>JARHVA010002203.1:1497500-2097500 GCA_037957365.1 Torreya grandis
CTTCCACTGAGTTGGTTTCCAGATAGGTCAAGGCATATTAAAGAGGAAAGATTACCCAAAGAAGTTGGTATGCTTCCTTTGAGTTGGTTGTCAAATAGGTAAAGGGATGCTAAAGAAGAAAGATCACCTAGAGAAGCTGGTATGCTTCCACCAAGTTGGCTGTCAGAAAGGGAAAGGTACGTTAAAGAAGAAAGATTACCAAGAGAAGCTGGTATGCTTCCACTGAGTTGGTTCTCAGATAGGGAAAGGTCAGTTAAAGAATAAAGATTACCTAGAGAAGCTGGTATGCTTCCACGGAGTTGGTTGTCAGATAGGAAAAGGTATGTTAAAGAAGAAAGATTACCCAGAGAAGCTAGTATGCTTCCACTGAGTTAGTTGTTAGATAGGAAAAGGTACGTTAAAGAAGAAAGATTACCTAGAGAAGCTGGTATGCTTCCACTGAGTTGGTTGTCAGAAAGGTCAAGGTATGTTAAAGAAGAAAGATTACCCAGAGAAGCTGGTATGCTTCCACTAAGTTGTTTCCCAGAAAGAGAAAGGTTAGTTAAAGAAAAAAGATTAGCCGGAGAAGCTGGTATTTTTCTTGATTGACCTGTAATGAAAGATAGGTTTAAAAAGAAAGATTACCCAAACAAGAAAGTACTCCTTTGAAACCATTTCCTAAAAAATTGAGATGTTTGAGAAAACGAAGATGGCACAAACTATCAGGTATCACATCACCATCAAATTCAAGATCAAGCTCGATTACATGGTTGGTGTGATCATCGCAGTATATGCCATCCCACGTGCAACAGTCGCTTCCCTTCACCCACGAGCTCACATTTGTGCAGTAATCGCAGGTATTGAGAGCCGCTTTGATGAGAAGAAGAGCTTGGGCTTCCTGTGGATGACATCTATGGGACAATACCTGGCTTGTGTTGGTGAAAAGGATAACAAACACTACAAAAAAGGGAAGAGGGAGGTTACAAGGCGCCATTGCAACAGATAACAAACACAGCAAAAGCAAAAGGTGGGAATGATGTTTGATGCAGGGCAAGGCATATTATTTATTTATAACAGAGATGCAATGATGCTGGCTTAATAACAAACACGGATGATTGTACGGCTTTACATATATCAAATAACCCGCGAATACTTTGAAAGTTTGACACAACTCACGGCTTTGAAATTTTAACATCCACACCAACTTTGAAACAATCCCATTCAAATATAAATGAAAGGAAGTATATTTGCAGCCAAAAGTCATAGTAAACTGTAAATATTTTTAGTACCCTTGATTTAGCATATTATAATTATGAAATAAAACATTCTTAATTCTTTTTCCGCAAAGATTGCCTTTTTATTTAAAACCCAGTAGTATCCAAAAGAGTTGGCCATCATCAAAAATTTTATTCATAAATATGATTAATTTGAAATTTCAAACGTGATATATATTTGTAGATATTTATTAATAATTTTTGGTATTTATTATTTGTTAATTTAAATGATTTTAAGGTTTTTATTTATAAATTATATGTTTAAATTAAGTATTATTGATATGTATTGTTTATGAATATATATATATATATATATATATATATATATATATTTTTTAAGTTTTTTTTTTTCCTTCATGTTTTTATATTTTTATGGTGGTTTTTTAGAAATGTCATGAATATATTTTTAAGGTAAAGTATGCTTCTAGTTAATTAAGGGTGCCCCATAGTTTCTAGTTCCATTTTCTTTATTTTTTTAGATTTTTTAATGTCATATAAATGTCAATAAAATCTTAATTTTAATTCAAATTATCTATAAATGCACATATATCTTAGTGTATTTAAATATCTCATAAAATCAAGAAAAATTAATTAAAAGTTAGAAAATTCTATTATTGCTCACTAAAATTTATTGAATATCTACAAGCATTTTAGACAAATCAACCCAATATTAAACCATTCAATCAAGTATTAAATTTTATGTTAGTAATACATTGCATTACACTAATTTTTTATTGCTAATAAATTAATACAAGTATTGAAGTGTTATTTTTCATAATGTATATTGTCTAAAGGCCTAATAAATATCAAATTAAATACAACACAAGTCTTGAAACATATTTTCCAATATTTTTTTTTCAAGATTTCATACATTATTGACCAATTAATGTAAAGAGAAAGAATTGTACTTTTTGAGTAATTAAAGTGAAGTTGAATAAAACTAAAGAAAGTTTTACAGCCCTAAATCTAATGAACACATACATCAAATAAGTTTTAACATGTCTAACATCTAAAACTATTGGTGCATTTATTTGTTTTATTGTATTTACTTATATTTATTATTTAGATTGGTGCACTAATTACTTATTGTAATTAATTTATTATGTTTATTAATAATTTGTCCCAGATAGGATAAGCTTGCTTAACTATTAGTCAACTTGGACACTTATCTTGTTACAATAGAGTTATGTTTCACTATTCAGTGTAAGATAGGATAAGATTGCTTAACTAGTAGTCAACTTGTATTGATCATTTACACAAGTTGGACACCTATCTCGTTAGTGTGGAGTTGCCCTCCACTATTCTTGTAGTCAGATATTAGTTGAACTACACATGGTGTGTGAGTTTTCTGATCTTTATCATACAGATCTTGATCTATGTAAGTAATAGTTATTTTTGTATTCTACATGAGATTACTATTGAATTATCAGAGTAATTCATCATAGTTGAGTTATTTATTCATTTATGTTATTGTCTCACATATACAGTTATTGTTTATTACTATTACTATTTTATCTCTCATTTATGCTTTGTATTAGATTTATTAGATCCTGTAGATAATTCTTAAATGGTACCAGATCTATCTTGAATCTGTAGATTACTAAATATTCAAAAGAAAAATATCCAAATATAGGATCAATTTTTTGATTTTAAATACATGTACAAATTAGAATTTTTTGGAGAATTTTTTAACTCATCATTGAGTTCAGAGTACCTGAGATAGTCAAAATCATCTACACTTTTGTCTAAATTGGGCACAAGATGTGAAATTGGTAAGGGTTTGATCTGGAAGCACCACACTCAAATCTGATAGGTACTTGAAAATTGAAGTGTTTCTAAGCAAAACAAACCTCACAGTTGCATTTAGAAGGCATCAAGACCTCCAGATCCATATAAAATTTGTCTAATTTCGACACAGTCACCTGGAAGGCAATTTTTTTTTGCTCTTAGGGACAGTCGTATGGACTATGAAGGCATTTTTGTTGCAGGACTCACGAATCAGTAGGTAAATTTGAAATAAAAAGTTTAGGGGCCCACCATTTGAATAGTAGGAGGTATTTTTGAGCGATTTTTTTTAAATAACTTAAAATTTCATGCTCTTCACTCTTGTACTTCCAATTTTTTCTAGATTTGTCTAATTTTTTCCAAAATTCAGATTTTTCTTTAGCAATTCTTGTCTATCTTCATTTTTTTAACTTTAGAGCCTCATAAATTTCATATACGACCTCGTATTGAGGTCCTTTTTTTTTAAAGTTAATATTTTTTTATCACAATACATTGGTGAAGAATTTTTTGTAATAAAATGCATATTTTGTACTTTTAAACTAGAAAGCCAAATTGAGCTTTTTATAAACTAGAACAATTATAATTCAGCCTTGTAAACGCACTCAATTATAAAGTACCAAAAAATACTTGCTGGATGAGATAAAACTAAATAATTTGGGAGGGTTTTGTGGTGTGTTTGGTACTTTGATTTCTATTTTGTGACGGTTTATTTCCAATTGCATCATGAGAAATCTTAAGTTCTCACTATTAACAATATACAACTATAACACATGGAAACAAAATGCTTGAAATGCATTAATGATGCTAAGATATATCCCTTACATAAAAACTCTTCTTACTCCACCTACTAATGCAAAAGAGTTGCAACACTTTTTTTTATAGACTATTAAGGTAATTAGATGCATTTGGTCTTACATGTCTTTAGATTTGAATTTCTATCTTGATAAATGTATAACTCCAAAAGAGGCTTGAGATAATTTAGTGTCATTGTTTGTCAAAATAGATGAGATTCTTGATTACCAAATTGATAACGAACTCATTAGTTTGGATCTTAAAAATTATGCTACAATACAAGAATACATCACTAAAGCCATAAATCTTAGAGCACAACTTTCTAAATATAAAATTGATAAAAAAAAAAGATATTCAATTAATTTTCAGTGCCTTACACAAATTAGGTCCTGAATATTCATCTTTTATCTCTAGATTTCAAACTCATAGGCTGACATTGGGCACATCTTATCAAATGCCCACCTTTGAGGTATTCTCTGATATTCTAATGATTGAAGAACAAATGTTAATAGCTATGGGTCTAATCAAGTCATTAAAATCTCAAGCTCTAGTTGCAAATCAACCTCAGCATAAGCAAGTTTTAACATCAACATCAAATACATGTTCAAGTAAAAAGAAGTAGAATAATCAAAATAAATCATAGAAAGATAAGAATAAAGGAAAACAATCTTCCTCACAAGAAGATTATAAATCCACTAATAAGAAAGGGGATTCACAAAAAAAGGACTGACACTCTTTGCCCTTATCGCAAAAAGGGGTTTCATAGTGAACAAGATTGCTGAAAGAAAGAGATTGATTACATTAAGGGTCTTCTCAAAAATAATAGCATCAATCAATCCTCTTCAAAGGATTCTTCCACTCTTTCAAATTCAAGGAAAGGGGAAGCTATGGCACTAGTTGTAATGAAAAATTCTCTCAAGTCATGGGTAATTGACTCAGGTGCTTCACACCATATGGGTTCTGATCAAGAATAATTTTTTAGATTAGAAGCAAGTTCCTTGCCTCATATTTTTATAGGCGATGACTATAAGGTAGATGTGTATAATGGATGTTGATAGTAGTGTATTTGAGGATGTCCTCTCTGTGCTAGAATTATCAACTAACCTTCTCTCTATCTACCAAATCATCCACTTTGATACTAGTAAGAAAGTTGAGTTCACACCTGATTTTGTTTCAATCAAAAAATTGGAAGATAATGCCTTAATTACAGTGGGAAAAGTTGAAAATAATACTCAATTTTATTCATTCTCCCATTTTGTGCCTCAGTATTCCTCTATAACTTTGCTCTCACACAGTGATTCACTGAGTAAGCTTTGGCATGAGCAGTTTGGTCATTTGAACTACCACTATTCATAGCAGCTTAGTCAGCAGAAGATGGTTATAGGACTTCCATAAATTCAATTTTCAAGGGGTGTATGTTATGGTTGTGCCTTATGAAAACATCTAAAGGATAAGTTTGATAAAGAAAAGGCTTGGAGAGATACACAAGTCATCGAGCTTGTTCATAGTGATTTAGAAGGTCCATTACCTACTTTGTCTTTTATTAAAACTTGTTATGTTCTCACATTTATTGATGACTATTCCAGATATACTTTGGTTTAATATATGAAACTCAAGAGTGAAGTATTGGATAGATTTCTAGAGTTTAATGCTTTAGCAGAGAAATAATATGGGATGTATGTTAAGATCTTCCACACAAATAATGAGAGGGAATGTGTGAACAACAAGTTTGAACAATTTTATGCTCTTGAAGGAATTGATCTTCAGCATTCAATTGCATACACACCTCAGTAGAATGGTGTAGCAGAGAGGAAGAACAAATTCTTAAAAGAGATGGAAAGTTATATGATTCATACAAAGTCATTAGTACCTGAGTACTAGGTAAAAAAAATTAATTATGTTGCATATATACAGATTAGATTTCTTCACAAAGCTTTAAAGGTGATAACACCTCTTGAAGCTTGGTGCAATACGAAGCTAGATGTGCACTATTTCAAAGACTTCATCAGTCCAACATGAGATCAAATACCTTTAGATAAGCACCATGCTTTAGAACAACAAATCTGAACTTGTATATTTATGGGATATCATGATGGTGTTAAAGGATATCGGCTCATTGATCCAGGTTCACATGAACTTATTATAGTGAAAAGTGTTTACTTTGAAGAAAGTCTTTCAGACTTGTCTTTTAACATTTCTCATTCTTCTTTCTTAGAAGAATCAGATAGCAGTGATGATGATATTCCTACTTCATCTACTCACAAGGATGATGAAGTAATACCTCCCTAGCAGGGTTTAGCAGGGCATGTTCCTCTTCCTCTATATCATTGCCCATTGATGCATTTGTGGGCTAAATAGACTTTGGTGGATGCAGACCCTCTTGTTAGGGATCCATCATATAGAAGGAGAACATGGTCACAACATGATCTTCCACATTCCTACATTGCCACAGCTTCTGATCCACAATCTTTTTAGGAAGCCACAGGGACAGTTGAGTCTGATTCAGTAATGGAAGAAGAGTATGACTCATTGATTAGGAACAACACTTGAGATCCGGTTCCTTTTCCTAAGGAAATAAAATTAGTATGATGTAGGTAGATATATCAGACTAAGTTTGTAGTGGATGAAAATATTTATAAGTATAAAGCACTCTTAGTGTCCAAAGGTTTTTTCTAAGTGGAAGGCAGTGACTATACAGAAACCTTTGTGTTTGTTATTCCATTCACTTGATACTATTTATTGGTGCAGCTCATGATTGGTTTATACATCAGATAGATGTAAAGAGTGCATTTTTTCCCAGGGATATTGAAGAAGAGATATATATGGAACATCCACAGGGGTTCATTCAGGTGTTTTCATTGATGTGCCACTTGTAGAAGCCTCTCTATGGTTTGAAACAAGCCCTCAGAGCTTGGTATTCTAAGATGGACATATTTCTTCTTTTGATTGGGTTCTCAAAACGTCACTCAGATCTGAATGTCTATATTCTATGGTAAGAGGATTCACTATTGTACTTAGTTCTCTATGTTGATGCTCTCATTGTTATAGGGAGTACAACATCAATCATCAATAGTGTTAAGACTACACTTCATGACAGGTTTCTATGACAAACATGGGACTATTTCACTATTTTTTTGGGATTCAGATAGTACAGTCTTTTTCTATGATTACACTTTCATAGCCCAAGTATGCCATGGACTTGTTAGCTCAGTTTCACATGGTTGATTGTAATCCTACATTGACTCCTTTCTTATCTATAATTAGACTTGAGGTTCACTGTTTAACTACCTTGATTGATGCCACATTATATCGCCAACTTGTAGGTAGCCTCATCTATCTAACTCATACATGGTGTGACATTTCATATGTAGTTGGCATGGTTTCATGCTTTATGTAGACACCATATGAGCTTCATTGGAGAGCCATCAATAGTATTTTGAGCTACATTCAAGGTACTATCGGATATGGGATTCACTATATAGTAGGTACAAGTTCAAACCTGGTAGGATACATAAATTTTGATTGGGTTGGTGATTATGATGATCGTAAGTCCACTTCTGGTTACAGCTTTCACTTCAAATCTAACCCCATTTGTTGATAGAGCAAGAAGCAAGATGTTATTTCTCTTTTTCTACAGAGACTGAGTATCGTGGCATTGTTAATGCCACTACTGAGTCTATTTAGCTTCAAAATATTCTCACTAAGCTTGGTGTTCCATTTTGAAAGCCATCAGTCATCTACTATGATAAATAGAGCACTATCTGGATCTTGAAAAATCTAGTTCATCATCAAAGAACTAAACACATAGATATCCATATGCACTTTATCAAGAAGTTGATTCAGGCAAAGATAATTGATCTTTAATATTATCTTACGGAGGTGCAGAATGCAAATGTTTTTATCAAATGTTTCACTGAGAGCAAGTATCTTCACTTGCAAACTTTTTTGGGGGTGTGGGACATCAGTTCTTCAGGGGGGTCTCCTAGACCTTCATTTTGAGGAGGATTTTTGTTCCTTCAGGTTTTCTTCTTTCCTCATCTATTTGTACAAAGTACCTAATATGGCTACACATTGTTGGGACTCTTATCTGCATAGCCCTACCTGAGCTTTGCCTATGGGGGGTGTTGGTGCATTTATTTGCTTTATTGTATTTATTATTTATATTGGTGCACTAATTACCTATTGTAATTACTTTATTATGTTTATTAATAATTTGTACCAGATAAAATAAGCTTGCTTAAATAGTGGTCAACTTGGACACCTATTCTATTACAGTATATTTCCACTCCACTATTCAAGGTAAGATAGGATAAGATTTCTTAACTAGTAGTCAACTTGTGTTGATCATTTACACAAGTTGGGGACCTATCTTATTAGTGTGGAGTTGCCTTCCACTATTCTTATAGTCAGATGTTAGTTGAACTATACATGTGTGAATTCACTGATAGTTATCATGCACATCTTGCTCTATATAAGCAATGGTTATTTGTGTATTCTACATGAGATTAATATTGAATTATCAAAGTAATTCATCATATTTGTGTTATTTATTCATTTCTATTATTGTCTCAGATATACAGTTATTATTTATTACTATTACTATTTTATCTCTTATTTATGCTTTCTATTAGATTCATTAGATCTTGTAGATAATTCTAACATAAACCATACTCTAAACAATTAGGAGAAGTTCTTTGTTTAATCTTTTTTTTGAGTTATTTTTTATTTATTTTTACTTTATGTATGCTATCAAATCTTGGAAAATATTTACCAATCACTTTTGATAATAAATTATATTTCTAAACTTTCATTTTTATTATTTTTCTAATTTTTATTTTTTAAATAATTAATTAAATTTGATTTAATATTTTATGCATTATAAACTTGTGGGGAAGGGATCGAGGCCTTGAGTCAATGGAAGATTATTCTAGGTATAGTCACCAATTTAACTCAACTTCGTCAACCGACCCGTTCTCTAAAGAAACTTTAGAGGAAGTTGGTAAAGGCCATTAAATATTTATGGAAATATTATTTTCCATTTATTCATAACATATCATTATGAAATTGATGTGTCGATTAGAGTTGACATTAATGTTCAAGCTTGTCTTCAAAATTAATAATTAATTATTGTAATATAATATAAAAATCAACTTTTATGTGAGAAAAATTATTTTGGTGTATGTCATCCTAAATTAATATGAAGAGAGAGAATATAAAAATGTTTTATTAATCCCTCTAAAATTATTAATATTTGTTGTGAACGAATCTATTATAATCACTTATCTTTATTATTTTCATGAAAATTTATTCAATTAATAGAAATGACATATTTTATTATATTATTAAGTTTCAACAATAATTTTAAAATATTATATTTTTAAAAAATAAGAAATTGATTTATTTATTTGATGTTCATTGGCTTTTGATAGCTCTCCTTCACATCTATAACATTATGTTATTGATTTAGAGTGGAAAAGAAGGTTTCATATTAGATTTCCAAACCCTCTTTTTAGATGGTAAATTTTAAGTTTGTACCAAAATCCTTATGGCCACTCATGTTTATAGACACTTGAAATTAGACACTTTGTGTCAATTTTAATTATATTTTCTATTGAAAATTTCAAGCTTACCAAAATCACTATTCCTTTAATTATTGATTAATCTCACTTAATCAAACATAATCATTCCTCTAATAGGAAAATCCATGGATTTAGAATTATCTTATTTTTCTAAATTCAAAATTAGAATATTGCCTCACAAATAAATGACATAATAAGACAAAATGTGTAAGCAAACAAAGGTTATGACATATTTTACACTTTACTTACACACTCAAGATAAGTTCTTACACCTTACTTACACACATAAAAGGGTCATCATTTGAATATCTTACACTTCTCTTACATATTCCATCCTTTTTATTCCACACTCCATCTTTCTCATTTATGAGAATGGAGGACTGATCTTAGGCCTTTGATCTTCATCTCAAGATGAATGGTCCACCATCATTTGCCAAATCTGTAAATGAAAGAGTCTACACACTCTTTCACAATGATCAAGTAAGGTAATGAAGCTCTTCCAATATTAAATTCATCACTTCAACCAATTCCCATGCCATAGCCAAGCCAAACCAAGAATCAAGTGCAGACAAAGAAAGGTGTTTCTTATGCACAAAATCAAGCATTACCAAAGACTTCATAGTCTACAAGCCGAGCTCAACCTCTTAAGACTGGTTCTCAATAAAATATTCTAAGGAGGTATAAACAATTATTTTTGTCTTCTAAAGTTCATTTCTTGTTTGTTTTCCATATAGCTCAACGTATGGATTAGGCTTGAGATATTAGTTCTTCAAGTTTATTTTAATTTTTTTCACTAATGGATTGGCTAACCTCTCTTGGATATCCAGTCTATAATTTTTACTACTCATGTTGGATCCCCTCCAAAGACTCAGTCAGAGTTTGCTGCCATACCATGAGAATTCCATCATTAGCCCAACATTATGGAGATCCCCTATTCAAGTGGTGGTCAATTTTTTATATTTGTTAACTTGCCTTCTAGTTGGGGTATCATTGTTTATTTTCTCCCCTCTAAAATTAGTTAAGATGAATTTGTGGTGGCCAATCCTCCTTTAATTGAGTTTTTCATTTGGAGTGTTGTCCTCTCAAGGATGATCCACCTCCACCTCCTTCTATTGGTGCTCCTTTGCTTAAATTTTTTGTGTTTTATTATTATTTTTTATGTAAAATTGTGATCTTTGGGTTGCTATGTGTATACAATATTTTTTTATTTTGAGTCATGTCATTTTGTTGGCATGGAGTTTGGGCCATGTATACCAATTGACTGCTTTGTTGTTGAAACCATCCTTGTCTTACTATTTATTATTAATAGTAGATATAGTGACATGTTCTAATAATAATGTAAGTATTGAGTGAGCAGGCTAACATTCTATTTTACCATACTAAAATGTGATTGGTCAATTGAGAACAAATGTGTCAGATTTATACATATTTCAACCTATGAATGCAGTGTCCCTTTAAATTATATCTTGTACAGTTTAAAATCTATAAAGAAATAACTAGTAACCATTTACTGGTCATAAAGTTAATCATCATTTAAGAACACTTCTATAAAATATAAAATTCATTGTAAGGAAAGAACATGAGTACAAATCCAAAGGTCAGAGGAATTAGAGCATGTGCCCTACCTTTATTCATGGAATGTATATATGTCATTAGCTTGATCCTCTCAATTATTTTTCCTCCATGAGGCCTATTCTAGACCTTATGTATATATCACTCTATGCAAATATAAACACACTCATGCCTTTTGTACATTGTGTTCCATAATACATATGTGTTAGAAAAGTATTTAGACTAATCAAATCTAAATCCTACAGTTTTTTAATGGATTAAATTCTCAAAAGAGGGAATATATATAATCAGACAAATGTTGGACATTGATAAGACATGGGTACTGACTGAATGATAATGAGGTGTCCACCTAAATCTTGGAATAGTGTTCTTGCTCAAATATGATTAAGAATCCATGGACCTAGTTTTGACATGGTCTTGGGGACCATAAGTAGAGCACATGAGAGATTTTGTTTGTATGGTCTCGCATATATTAAATGTCATAATCAATAGTTTTTTTTTCCACTTGATCAGAGTCACTAATTGACTTGACTTGGATGTAATATGGGCCATGCATTATTAAGACTTCTAATTGAAATGTCTATGTATTTCATTTTATTTGACGTAATTGACTTGACATGGTATAATAAAATTGATGTAATTGACTTAACTTCATGTAATATGGCCCATAAATTGTTAAGACTTATGAATGAAATGTTGACGTCTTTCATTTTCTGCATAATTGCCACTTGAAATGTCATGAAATCATGAAGACTTCAACCCTATGAAAAAAATCAAATGGGTGACATCCACATGCAGTGATATATACACAAGGTCTAGAATAGGCCTCGTAGAGGCAAAATAATTGTGAGGATCAAGCTAATGACATATATACATCCAATTAATGAAAGGTAAGGTAGTTGCTCTAATTCCTCTAACCCTTGGATTTTTAATCTTGTTTTTTCTTTACCTATAATTTTATATTTTATATAAATGTTGTGAAATGATGATTAGCTTTATGATAACTAAATGGTTACTAGTTTTATTTTGTACCCCAAATAGGCATACCTTATAGATTTTGGACCATAATAAAAATACTCTAAAGGGGTCTCCATTCATGTGTGGAAAACCTTATAAATTTGTCGCATTTGTTATTGATAGACTGATCACATTTTATTGTGGTGACTTTAAACATCTACATGTTCACCTAGTACTTACATTACCATTGAAATACATCACTATATTTAATATTAACCAAAAATAATAAAAATACAAGAATGGTTATAACAATAAAGCAGTTGGTTTGTGTAGACACCGAAATCGTGTCTACTCCCTTGGTCATCCTCCTCATCTCCCCCTTGGTCCCTTTCTAACTTCTAACCATGCCTAACCTATGTCTTATTAATTTAAAATAATTATCTTATTTTAAATTAATAATTCTCTCTCTCCCCTTGCCACCTCACCCATGACACCTCACCACCCTTGGATGCCCTCCTTGGATTCTCTCCACTACCCCATGCCAAGTCTTAAATGACTAAACCCCATTCATGACCTATTTCTATCCTCTCATCCATTTTAATCCACCTTCGACCGTTTCTTCCCCTGACCCGCTGACCCAGTAGTTGGGAAAATAGACAAAAGGCTATTTTTAGCCTTTTTCCTGCCTTCCAGTGCCGACGTCAGTCAACTGTCGACCGATGTCGGCGGTATTGCCAGCATCGATTGCCTTCAAAATTGCATTCTGCCTCTAGAATGCGGATCTGACCTTCTTTCAATCTGATCTTTCAATCCATTTTTCCAATCTCTCGAATCGGACCTTTCAACCTTCAACGATCCGATCTTTCATTCTTCCAAGCAGCCAACCTTCCAATCTTCAAACCTCTCTCTCTCTCTCTCTCTCTCAAGTACACACAGCAAGCTACAACAACAACAGGTCCTCTACACCAGAAACATCAGTAACAAGGTTTCCACACCAGTAGCATCAGCAATAGGTACAACCAGTCTGCAATATTCTTTCTTTAGCAAGCCATAGGTAAGTATTTCTTCTATGTTTTCATCATGTTTTCTAGTTATTGCTTCTAAGTGCTATGAACTAGACTCAGCCATCATCAACCAGACTATCAACCAGACCACAGACCTAACCTGCCCTTCTCAGAGAGGCTGAAAGGCCTCCTCTATCCCTCTGTCCCTTTTTGACATTTTGTCCATTGTCCCAGACCTCTGCACAGACTCTCAGACCATTCCAACAGACCCAAAACCCTTTTTCAGACCCGTCCACAGACCATAAACTCGTCTAGACCCTGTCCCAGGCCATTGTCCTGACCGACATCAACCACTACCTCCACCAATGTTAGCAGACTAACCGACGTCGGTAGACCTTCCAACCGACGCCGGCAGACTAACCGACGTTGGTGACTGTGACCAGACCGATAGCAGACATTCAGGTAAGCATTTGCTTCTATTTCTATTTTAGTTTTTAATCATTTCAGTCTTTTATCATTCTACCTTTTATCAGACATTATTTTTATCAATCAGTGGGTTGACATCCCTCAAGGAAGTCTTTGTACTTCTGGGATCAAGCTTTTGCTTGGTAGCCCACCATTTCCTCATCTAACGCCTTCTTTGTTTTAGTCTATTTCTTCTACAGGTGTCATCCTCCACAACCAAAGAGGAGTTCCTACGTCATCTGGATAACGGTGCGCAAGACCTCATCCGGGTATCTTCTAACCCTAGACCATCTTATCATATTTTCTCATTTCCTTTTGAATGTGAAAGCGAAAATCATATAGAAACATTTTGGCACGCCCGGTGGGATCCTAGGGTCTTCCTTGGGTTCTTTTTCATTTCTTTTCATATAGGTGCATTAGGTTTCTCCTTTTCACCTCTTTCTTCTATCTCTTCCAAAAGACACTATCAGCAAAAGTTAAAAAGAATCTTTCTTTTTCTTTCTTTTCTTGCATCTTAGACTAGTCAAAATTCATACTCTTCAACCCTCTTCTCAACTTGTTTTCATCCGAACTCACATTTCATTTTGGGCTTAAAATACATTGGCATTTCATTTCATGCTTTCTTGCATTTTTAGTCTACACATCTAGTAATTAAACACTGTATCATGAATTAATCGTAGGCCACTTATGTTACAACAACCAAATCACTTGCACAAATCAAACATCAAAACTTACCTGAGACAAGGCCCGACTGGGATTTCATCACCCAATGCAGATACCTTACCCATCCCGGCAATCCCACTTGGACTTCACTACCAAGGGGAAAGCCTACTCTGTTCTCTGGCAGAGGATAATCTCTAGGGGAAGTATATAGTGGCTAAGCGGGCCCAACTTATCACTAGGCTTCGTGAAGTGAGGGGAGCTTTCTCCTTAGCACCAGGCCAAGTACGGAACCTAACACAGACTCTTGAGCACCAAAACTAAACCTGAAACCAACTTTAGACTATCTCTTCTAGGACCCGTTCTACAAGCCAACCTCCCAAACCATTCTCTACATGATTCTAAAAGTTGATTCTTAGGATTTAACACTTAGGGTCTGCCTGTCAGCCATCTATTTTTCTATCTTTATCTAGTTTTTTGAGCTAGTGAGGACGTTTTCTTCTTTTTTTCCAAAAACTTTCAAGTTTTTTGAGTTTCTAGAAATCATAGTAACCGACATCGATTTTGCCACTGACGTCGGCAACCTTTATTCTCTGGCATCAGTTATCTGACCGACATCGGCAATATATTTCACTGACATCAATTTTTCAATCGACGTCGGTCTCTGTCCAAAACTTTCTTTCCCAAAATAGCAAGCTCAAAACCCAACTTTTTTGTTGTCCAACATCCATTCTAGTTTTTCTGAGACTGAAAAAAAACATAGTTTCTGCAACCTGAACCATTCTTTCCTTGAATGGTTTTGACACGTAGTCAAATCAAAACTCTTCTTGACCATGTGAGGCAACAACCGCTCCTCGCCTTCGCCATCTATGCCTAGTCCTCTAATGGAGTATCATTCAGAGACCGAATGAACTCCTACCCGACCAACTCCCAATCAACCTTCAATTATCCGCGAAGGGGACCCAAACTTTGAGAGACTCCTTGACCACAACATCAAAGCTCTCCAACACTATCTCGCAAGAAACCAAACGCGAGACCTTTTGGGTGAAGCGGCAATGACATCAACACCATCTACTACCCAGCCTTTTATAACTCAGACTATTGCCTCAACCATTAACCCAGACCATCGCCAATATGCAAAGTTTGGTCTCCCCATCTATTGTTAGACCAACCTCCATCGGGGTTTCATTACCCCCTTAACCACACGCAATTCAACCAAGTTCTACATCATACCAAAACTTGATTGTCTCAACTCCACACACTCTTGTGCCTATAAATGTAGGAGTGTCTACCTCCCCTTTTGCCAATGCCGCCATGCAACCACCTTTGGCAGTATCTAGTCAACTTATGCCTTCTACCTTCATGACACAACTGCCCCTGGCTTCCACTTCTGTCCCAATGACTAGTTACTGTACGTTGCACCTATTCAAGCGCAACCGACTACATCATACGCCTCTTCTAGCACCTTCCAAGCACCTTACAACCTAGGGGGCGCCCCATCTACCAAGCCGTTAGCCGATCTCATCAAGATGCTGATGGATAAGATGTCTAGTCTTGAAGCTTCCATTTCCAGTTCAAGCAAGTCCTTTCATATGACCAAATTTGCAACGAACCCATTCATCCCTCCATCCCGATCCAACCATACCCCAGTTAGTAGGAGCTTCCTAAATTTTCTCATTTCTAGAGTAAGGAAGACCGAAATAGCATCTACGAGCATTCAGACATGCTTGTTATCTTATAGCACATGACGATGCGTTGTTTTTATGCACTTTCCCCATGTCACTTTCTGGCCCTGCCCTTGATTGGTACAGCTCTCTCACCAATCACTCCCTCTTTTCATTCACTCAACTCGCCCAACTTATTCCTTGACCACTTTTCTATCAATATCACCAAACAAGTCTCAATTATAGACCTCTACTCCATCAGGGACAGTTTGACAACGAATCAATAATCAATTTTGTCACCCTTTGGAGAGGACTTGATCAACCAACTCTCCTTCCCTTTACCTCAACTTGAGACTCATCGAGCTCTTTTCTTGAGCATGTGCCAAGCACATCTCATCCACCTTGTGGGTTCAAACATTCCACACTTTTGACGAAGCTTTTACTATGGCCCAAAAGCTTGAACTCCGTACGTTATTGAAGAAAATAGGGTTAAATTGCGTAATACCAATGCAAGAGCCGATGACCCTTCTTCTTCCAAACCTTCTTCTTCCCACTCCAAGTCCAAAGGAGTGGAAAATACTGTGGTCATTAGATCACCATCCTCGACAATGATCGACCAACCTCAATCTTCTACATCTCAAAGCATCACCAAACAATTCCAACAACGGTACATACAACGTCAATACACTCCAATAGGAGAGTCATACGCTTCTGTGTTGGAAACACTCGTCAAGCAAGGGGTCCTTAATCTCCCTCCAATTTGACCACCTCAATTCGATCCCTCACGCACCATCCCTACATGGTATAGGGAGAACGACTTCTATCACTTTCACCGTGTCCAAGGCCATGACATCAACAACTGCCAAACTTTCAAGAACATTGTCCAAGACATGATAGATAAGGGGGATCTTGTCTTGGATAACCTGAATGCGCCACCCAATCAAGGCATCAACATCTTCAAACAAACCTTTCCTAACCATCCTCCTAATCAAAACAATGTCCAGACCATGATCAATGACCCCCAAGACCATAATATTCACACAGTCAACACTGTCTCTTCTCTTATCCCTGACCAACCTCTTCCATAGGTAGAAGAATCCTCTTCTCCTGTTAGTCCTCCATCAACCTCTCTTATATTGGAGGACGCCTTGACCATACCTATGCCATTAGCCCCACCTTCATCTTTTCTCCTACCAATGGAGGACCCCACCTTGCCTACTCCTCAACCACAAGTCAAAGGTACAATCATCCCTGCCCTCTACCCTCTTGAGGAGCCGCACTCTCCTATTTATTCTCCACCAAGAGAAGAACCAGTCTCTTCACCCATTTCGACCGAGGAAGACCCAGTCATGGTTTCCTCTTGCCTTTTGCCTAAGATTGCTACATCTCACTCACCTCCATCCACATCTGAACCCAAACCCATATCTAACCTTGCCTCGCACAATGGTGGTCCTCAACCCAAACCAAAGAAGGCCACTAAACCACACCGGAGGACTCCTCCCCCACCTTCATCATTACCTTCAATTTTGGGCCCGCATCCATCCACTTTAATAGGAGTGCTTCCTACTCCCATACTTCACAGAGGCAAGTCGCCTCCATTATCCCCTCAACCCATCAGACATATTTCCTCCAAAACATCCAACACCTATCACCACCAATGTGCCATCTACACATGTGGCTACACCACCCATGAAAATGATGGTACGACCAATGCCTCTTATGCCTCTCAAACCAAAGTCATCGACCCCTACTGCAACAAAACACGCAGATCCATTAACAGGTTTTTATGCCTTACTATTGTGCCAATTGTTGCAGTCTTCTCGCATCAATCTCCTGCCTCTTAAGCCATATCAATCTTTCAGACCAAAACCCCCCTGGTTCGATGACACTCAAATTTGTGTGTATCATCGCACACCTGGGCATGACACTGAGCATTGTTGTGCCCTCAAGGTTGTCGTTCACCAATGCTTGGAGAAAGACACCCTTCTTCTTGACCATATTATCAACAAACCTTCAACACCGCCCCACTCATCAACTCTCGGATCAAGACCATCTTGGTTCGACAACTCTATATTTTTCCACTATCATCACACTCTGAGACATGACACTGAGCGTTGTTGTGCTCTTAAAGCTGTCACTCGTCAACACCAAAAAAAGGTTACCCTTCTCATCAAGGATCCTCTTGACCACCCCTTCGACAAATCATCAACACCGACCCATGCTTCTCAAACCTCATCACCTAAATTGGGATCTCCACGCCAGACTATGGTCCCTTTGCCGCCTTTAACCCCCTTATTCAACATCAGCATAGTCAATCTGACCACCAAGCCTCAACCGACCTTGACCAATCTGTCAAACATTCTCCCTAGCCACGGGGGGAATTCAACATTCATCCAAGCCTTGACCAACCTTTCAACCCAGTCTCGACCAAATATCAATCACTCTTTTAATCTTAAACCTCGACTAGGTCTCAACCAAGCCTCGACCATACCTCGACCAAACATCAATCACACATCGACCAAGTCTCAACCGACCTCAACCAAGCCTCAACTAAACCTTGACCAAACATCCACCAAATCTTTTAATCATGACCTCGACCAAACATCAATCACACATCGACCAAGTCTCAACCGACCTCAACCAAGCCTTAACTAAGCCTCGACCAACCATCAACCAAACCTTTTAATCATGACCTCAACTGACCTCGACCAAACATTCAACTGACCATTGACCAAATATCAATCAACCAGACATCGACCAAACAATGACCAAACATCAACCAACCTTTTAATCATGTCCTCAACCAAGCACCACCCAAGCCTCGACCAAGTATCAACCAAACAACAACCAAACATTGACCAAGCATCAACCAACTTCACATCCAACATCAACCAACACGTGACCAATTTGGAAAGAAGTAAACAAAGACAAGTTTGCTCCAAATTGGCTCAGACCTCACATCATAACGCACAAGCATGGATCAGGAACTTATCAAAACCTGAGCCCTTTAATGCCTTGCATTTGTGACCATTCTACTATTAGTCAAGTACTCGTTCACTTGACATTTAACTTGAGCTTGTCCCTTGAGAAATCCCCATTCTCTTAATCCTTATTCCTTTCAACCCTCTTCCCCTAAACAAACCCTCTGTAACCCTTTTATATAGTATGGATGCTTTGTTCGGATAAAAGGGAGCCCTTCAACTTCTATAGTCTTGTCCATGACTCAAAATTTTGTCAAAAATAAATCAAGATGTCAAAATATCCAAGGTCACAAAATCAAAAAGACAGACTACTCTCTTGAAAGACAGTTGTATCATCATTGTTGTAGCTAATAGACTGCTCCCTCGAAGGACAGCTATTCAAAGCCCTCATATATATATATATATATATAAAGCAAAAATATAAACCACTCCCTCGAAGGATGGCTATGACTAAATCTTGCTATAAATAGTACTCTCAGAAGCTTCCCGCATTGATCAGCTTAACAAATGACCACAAATCAAATGAAATCTCTATGTGGACTTCCCGCATTGATCAGTCCATCAAAAAAAAAATGGGTCATGGACTTGGCTTGTAGTTGTCTCAGGGTCTCCTATAAAAAGGGGCAAAGTTATCCCTACTAAAAGGGGTTACCCTATCCTCTTATATCATATCACCTACTCAAGGGACTTCAAGCTGACTTAAATGTCAAAGTGATTCGATTACCTCTCTAACACAACCCATGGTCAACGACGTAATGCATGAATGGGGCTCTCGGTTCTAACAACCCCTATCTATGCTATCATTCCGGTCCGTGTCAATGAAAGAGCAATTTGCCTTTCACTTTTTTTTTTCACACTTTGGTCACATTCAACCAAATCATTTTCTCAAACCAAATCAACCTAACCCTTTTCAGACCATTCACATAGCCTATTCACACTAGTTTCTATGGACAACAATACACATAGAAACTATCGACTAGACACAATTTATGTTAAGCATAAACCATTACTTGCTGAAGCATAAATAGACTTCAATTCATTTTTAGCATACATCCATCACGAATATGGAAAATTTATAGGGATGAAAGTCCCCTCAACCAATGTTGCAAAATACACCATCACACAATATGGAAAAGGTTGTGACATCATCTTATCCTCATCATTTCAACACATGACCAAACCAATCATCAACCATTTTGCCTCTTAGTCTAAACTACATTGGTCTGAGGCCCTAAGACTGGGGCTATGTAGGCAGCACTCAGATAACATGACGCCTTCTGGGGTTAGCTCGACCACCCTCATTTGTTCGTCTACCTGATGGACAAACCATAACCTCCTTTTGACCATGACTTGACCTCGACCAAAACAATCCATAACTTTGACCCTCTTCCTCCCTTTTAGGGAGAACTACATTGGCCTGAGGCCCTTCACACAAGGGCTATGTAGGTAGCACTCAGATCACATGACATCTTCTGAAGTTAGCTCAACCACATTCTTTCGTCCGCCCATTCATTCAACCAGCTATCTATCTCGACCCGCCTTGACCAATGACCTTGGAGATCACGACTATCTCCTCCGACCACTTTCAAGACAACTCTGCCTTGGTTGTTTTGATTGCCTTTGCTACCTCGCGCCTAGTTAGCAAATTATTCGCAGACCACATTTTGACCCTCACAAGTATAAGATCGCAAGCCGGTTGATCCCCACTACTTGTGACATTTTTGTGTTTCCAAGAGCACTTCCTGAGCCTGGGATACTTGGAGCACGATGACCCATTGGAGCTACAGCATAGATTGAATAACCCGATCAGCTACGACTAAATGCTGGGGCCCGATTACTTCAATTTTGGCACTCCTCAACCCTTGACCTGTGACAATTTGACTTGACCATCTCGTGAAGTGGTATACGTGCAATCATGACTATTGTAGTGTTCTCACTCCAACTTCACCATTTTCATCCACTCTCTGTCAAATCAGCACCTGATCTCAAATTCCCTTCCCTCGACTCCCGCTTTGAGGGGGAATACCTCATCTCACATCTGGTGCAAACCAACTCCTCTTATTTTTGTCTTGCGGTTCATTCAAACAACCAACAAGACAAAAATGACCTTATCCCACACCTGAGGCAACCAACTCCTATTTTTGTCTTGCAGTTCATCAAGAACAACCAACAAGACAAAAAGGGGAAAATGTAGACACCGAAATTGTGTCTACTCCCTTGGTCATCCTCCTCATCTCCCCCTTGGTCCCTTTCTAACTTCTAATCATGCCTAACCTATGTCTTATTAATTTAAAATAATTATCTTATTTTAAATTAATAATTCTCTCTCTTCCCTTGCCACCTCACCCATGACACCTCACCACCCTTGGATGCCCTCCTTGGATTCTCTCCACTACCCCATGCCAAGTCTTAAATGCCTAAACCCTATTCATGACCTATTTCTATCCTCTCATCCATTTTAATCCACCTTCGACCATTTCTTCCCCCGACCCGTTGACCCGACAGTTGGGAAAACAGACAAAAGGCTATTTTTAGCCTTTTTCCTACCTTCCAGCCGCTGACGTCGGTCAACTGTCAACCAACGTCGATGGTATTGCCGGCATCGGTTACCTTCAAAACTGCATTCTACCTCCAGAATGCAGATCTAACCTTCTTTCAATCTGATCTTTCAATCCATTTTTCCAATCTCTCGAATCGGACCTTTCAACCTTCAATGATCCGATCTTTCATTATTCCAAGTAGCTGACCTTCCAATCTTTAGACCTCTCTCTCTCTCTCTTAGGCACACAACAAGATACAACAACAACAGGTACTCTGCATTAGTCATTCCACCTTACTGGAGGTCTTCTACACCAGCAGCATCAGCAACAGGGACAAGCATCAACAACACTCCTTCTTCAACAAGCCACAGGTAAGTATTATCTCTATGTTTTCATCATGTTTTCTAGTTATTGCTTCTAAGTGCTATGAACTAGACTCAGCCATCATCAACCAGACTATCAACCAGACCACAGACCCAACCTGCCCTTCTCGGAGAGGCTGAAAGGCCTCCTCTACCCCTCTATCCCTTTTTGACATTTTGTCCATTGTCCCAGACCTCTGCACAGACTCTCAAACCATTCAAACAAACCTAGAACCCTTTTTCAGACCCGTCCATAGACCATAAACTCATCCAGACCCTGTCTAAGGCCATTGCCCCAATCGACGCCAGCCGCAAAGACCACTGCCTCCACCGACGTCGGCATACCTTGACCAACCAACGCCGGCAGACTAACCAACGTCAGCGACTGTGACCAGACTGACATCAACATTTAGGTACACATTTGCTTTTCTTTATTTTACTCAGTCTTTATCATTTCTATTTCTGTCAATATTCTACTTTTATCAGTGGATTGTCATCCTCCAAGAAGTCTTTGTACTTCTAGGACCAAGCTTTCACTTGGTAGTCCACTTTCTAGCCATCTAACAACTTCTGTGTTTGAGTCCCTTTCTTCTACAGGTGTCATCCTCCACAACCAAAGAGGAGTTCCTTCAGTCGTCTGAATTTGGTGCGCAAGACCTCATCCGGGTATCATCTAACCCTAGACCATCTTATCATAGTTTCTCATTTCCTTTTTGAATGTGAAAGTGAAAATCGTATAGAAATAGTTTGTATGAATGAATCAAACTCCACATTAGTGAGAGAACACAACTCATAACAAAAAACTGTCAGCTACACATGATAACCCAGAGATCACAATGGTACATTAAAAAAATAAAAAACAAAATCTCTATTTACACACAAAAGTGGTTGGCTGGTATTTTAAGAAACATCCCCTTAATATTCTCATTGATTCTAGAAATACACATAACATCATTGATCATATGCTAGCCAAACATGTTGATTGTTATGTTTATCCTTGTTCAATTTTTGAAGTTATGATTGCCAATGGAGGAACATTACCTTTGAAGGGGAAATGTTGTAATGTATACATTTTAATGGGGGATTATAATTTGAAATCAAACATGTTTGTTCTATCTATATGAAGTTGGGACATAGTTTTAGGAGCAAAGTGACTACGGACACTAGGCCCTTTCCTATGCTACTTTTCAGAGATATGGATGCAATTCACTGATAAGGACTAACAACACACATAGGAGGCATCACACCAAGATTGAAAAGTATCACTAACTCTCATCGCATGGAAAATTTTCTAAAAAAGGATCTTATGGGATTGCTTCCCAAATTTACACCATCCAATTCAATGAATCCATAGATTCAAACCAACCACCATAATTATAGGAAATCTTGTCAAAGCATGTAATTATTTTAGAGGAGCCTAAAGGGTTACCCCCATAATGTCCTAAAGATAATGTGATTGAGATGATTTTAGGAAGTGTACCTCCAAACATTTTCCCTTGTTGATATTAATTTCTACAAAAGAATGAAATAAAAATAAGGTGCAAGACTTATTATAAGCTCAAGCCATTAGGCCCAACATCATTCCTTACTCTTATCCTATATCTTTGGTACAAAAAAATATGGGTCTTGGCACCTTTGTATTGACATTCATTATTGGACCCTAAATTTTGTATTGATTTATTATAAGTACTTTTTGGAAACAACATGGAAGATAGAGGCATGAAAGTGAGACAAAAAATGGGAGAGACATGGCATGGAAGGCCTTGAAATGGGAGAATCAAGTCACGAGGAACAAGTATGTAGAAAACAAAGAGGAACCAAGGATACAAGACTTAGAAGAGAACGTATGACTTGGACTAGGGTGTAGAAAGTAGAGATGGTTAGGAAGTAGTTCATGCAAGCATCGGAGGATAATAGTCAAGCATGAATCAAACATTGATTCATGAGAAGATAGGAGAATGACAACAAATATCTAGCATAGAGAGGGTATATAGGGGGATTGGTCATTGATAAGTCATCATTTTCATATTAATATTGTAATAAAATAGTTAGGGTAAAACCACGTATAAATACTCCCTAGTTTTACTTAGGAAGGTAATTGGTAATTGTAATCTTGAGCTTAGTCATGATCTTGATATGAATTATGACCTACGTATGGTGATCTTGATATGTAATGAGATAAAATAATTGTGATGTTGAAATACCTTTTGTAATATTTTTATGAAATTAATGGTACTACTATTCATTTTCTCATTTTTCACCTATCATTTTTTATGATGAATAATTTAAGTCTGGAATGAGATAATTATTAAGATTAACTATACTATGATTTTTATGGTTATAACTATGTGCCTATTCAAGCACCCTAGTATAGAGAGATCAATTCATACACTGCTACGAGACATAACCAATGGGAACAGATCTTAACCCATGTGTTTTGGGTGAGTGAGTAATATCATTTCTCATGTGATATGTCAGTGCACTAGCTTATTTGACTACTTATTCTTTTACGTGTGCAAATAGGATAAGTCATGATAAATTTTGGTTTTGTTATTAGGAACCATTACACTTATTAGCATGATGGTATAATAATGCTTAAGTGAATTTCTTTGGAGAATATTGAGCACTAAATTAGTACAGTATAACAAAACTTTGCACTACAGTATCTTGAACTAGGAGTTTCTACATGTACATGGGTAGAGAAAAAGTTATATTATTCTATGTATGAAACATTATTTATAAAATTACTTGAGCACTTACATGCTTAGATTTCAACATATGCAAAAAACCATTCAAGAAATTATGGGTGGAAGACTTCCCGATCAGTAGAGCTTCATATGGTCTTGGCCAAGTTGGAAACTTTGTGGACACGAGTAGTAGACATATAATGAAAGGGAATGCTTAAAATTTATATTTTAGAATACACTGTCTATATATATTTTTGCCCAAAAAAATCATGTTTCAACTTCTTAAGAGAGATACACATAAGTTATATCAAACAATTCACTTTAGTGAATAAAAAACTTATGGTTGATTCTGGGCTTGAGAACTTTCCTATGGACAACTAAACTCTGTCACACATGAGCATTGTGACTGGTGGGGAAATAGAGGGGTATAAATTGGTATGAGATTGGGAGTTTAGTATGGAATTCAGGTAGTGGGAATTATGGAAGTAAAATTATGATGAGTCAAAGCATAGGGCTATGAGAGGGAATGATCCCAAGGGTAAACAAGAGGATATTGTAAGTTCCATGGGAATTTTTAGGAGATTATAAAGGCATAATGAGTACCCCCTGACCATGAGTGTGTGTCTTTTAATGGTTTAGGTATGTAAAAAATAAGCAGGACAAGTACTAATAACATAACCCAATCTAGATAGACCCAATTTCCCCACCACAGTGCATGCTTATTCATTTGAGTTTGTCAAAATTTTAGTAAGAAATTAGGATACTGAGAATGAATAATCTAAAGCCCTACCAGTAGAGGAATCTTTAGGAGTGCAAGTTTAGCATAGTAATTTACCTTTAAAATTTAATTTTTTCATTGCAAGTATGACATATGGCTCACCTTGGAATGAAAATTGGACCTAATATAAATAATGGGCAAACTATAGGCCCAAACATATCAAATCAACCTTCCTCGGTAACTACTATTTTTGGTGCACCTATTGTTGTAGGAGGTGCGGTAAAAGTATCGGTAGTGTTTATATTGGAGGAGGATTAGGGGTCAGTGTTGGAGGCACTAGTAGACCTTCACCAATGGGTTTAGGAGGGATTATATTAGAACCACAACAAGGTCTACTACAACCACCAAGTGTACTTATGGTATACTATGAGATGATGCTTTATCTCCCTAAATATTAAGGTGTTGAAAATGTGATGGAACATGTTCATAAGTGTGAACTCATTTGGTGAGTGTGGGTTATCACTTATTTAGAATGAAAGGCTACTCAATTTTCCACTATTTTATTAGATCACATGCACAAATGGTATCATAAGTCTGACCCCCAACAAGTTTTTGTGAATTATGAATTATTGAAAACTGCTTTTCTCCAAGAGTTTGACATCCCATAGTTTGAGTAACAAAGTATCACTATTCTAAAGGATATCAAACAAAATTTCATTGAGAGTGTGTGAGATTATGATGCACATTTCAAAATTATTATTTTAAAACTATCATTTGGGATTAACTTGACACAACATACTCAATGGTTTATGGGAGGCCTGTTACTGCCTTTTCATCGAGCTCTATCCCAAAAGACCTTTACCAACCTACGTGAGGCACTAGAAGCTAATATTCACACCAAAGTAGTGGGAAGTATAGATATGGGGATTAGGCCCTTAATGGAGGCTTATATTACTACTATGGATTATCATCTAGAGAAGCTAACGATCAATAATTATCAAGAGATGTGTAATATCATATTGTGTGTTGACTATGAAGTTGAAGGTCTTAATAGGAAAACTATCCTCCAAGGAATGTTTGAATCATAAAAAAATAGTCTTATGAGATCTCTAAGAGGATCATGATGTAATAAGTTATCCTTTTCTCTAGCACACTACCTAAGATAAAGTATTACTATACTATAAAATATGTGATGCATACACACATGATACTAATGATTATCGAGTCATCATGAATCATGCATAAGAGGAAATTGCTAAACTTATGTTGCTAATAATCAAGAGGCTAAGAGAGGTTGATCTTTCTGGGGTCAAGGCAATGGTAATGGATGTGGGGGTGGTCATTTTCCACCTAAGACCTATTACAAGTTTGGATCTATAGATCACTACCAGCATAACTTCCTAGTTTACCCAAATCACACCTTTTGTAAGAGTGACCATCATATGGAAGAATGCCCCAACTTATATGTGGCTATCACCAAGGAATTCAATGAGAAGGGAACTAGAATGATTCATGTTACAAAAAATCCAAGTGTTTAGTGGAGACAATGCCCTACCAACCCATTAGCTAGACCTAAGGTCAATATTATGACACAGAGTGGTGCTCATTCTCAACTAGCTTCAAATCCACCTATGGAGAAGGTTTAGTGTGAAGAACCTCATGATCAACACTACCTCAATGCTAAAAAACAAAAAGAAGTGTTGTATGACATGATGGCCTTGCTACGTGAACTACAATGCAAAATTGATTTTTTGAAGGAGAAGGATGTTGCCATGTGTGCTAAGATGCAAATAGAGATTATCTTAATAGACTCTGGGCAAGATGAATTTTAGGAATTCTACAAGCTTCTTCTTACTAAGAACATAATCTCACTCCTTAATAACTAGATACAACAATAAATGACCAAGACTTTGATGAATCATCATTTTAACCATGCATGATGATAAGATATGTGTATCCAAACCAATCTTAAATGTGATAAAGAGGTCATTGTGAATGCATCTATTGAAAATTGGATGATACGAGATATATTCGTGGACATCAGTGTCAAATTCAATGTTATCACAAAGGATTCTTGGATGGATATGGAAATTCCCACTCTTGAACCTTCCTCACACATTTTATTCATAGCCAACAAGAATCAAGTAGTGCCTATAGGCATTATCAAGGATGCCACCATCAATATAAGGGGTGTCCCATTTGAAAGTGATATTGAATTAATTAAAATAGCCAAAGATGATAATTTTATAGCTCTATTGGGTTGAATGTGGCTCTATGCCAACAATGTTAACTTGTATTTCAAGAAGTTTTACATCAACTTTGAGAATGACACCCAATGTGTGGTCATTCCTCTCAATACTAACCAAGGCCCCCCTTTTTAGATATAATTGATGTTGATGAGGACGTCAACCATATTTATAACATCATGACACAAGGAAATCAATATGTAGATCTTACTTTTGATGGTTTGCTTCATTGGGAAGATGTGTAATCCATCTCTAATACCACCAATAATGCTTATGAACATTACGCACATAGAGCATATGATCTAACAAGATGGGATTGTGTTATAATTGGTTGATAAATAAATGGTCCATACAAGTTGTTTAAGTGTTATAAGTATATTTGACTCATTTGTGAATGAAAAATGAATGCACCACCCTTTCAATTGGATCAGGCACCTAGGTTTCATGGTTAAATCAAGCTTTAAGAACACTTACAACAGTTGAAAGAGGAGTACTATGTTGTTGAAAATGAATTTATGCTTATGTTACCTACTATACTCTACTTAATAGTTTCTCATTAGTGGGCTACTCATCAATAAAATTTGTTGACATGGGGATAGGTATGTGCCATGACACATCATCATTTTCACCATGACAACCATGTCCACACCACACTTAGTTATAATTGTGTTGAGTCCTTGGATGACCATATGGCCACCTATGAGAATCTTTAGAGTGTTGATAAGTAATTTTTACCTAAAATGGGTTAATGCATTTTAGGGAACTCTATGTGATTGGGATAAAGCATGGTCTATTCATCAAGTTGAAGATAGAATATGAACCATGCATGACATGATTGAGGATAATTTGGCCATATTTCAAGAACCTGATAGTCATGTAAGGGCTCAGTTGGAACCTAACTCCCACTCAGAATATGGCCATAGGGAGAAAATATGAAAGGGTAAGCAAAAGTTTGTATATCAAGTTGATGAGGGTACTAATGTCGATCCACCATAGCTGGTATTCGGCCACTTAAACTTGCCTATATAATATGAGGCATGTGATGTTAGATATAATATGCAGTCCAAGTAGAAACCATATTCTACTACTCCAAACAATTTAGTACAATAGTGGGATAGAATATGCACCCAAGATGGCCATTGTGGGAAATTATTGGTTTGAAGCATAATTAGCTAAAATCTTTGAACTTATATAGGAGTATCAAGACATTTTACCATGTAACTACCTAAATATGAAGAGAGTACATCCATCATTAGGCAAAATGAATATCAAATTAGTTGAGGTCACTTGACCGATCAAGATGTGACCATGTCAAATGAATCCTAATTTGTGTGTATGCATTAAAGAGGAAATTGATGACATGTTACATGTCTAGGTTATCACTCCTATTGATATATCTTAATGGGCTAGCCCCATGATAATTAACATCAATACGGATTGATAAATTTGTATTTGTGTATATTATAGATAACTCAATGTTGTGTGTGTCACTACCCCATCCCCAATGCCATTTATAGAGGAAATTTTAGAAGGTGTCACTTGATGTGAAATTTATACCTTCTCTAATGGATTTTTAGGCCATCATTAGGTACAAATTACTGATTAAGATAAGGTAAACCCCACTTTTACAACTGAATGGAGGTCCTTTACATACAATGTTATGCCATTTAGATTAAAAAACACACTAGTAATCTTCTCTCACATTGTGGTGGAAGATTTTAAAATTTTCACCTACAAGTTCCTTCAAGTGTATCTAGATGATTAGACTATGTACAGCTTAGTGCACGATCATTGTGCTAATTTGCACCTCATGCTTGAGTTTTATCGGTAATTTCATATTTATTTGAACCTAAAGAAGTGCATCTTTGCCCCATCTTTTGACATACTATTAGGGTACATCATTTATTGGGATGGACTACTCATGTATCTAGCCAAGATTGTGGTTATTATTCAACTCTCAATTCCAACCACTTAGCGTGAGGTTCGTGCCTTCCCTAGTCATACAAGCTATTATAGTAAGTTAATTTGCAATTATGCTAACATATCATCTTTGTTTGAAGGATTTCTCAAATAAAATGGCCTCTTTATATGGAATAAAAGACATCAACAAGAATTCAAGGCCTTGAAGGAGAAATTGGTAACTACAACCATCCTCCACTTCATTTCATGTAGAGATTAATACTTGTATCATGGTGGTAGGCAAAAAAAATTCACAACTTGGGGAAGGAAATATTAACCATACTATATATTTTACTAGTTTCAAGCTAATATCGACTAAGAGAAATTACTCCACTATAGAATGAAAAGTGTTATACATGGTGTATACACTCCACAAGTTCTATCGATACTTGTTGGCCACTCCATTCACCTTCTTTATCAATAATGAGTAATTAGAGTACCTTATGAATCAAATAATGTTACATGGACAAATTTTTAAGTGGATTGTTCTATAATAGGAATTCTAATTCTCTGTGGTAGTGAAACTTACCAAGGTTAATTTTGGTCTTGACCATCTATCACGTATTACATCTGGGGAACCAGTACAAACAATTGAATATGACTTACCTGATGTAAACAAATTTCAAGTTATGCACATGCCTAAATAATTAGAGTAAATAAATTCTTTACTTATAATAGGTTCAATGCCAGACCCTCTTAGCACCTAGG
Source organism: Torreya grandis (assembly GCA_037957365.1). NCBI lineage: Eukaryota > Viridiplantae > Streptophyta > Pinopsida > Cupressales > Taxaceae > Torreya > Torreya grandis. The sequence continues at coordinate 1,527,433 of JARHVA010002203.1, forward strand.
AGAAAATTAACTCATTGTACATGTTGCACCTTTCCATCTTACTAACATAGACTTATACATGCTTGGCTGAGATGAAGTGTTACAAAGGTGCATAACGTAGCATGAGCATGTAGAAGTCCTTCAAAAGGTCAATTAGGGTGTCTCCTAAGGAAATTATGTTGGTGATTAAATAACATGAAAGGTTCTCCTAGATAGCTTGTGGTGACCCACCTTATTCAAATATGCCAAAGATTATGGATGCCAATGTGATATTTGTCAGCACGTAGGTAAACAAATCTGAAGGGATGATATGCCTCTTCATTTAATCCTTGATTGTGATCCCTTTGAGAAATGGTTTGTTTATTTTGTTGGGCCTATTAGCCCTATTATAAGATGAATTGATTTGCACTACATAATAACCACCACATACTATTTCACACACTGGGTTGAATCAACACCCACATGTGATTGTACTATTATGAATGCCATCATGTTCCTTTGGTAAAATGTCATCACAAGGCATGGATTCCCTTTAAGTTTAATAAGTGATCATGTTACTCACTTCCTCAATGAGATAATATTCATCCTCTTAACCAAGTTCATGATTGTGCACCATAAGACCACTACATACTACCCTCAAGCTAACAACAACACTACTGGATCTTTTTAAAAAATATTGGGTCATATATTGACAAATATTTTTAATATTACTTGCACTAAAAATGGATGATCAAGTTTCTATAGCCTTATGGGCATTTTTAACCACATATAAACTATTGAAAAAGAGAACACCTTTTAATCTTGTCTTTAATACTAAAGTAGTTCTACCAATGGAGTTCTTTATTCCCTCTTTATGTATTATATGCATTGAAGGATTAGATGATGAATAATCTATAAAATCATTCCTAGATGCTTTATTATAGCTAGATGAAATTTGTTTTCTTGCACATTATATTTGAGGAGTTAAAAAGTAGAAGCAGAAAGATTGGCATGATCGACATCTCAAAACAAAACATTCTCTCGTGGTATGCATGTGTTGGTTGACAATTCCAAGTTTGTGTGCCACTTTAGTAAACTTCACATATATTATGATTTTTCTTTCATCATTCATAACATTCATCTCACATACGCATGCAAGTTAAGGTAGTTATATTGGCTAATTTCTTTCAAGCCATTTTAATGGTAGTTGGCTTCGACCCTACCATTCCATTTAATTTTTCAATTTCATCAATAAGGCATATGCCACTAGCTCAATTTAAGATTTTGGTTTGTTTTCAAATAAAACCTAGCATTGTTTGTGCACCTTTTCATTAGGTTTATTTCATGGCATTCCATTTGGAGCATTAATGATCAAAGTGATGAATGAAGGCATGGCAGAGTAAATGTAAGCAAGCCTTCAAGGCTATATAAGGTTGAAGAGTCCTCATTTTTTAACTTTAGTGTTGAAAACTTTCAAATTTGTATAGCTTGAGTGAACCATTTTCAAGCCACAAGAGGGTGTGTCCATAAAATTGCAGTGATAAATTCAAAGTTAGGACGTGAGATGAAGATCATGAGAAAAAGAAAAGAGTGGAATTGTGACTGTGGGAATACTTTCGAGAGAGTTACAAGTTATAGGTATCAAAATCTACCATTAAAGGAAGATAAAATAGAAAATCCATGGAATTTTAGGGAAATAAACATGTATTCATTTTGGAGAATCGAATGACTACGTGTCAACCTTCAGGCACCTCAAGGGGTGATGTAGTCAAAATAGAAGGCTATGATAAGTGAGCCTTTGCCAGTAATTCATGAAGAGGAAGAGTACAAGAGTGAAGGAATATATCTTTTTTTATCCAAGAAGAAGTTTCTAGTGAATCCATTATGTAAGAATAAAACTTGACATAGTGAGTAGAAGAGACATACATCAAGAAGGAACCAATGATGGTGTGCATGAGTAAGAATAAAGCTACAACACCACATCCACCCCCTATTTTAATTAAAGAAAAGCAATACCCCAAGTCGGTTGTGCACAATGACAATTGGGAGTCTAAGGTTTCCCCTTATCAAGTGTTTGACTACAATCACCATTAACCTGGAAACTAGGGAGACTTGTAGCGTGACTACAAGTTTGAGAACTATAACATCAGGTTTGGGGTCACTTATGAACTCATGATAATTAATCTATTAAATGAGGTTGGAGTGTTCTAGCTTTACCATCTGCCTTATTCTAGGAAGCCCATAGAAGCAGTGAGATTTTTGGTCTCACTTATCCATGAGGATTATTTTTACTTTGCAGGATGCAAGATGTGAATCACTTCCCAAAGGATGAACAAGGTAATAGGGTTACAATGTTAGGGCATTGACCTTAATGTGGACCTGGAAGACCAAGAGGCAATTTAAAATATGGAAATGGCATTAAAGTAAAAAAAAAAGGGCCATGCCATGTACATTTTTAGACTTCAATATCTTGTCATTCAGGTAGTTGTTTGTTTGGCTATGACTAAGCTTGAGGGTGTGGACAGATGGAAAGAGGTTGATATGGTGCACCTCTATGTGGAAAGATAGAGAGCCTAGGATAAAAATTACAATTAATCTTAGTACTTTGATGAAAGTATTGAAGTGCATATTGAGAAGGCCCATCACTTGCCCAATCATAAGTTTCATTGGGGTTTGATTCTACTTTTATTGGTGTTTGATGAGATTGGTGTTCTGAAGTATGCTAGTAAAGAATTGAAGTGGGTTTACCTACTAGAGAACAAGTCCATCGTAGAATGGTTCAAATGGTTCACCTACCTAGGTGCCATCACCCCCTCCCACAAGCTAAAAATGAAAGGATTATTTAAAGAGATGAAGGAAACCTTTGGAAATGAATGGTGCATCCCCAAAGAGTTGCCTAAGTAGATGGGGACTCGATCTCAATTTGTTATTATGCAACATTATTCACTCATTCTCATTTGTATGGATCCCATGGATAGATTATCAGGGTGGTTCAAGTTACCTTATGATTTCATTTATAATTACTTCAATAATTCTACAAATCACATTCTTGATGCACACAAGGTGCACATTGACGTTGAAAATTTTGATGATGAGATTCATAATCTTCGATCATTATATGTCTACCCCTGAAAGAAGGACTATAGGGAAAAGAATGAATCAGATAACACCAATATCAACACACACCATATTCACGTGGTGGACCACATTCATGTGTTTTATTACATGTTAAATACCAAGAAGAAGGCTTTAAGAAGCCATGAGGTTACTAGAGAAACCCTTACCCTTCCACCAAAAATAATTGCTGAAAGAAGGCATTGAAGAAAAGAGAAGAGGCCAAGGCATGATGCCACTAGGAGTGCATAAGAGGAGTAATCTAAGTGGTAAAGTACTACCCCATCACCACCAAGAGACCAAGGGATTCCTGCAATACAAGAACAAGAGGGCCCCAATACCACCCAATAGACAGTTTTTCCTTCATGATAAGAGCATTTTGTGTCAAATATTATGGTATTTAAACAAAGGGTGATGGCTCTTAAGGCACTATAAGAGAGGGAACCTACCCAAAAGGTCCAAAAGGAATCCACCCTTGAGTCAAAGAAGGAATCCTCAGAGCATCAAGAATAACCTACACATAATGATACACAAGTGAACATTGAGAGTCCCAATGGTGAAGAGGGGGAAGATAGAGATGCAACCCTAAGCACTGGTGACCAAGATGCTAGCCCAAGTGGCTAATACCAAACTGATCCTGAAGTTGAAATAATCAAATATAATCTTAATAAGTGAAAAGGGCATGTTATGGAATCTGAACATCAACAAGAAAATAAGAGTGATAACCTCCTTGTTCATGGCTATATCCAAAAAAATGTTCCTGAAGAGGAATTATATATGTGGGAATATTTCCCCATAGAATAATCCTCTAATCAAACTCAAAGCAAACTCTCCTTCTACATGGATGTTTATAACAAGGAACATCACTTTGATCTTCCATTAGCTAGTTTGAATTTGATGTTGAAAGGGGGTGATATTATTGAAGTATTTTGGGTGGATCCCTAATAGTGTTCACTATCTCAAGTAGGTGCGACCCTCATTAAAATTGCTTTTGAGGTCATTTCTCTCATGATATTCCACCATGCTAGCTTATTGGACTACTTATTCTCTTAGGCACAAAACTAGGATAAGTCATGCTAAACTAAAGGAAAAGATCCCAACATCTACACTCTCAACAAACTTAGTATCAAGGATAAGTTTGTTATTCTGGTGATTAATGAGCGACTGGACAAATTGCATGAAGATCAAATTGTGATCAAGGTATCATCAGATATGCATCAAGGAAGATGATATTATCAAGATAGTCTTTTGAACTCATGATGGCCATTATGATTTTATCATCATGCCCTTTGGCCTCACTAATGTTCCATCAAATTTTTAGGGTTTAATGAACAAGATCTTTTGACCATTTATATGCAATTTCATACTATTTTTCTTTGATGACATTCATGTCTATAGCTATAAATGGATGAGCATATGATACATTTGGACCATAATTTTTGAGTCCTTTATAATAACCACTTATGTTCCAAATGGTCCAAGTGTGGTTTTGGACAAAAGGAAATTGAGTATCTTGGACACATTGTCTCTTAGGAAGGTGTCAAAGTGGCTACTAAGAGCATTGAAACTATGAAAAAATGCTTTGAACTCAAATCACTCAAGAGCCTTCAAAGCTTTTTGGGCCTTACTCGGCATTATAGAAAAAAAATATATGACTATGGAATAATTATCGCTCCATTAATGATAATGTTAAAAAATATGTCTTTCAGTGGTTTGATGTAGGAAAAAAGCCTTCAAACTACTCAAACATGCAATGTGTACTACACTTGTTCCAGATATGCTAAACTTTTCTAAATCATTTATCATCAAAATTGATGCCTCAGCAAGTGGTATTGGAGCTATTCTAATGTAGGATGGTTAGCCTCTCGCATTCACCACCAAGTGACTTACATGGAAAAACTTCTCTCATTCCACATATGAGAAAGAGATGTTAGTTACACTTCATGCCATCAACAAGTGGTGCGCATACCTAGTCAGTATGTACTTATGCATCAAAAATAATAACCATAGTCTCAAGTGCTTCTTAAAACAAAGAGTCTCTTCACCTGAGTAATAAAAATGGGTAACCAAATTAATGGGCTATGACTATGAGATTACCTGCAACAAGGGTAAGGACAATGTTGTCACAAATGCATTATCTTACAAGTATGAATAACATACAACCTTGTGTTGTGTGTGTTATCCTTTCCCATGTCAAATTGGGTGCATCAATCATAATAAGAGTGGTCCCATGACACCCAAATTTAGCAATCATTCAATAAGTGACCACTAACCTTGCCTCTCAACAAAATTACTCTTCGAATGGTCACTATATAAGGCACAAAGTATATTTGGTAATAGCACCCCAATCAACACTGAGACAATCAATTCTATTCAAACTACATATCTCTCCATTAGTGAGCCACTCAGGGTTTTTAAAAATCTACGAAAGGATTGCTATATTTTTTTCTGGGAAGCCACTAAACATGACATCAAACATTTGTGGTAGAATGTGAAATGTGTCAATGCATCAAAGAGGAAATTGTCACCACCATAGGAATGTTCCAACCCTTGCCTATCCCTACTAGTGTATGGTCAAATATTTCCATGAACTTTGTTGAGTGACTACCCAAGTCAAGTAGGAAATCAATGATTCTCATGGTGGTGGATTGGCTTTCCAACTATTCCCATTTTTACACCCTCAACCATCCTTTTACTGCCTCCATTGCTTTTCAAACCTTTCAAGATTAGATATGCCACCTCTACAGGCTGCCTACCTCAATTGCATGTGACCGTGATTCTAGTTTTACTAGTCAGTTATGGAAGGAATCTTTCCACGTCTATGACACCCAAATTATAATGAGTTTTGCCTACCATCTACAAACTAAACCATGGCAAATATAAATTGTCAACAAATTATTGGAGACCTATCGACATTATTTAGCCTCAAATCAATAGACTCACTGGGTCAAATGGTTACCACTTGTTGAATGGTGGTACAACACTACATACCACATTGCCACCAAGATGACCCCATATGAGGTCATTTATGGTTAGCCACCACCTTCTCTTCAAACATACTTTTTATGTAGCTCCAAGGTACATGGAGTTGATGTCACGGTCCACACATGCAATTATTAGTCAAACTCTCAAAGATAACCTCCATCTAGCATAGAACCACTAAAACAATAAGTCGATCAACACCACTTAGAATGTGATTTTGATATTGGTGACATGGTTTTTTTCCAACTCCAACCTTATAGCCAGTCCTCTTTTGACATTGAAGGGTCATTAGAAACCCCCACCAAAGTTTTATGGTCTTTATAAAGTGTTTTCCAAGATTGGTCCCGTAGCATATAAATTAAACATTCCCTCCTCCAAGATCCATCCAGTTTTATATGTATCATGTTTGAAGAAGGTTATTGGTTTACATGTTCTCTGAAGGAACACAACACCTCATTTTTCATCGTCACTTGCATTAAAAATATTATATTAATATTTCTTAATGTTTCATACACAAAAAGTATATCGAGGTCAACAATCATAAATTTTGAATGAAATACACTTACTAATTTACATTTTTCTACTTGACAAAATCCCACTTTACTAAAAACATAAATTTACACCCTAACTTTTATCTTTCTAGGAACTCCTAATATGATCTTATTGGAAGTATTAAGCTAGCACTTAAAATAATTAAAAAGAAATAATTGGATCATCATTGTGTGAACATTTCTTTGGTGACATATCAATCTCACCAAGTCAATTAGAGAGTCAAGTGACGTGAATAAATGGGCAATGGCAAGAAATGAGAGAAATATTGCCTTCACACGACTAGACAAATTGTAGGCAGAAAGGTTTATCGATTCTGCCCTCACACAGCTTGACCATCTCACAAGGTCAAGTCAAGTCAATCAAGCCATGTCCACGAAATGAATATTGTATATTTGATGTGAAACAACAACTCTTTTTTCTTCCTTTTTGGTCTTATTATGGGCCATGTTTTTCGTGGAATGAATGAAATCGCACGTTTGATTTACTTATGGTCCATGCCATGTTTGTCCAATTATATGTATTCTCTCTTCCAAGCATTTAAGCCATGAAAAAAAGCATTGACTGTCTAAATTTACTTGTCTAACATGTATTTTTGGTGGAACTCAAGCACGACCGTGTAGATATATAGTGATATATACACAAAGTCTAGAATAGACGTCGTGGAGGCAAAATAATGGTGAGGATTGAGCTAATGACATATATACATCCAATGAATGAACGGTAAGGATCACGCTCCGATTCGTTTGATCTTCAGATTTTTACTCTTGTTCTCTCTTTACCAACAATTTTATATTTTATGATCACTAAATTATAAAATATACTTTATGATCACTAATTGTCATGAAGTGACGATTAGCTTTATTATCACTTAATGGTTACTAGTTGTATACCTCATAGAGTTTGGACCGTACTAAATATACTTTGAATGGGTATTCCATTTATATGTGAAAATGTTTATAAAGTTGGCATGTTTGTTTCTGATTGATCTATTAAATTTTAGTTTGGTGATATCAAATGTATGTATGTTCACTCACTATTTACATACTATCAGAGTTTATTATTATATTTATTATTAATCAAAAATAATAAAAATATAAAAATAGTTACAACAATAACATAGTTCATTGATATGAACATCTCAAACTCGATGTTGGTGAAAAGACAGGCTCAAAATTAAAAACTACCTACCACATGATAACTCAAAGATCACAAGGTTACATAAAAAACACAAATATTCAGTTACACACTTCATCCTTAGAAAGAGGTGGAGGTGGATAATCTTTGGGAGGTTGGAAGCTCCAAGTGAAAGGATCAATGGAAGGAAGATCGGGCACCACCCAATAATCCTAACTAGTTTCACGGGGGTGTAAAGAAACAATGATGCTCCAACAAGAAGGTAGCTAAACAAAACTACCAATTGGACAACCCTTTCATAGGTGAGCTTCATCATGATAGGGCAATGATAAAGTTCCCATGTGGTAGTAGAGGACTCCTATCACCCCCTTCCCCAAATTGAGGAGGAGTGGAGAAGCAACTACATCGGCCCCTATCCACCATAGGAGGGGAGCCATGAGGTGGTTAGTCTTGGGGGATGCAAGTCATAATGCAAAGAACACTCCCCCAATGGTTACACAACTTCTACAAGTGTTAACACTTGAGTACCACCTTCTCAACTTGAGATTGGACTTGCACAAGAACCGAAGAGATAACAATCACCTTTTATCATTAATTGAAAACTGTGAAGATGGTTCTTCATTGTTGAAAAACATTGAAGTCCTAGATTTGTAAAGTTGAAATAAAACTATATCTCTAAATAAGTTTCATATAAAAGGAATATACGCCAACCATTAAGCTTTTTCCCCTAAAAAAACATGTGCCAAGAGAAATGTTAGAGGTATAATGGTTGGAAAATGTCGTGGAACCATTTACAAGTATATCAAGCTCTTAAACAAGTCTAAAAGAGATATTTGAAGGACTCGGGTCTAAAGCAGGCCAAACATTTGGGTTGAGCAATTTTAAGTGTAAGAGGCACTCCCCAAAAGGAAGGCCTTGATATAAAAAACACTAGATAAAAGATGAGAATTCAAATCCTTAATAGTGTGAATGCCTTTTTTTAATAGATGCATATCTTTTATACCTAACATTTTTACTAAAGAAAGACTAGTATTGCTCATTATAGGGGACCACTAGATATTATGGTCATTAAAGGAAAGACCATTGTGATATCCAACTCTAACCCATTTTGAAAAAGGATTCACTACTTCAAAATATTTCCAAATGCTCTTGGCTACAAAAAAGCATTCGATCCTAACTGGGGCAATGGTAATCAATAGGGTGTGTAAACCAGTGTTTTCACAACTATTTTTACCATAGGAGTTACCTATAGAGATGCATTACCTCAAAAGAATTTTTGAAGCATTATTACCTTCAATTGATCTAACCATCCACTTAGAAGAAAAGGCAATACTTTGTTTATAGACATCAATGATGCCCATTCCTCTTTTGTCATGAGGAATGTGACATATGTCCCAAGCAACCTTGTGATAGCCTCTTGTTTGCTTAGCATTGTCCCAAGAAAGGATCTAATAAACTTTGTTAATTTATCATGAGTCTTTGGAGGGGGTCCAACATGAGGAGTAATAAATATGAATGAATGCAAGGATTTTGGTACAAACCTAAAATTTACTATTTAAAGAGAGGGGTTTGAAAATCTAATATGAAACCTTATTTTCCACTCTATTAATGACATAAGAATGCTTTAGGAAGCCATGAGGCAACCAAAAAAACCCTTCCCCTTCCACTAGAAATAGCAACTCAAAGAAGGCAACAAAGTAAAGAGAAGAAGCCAAGGTGTGATGCCACTAGGAACACATAAGAGGAAAAACCTAAGCAATAAAGGGTTTCCCCATCACCACCAAGAGACTAAGGGATGCTTACATTATAGGAACAAGAGTGTCCTGATACCACCCTAAAGATAGTTGGTCCTTCAGGACAAGAGCATTTTGTGTCAAATATTAGGGTATCTAAACAAAGGTCAATGATTCCTGAGGCATCACCAAAGAGGAAACCTACCCCAAAGGTCCAAAAGGAATCCACCCATGAGCTGAAGAATGAATTCTCAGAACAACAAGAAGAACCTTCCCCTAATGATACACAAGTGGACATTGAGATTCCCACTGGTGAACAGGGGGAAGACAAAAGTGCAACCCTAAGCACCAGTGACTAAGATATTGGCCTAAGTGACTAACAATAAACTGATCTAGAAGTTGAGGTACTCGAGCATGATCCTAATAAGGAAAAGGGCCCATTGGGGAATTTGAGCAGCAACAAGAAAATAAGAGTGATAACCTCCTCATTCATGGCTATCTCCAATAAAACATCCCTAAAGAGGAACTATATATGTGGGAGTATTTCCCCAAGGAAGAATCATCTAATCAAACTCCATGCAAACTCTCCTTCTACATGGATGTTTATAATGAGGAACATCAATTTGAGTTTCCATCAACTAGCACGGATCTGACACCAAAGGGGGTGATCTTCTTGAATTATTTTAGGTGTATCCCTAGTAGTGTTCACCAGCTCAAGTAGGAGTGGCCCTCATTAAACTTTCTCTCGAGGTGACTAAGTAAAATGCTCTATATGGCTATGATGTTGGCCAGCTATAGAAAAAACACTGTGAATTCACTGCCATGTATCTTTCAATAATGTAACACAAAGTTGAGACTTGAATAGGAATTAGAAGAGCTCAAGTGCCATCAGGAAGCAACAACATCTCAAGTGATAACTCTAAAACTCCATAAGATAATTTTGTAAAATGAGTAGACACTTATCAATGGGATCCCTTTTATAGGTGAAGCTATTGCTAAGTTGGAGACCCTAGTAGATATTATATTTTAAAAATGCAAAGACCAGGGGAATCTCTAGCATGAGTAAACTTGGGCCATAAAGCAATTTGTTGAGTCCATCTAGGTGAGTGAGAGCTTTTTGGCCAAGGTGGGTACAACAATTCCCATCACTGATGGGGTTTTTATAAAATTGGCATGACCCACTAAATTTTTGGAAGCTAGGATTCAATAGGATGAAAACCAATGGCAACAACTTGTTGAGAATTCTATAATAATAAAAACATTCCAAGACTTGGAGGAAATAGAAAATAAGATTAGCACTCACTGCCAAGAACTTAATACTAGTTTTACAACACTTTAAGGACATGTTTTGATCGAAGTCAGGTCACTTGAGGACATCCACAAGGATGCCACTACTAAACTTGAAATTTTGATGACTCAAATGGGTGACTTTCTAGAATGACCTGATGAGATGAAATGATTTAAGGGTGAGGTTGAGGAAATTACCTCCACACTATAAACTTCCCTCAACCACTAGGAGGAATTCAAGTGATAGGTTGAGCAAATGGACCTAAATTTTTAGAATCTAAGGGCCTTGAAGATGGTACATAATCTGGGACAAACTATTGGCTTAGTGGGGGTTAATATTGGGCCCTAAATTTTATATGGATTTATTCTAAGTACTTTTTAGAAATTATACAAAAGATAGAGGCGCCGAAGTGAGCCAAGGCATGGGAGATACATGGCACATAAGGCCTTGGCATGGGAGAAGCAAGTTGTGAGGAAAATGGATGCCAAAAACATGGAGAAACTAAGGATACAAGACTTGGACAATAATGTATGACTTGGACAAGGGCACAGAAAGCAAATATAGTTAAGAAGCAGTTCACATGAGCATCGGAGGAGAATAGTCAAGCATGAATCTAGCACCAGTTCATGAGAAGATAGGATCATGATAACATATATCTAACATAGAGAGGGTATATATGGGGAAATAGTTGTGGGAAAGTCAACATTTTCATATTAATATAGTAACATAATAGTTGGGTTAAAACCATATATAAATACCCCTTAGTTTTACTTAAGAAGGTAATTGGTAATTGTAATCTTGAGCTTATTCATGATCTTGATATGTATTGCGACCTGCGTATGGTGATCTTGATATGTAATGAGATAGAATACTTATTTTTCTAAAATATATTTTGTAAACTTGTTATGAAATCAATGGTACTACTACCCATTTTCTCAATTTCCACCTATCTTTTTTCATAATGAATAACTTAAGTATAGAATGAATAAATTATGAAGATTAGGTATATGATGATGTTTATGGTTAGAACTATGTTACTATTCAAGCACCCTAGTATAGAGATCTCAATTCATACACCACCACTTAACAAAACTAATGAGAATCGGTCTTAAGTTGCATGCTTTAGGTGAGCATACGAGATCATTTCTCGCATGATATGCCAACATGCTAGCCCATTAGACTACTTATTCTCTTAGGTGTGTGACTAGGATAAGTCATGCTAAACTAAAGAAAAAGATCCCAACATCTACACTCTCAATAAACTCACTCTCAAGGACAAGTTTCCTATTTTGTTGATTGATGAGTGATTGGATGAATTGCATGAAAATCAACTTGTGATCAACGTATCATCGAATATGCATCAAGGAAGATGATATTAACAAGATAGTCTTTTGAACTCATGATGTCCTTTATGAGTTTCTCATCATTCCCTTTGGCCTCACTAATGCTCCATCAACCTTTCAAGGCTTAATGAACAAGATCTTTCGGACATTTCTACACAATTTCATACTAGTTTTCTTTGATGGCATTCTTGTCTATAGATGTAAATGGATGAGCTTATGATACATTTGGACCATACCTTCTGAGTTCTTTATAATAACCACTTATGTGCCAAATGGTCCTAGTGTGATTTTGGACAAAAGGAAATTAAATATATTGGACACATTATCTCTTAGTAAGGCATCAAAGTGGATCCTAAAAATGTTGAGGCTATGAAAAATTGGTTTGAACTCAAATCGCTCAAGAGCCTTCATGAAATTTTGGGCCTTACTAGGTATTATAGAATTTTTTCAATGACTATGAAATAATTATTGCTCCATAAATGACAATGTTAAAAAATATGCCTTTCAATGGTTTGAAGTAGGAAACAAGCCTTTGAAATTCTCAAGCATGCAATGTGCACTACACCTGTTCTAGATATGCTTGACTTATCTAAACCATTTATCATCAAAATTGATGCCTCTACAAGTGGCATTGGAGCCATTCTAATGTAGGATGGTCAACCCCTCACATTCACTAGCAAGGGACTTACATGGAAAAACTTTGCTCATTACACATATGAGAAAGAGATGTTAGTTATACTCCATGCCATCGAAAAGTGGCATCCATACCTAGTTAGGATGTACTTTTGCATCAAAAATAATCACCATAGCCTCAAGTACTTCTTAGAGTAAAGAGTCTCTTCACCTGAGCAATAAAAATGGGTAACCAAATTAATGGGCTATGACTATGAGATTGACTACAAGGGTAAATAAAATATTTTCACTAATCTAAAACTTAGAAGTTTTGATTGACAGATATTTAAAAAAACACAAAAATCACTTAATAACAATGAAATCTCTAAGAAGAGATGTTTTATTACTCGAGATCGCAATGCAACTATATGCTTATCTCTGGGAAGAGATGTCTGATTTTCATTTCAAGGTACATCTTCATTTATACATATTTTGAAAGTAGGAGGATGTGGAAGGTCACCAATCTTGAGGGAGATTAAGTGGTTTGACTTCCATTATTTAAAACAATACAAAATTCAAGGAATTATTATTTTTAGAAACTTACTATTTTTAGACTGCACTACTAAAATTGAAATTTGGGGAACTTCCATTGTGTTTTTGGAGGTCAAAATCCATTTATAAAGTCTCCATGCCAACTCATTGTGTTCTCATTCTTAGCTTTCCAATGGTTCAAACGGTGAGTCAATTGGAGCTACGGTGCAAAAGTTATGGCTCCCAAAAGTTCCATCATCAATTGGGGTAGAACCATCACCCAAATTATCACCTGAATCATTGCTCAGATCAGTCACATATGTGTTATCTTACAAATATGAAGAACATAAAACCTTGTGTATTTTATCCTTTTCCATGTTATATTTGGTGCATTAGGCATAATAAGAAAGGTCCCATGACACCAAAATTTAGAAACTCATTCAATAAGTGACCACTAACCTTGCCTCTCAATAAAATTACTCTTTGGGTGGTCACTATATAAGAAACAAAGTAGAATTTGCTACTGGCATTCCAATCAATACTGAGACAAACAATTCTACTCAAGTTGCATACCTCTCCATTAGTGAGCCACTCAGGTTTTTTAAAAACCTATGAAATAATTGCTAAATTATTTTCTGGGAATGCACTAAACATGACATCAAACATTTATTGTAGAATGTGAAATGTACCTATGCAAAAAAGGGAAATTTTTCACCACCCCAAGAATGGTCCAAACCTTGCCTATCCCTACCAGTGTATGGTCAAATATCTCCATGAACTTTGTTGAGGGGCTACCCAACTCAAGAAGGAAATAAGTGATTCTCATGGTGGTGGATTGGATCTCCAAGTATGCTCGTTTTTGCACCCTCAACCATCCTTTTATTGCCTCCACTATTGCTTAAACCTTTTAAAATCAGATCCACCACCTCCATGGGCTACCTGCCTCATTTATGTGTGATCGTGATTCTAATTTTACTAGTCACTTATGGAAGGAATATTTCCATGTCTATGGCACCTAGCTTATAATGAGTTTTGCCTACCATCTGGAAACTAATCCATGTCAAATATAAATTGTCAACAAATAGTTGGATACCTATCTACATTGTTTAGCCTCAAATCAACATACTCACTGGGTCAAATGGTTACTACTTATTATAAGGTGGTACAACACTACATACCACACTACCACCAAGATGACTTCATATGAGGCTATTTATGGTCAATGCCAACCCTCTCTTTAGACATATTTTCCATGTAGCTCCAAGGCACATGGATTTGACACTACACTCTGTACATGTGCAATTATTCTTCAAACTCTCAAAGATAACCTCCATCTAACATAGAACCACTAAAGCAGCATGCCTATCAACACCACTTAGAATGAGATTTTGATGTTGGTGACATGGTTTTTCTTCATCTCCAACCTAATAAGCAATCATCTTTGACATTGAAGGGTCATCAGAAACTTGCACCAAAGTTTTATGGTCCTTATAAAGTGCTTTTGAAGATTCATCCCATAGCATACAAGTTGGAGTTTCCCTCCTCCAAGATCCATCTAGTTTTCTATATATTATGTTTGAAGAAAGTTATTGGTTTACTTGTTGTATGAAGGAACACAACACCTCATTTTTTATCGTCACTTGCATTAAAAATATGATATTATTGTTTCTTAATATTTCATGCACAAAAACTGAGATGAAATCAACAGTCAAATTTTGAATGAAATACACTTACCAATTTACATTCTTTCACTTGACAAAATCCTGCTTTACTAAAAACATAAAATTACACCCCTTGTAACATAACTTTTATCTTTGTAGCAATTCCAAATATTATCTTATTGGAAGTATTAAGCTAGCACTTGAAGAATTATCATATACCTAATGAGTATGCTTATGTGTTGATGTAAAAAGAAATCATTGGATCATCTAATATTCACAAGGGATAAATTGTAAGCAGAAAGGTCATCATTATGTGAACATTTCTTTGGTGACATATCAATCTCACCAAGTCAAGTCAATTCAAGTGACGTGAATAAATGGGTAATGCCAAAAAATGAGAGAAATAATGCACTCACACTGCTTGACAAATTGTAGGTAGAAAGGTTTATCATTATTCAAACATTTATTTGGGACATATCAATTATGCCCTCACACAGCTTGACCATCTCACCAGGTTAAGTCAAGTGGTGTGAATAAAGAAGAAGAAGAAGAAGAAGAAGATTTTTAACATCCACGAGGTTAAATAAATAGCCTATGAGACAACCAACCTAGTCATATTTACTTTTGCCTTGTATTTATTTTTTTATTCAAAGATAGAATGAGCTCTCCAACTTTCTCCAAAGACCCCTCTATAAATAAACTATGCCAAGAAGTTGTCAAGAAGTTTGCACATTTTGCCCTAATGTCTATGTAAGCATTAAAATATAAAATAAAGTGTTTTTTAGATTCAACTGCCCTCGTATTGTAGAATTCACATACTCTCTTCCCAAGTTTCTTTAGGCCCTTTCCACCTTCCCATTTTGCATCGAAGATGATGGTAATTAGTTCTAAGCTGAATAATCAAAATCTTAGCTCTCCAAGGGATATTCACCCCAATGTTATATTTTTGTTGATGATCATATGTGGAGTTGAACACCTCAAGGTAATAATTCCTCTTTCTCCCTAGAATACCACCCCACATAGACTTGCATAATTTATCTATGAAAAAAGCTTTTATATCTTTACTATCAGTTGGACATACATTCAAATAGATATTCCACTTATCATCCACTTATTGTTTTGATTCATCAAAGACTTCTTTTTTTTTCTAGACACCTCGCTAAAAACTACCTTAGGCCACCTACTTATTTCCAGCTACTCAATTCTTTTAAGATATATTAAGAGGTGCACCATTGCAATGGCTTCCATTAGAATAATCCATATTTCAGCTAGCAAGATCTCATATGGAGTTAAAACTTTTAGCCTAAACTTATTGGCGATCATGTGCTTTTGGATTCTCTCTATTTGCTTCACTTAGACTCTGTCAAGCTGCTATCCCAAAGCTCACACCCATAAAGCACCACCAGGCTTACCAATAGTCCAAAAAAGTCTGAATAGTTTCCAATCCCATAATTTAGCTTCTCTACATCTATTTTGAAGGGCATACCATGCTTTCCAACCTCCCAAAGTTCTTTTCTTTCTACAAGTCTCCCAGCTAAGCTTGTTTTTAAAGTCAAACCTGAGGTTCTTGTATTCATTACCCCTTCAAGAATATTTTCCTCAAAGAGAAATGTGTATTGGATCTTTTTCTTTTCATTGGAGAAAATCATGATTTTGGTCTTGTTGGTATTGACTTGCATACCAACATCTCTGCAAAAAAGCTCAAGGGCACCAAGGTGCTCCTGCAATATATGAGGGGACTTAGTGATTAGAATAAGGTCATTAGCATATAAAAGGAGAATTATCACATATTCCCCCAGGTGAACACCATTCCCACCCTACAAATTTAACCACTCTTCAATTTTGTCAATGTATAAGCCAGAAAGAGTGGGTGATAAAGGGCATCCTTACTTAACTCCAATGCCATTCCTAAAACTTTCAGAGATGCCTGCTGAAGTTCTAATTTTAATTTGAACCTCTTCATAGAGTTTTTGGATAGCCGCTCTAAGATGCTCTAAAATGTCAAGTTCCTTCATTGTGCACCATAACTTATCTCTAGAGACCGTGTCAAAAGCCTTTTTAAAGTCAACAAAATAGCAATAAGCCTTTTCCTTTTCATCCCAAATTTTTCAATGATGTGTCTCAATGTAACTCCATGATCTAAAGTAGAGTGCTTAGACGTAAAGCTTGCTTTCCTGTTTGCTCTCTTACCCTTCTCCTCTGCCGACTTGTTGATTCTTCTCTCAACCATGCTACTAAACAACTTTGTGAACAATAGATTGATCATGATAGTTCTATAGTTGGAGGGATTGCTAACATCTCCACTTGTAAAAAGAGGAATCACTAAGCTAGTGATCCAATCTCTAGGGAAGCTGTGTTGAATAATGTTGTTGAAAATTCTCATAATATGGGGTGCAAGAATCTCCATCCCCCACTTAACATATTTTCTTGAAGTTCAACCAAGTCCTTAGCTTTTCCAACCCCCAACTTCCCTATACCAACCTTGACCTCTTATGCAATGAAAAGCTTAGATATCATGTTGATCAAGAGAGGAGGCTCAGTCTCTAGTTTTTGCTCATACAAATATTTTGCATAATCAAAACATTGACTAGCGGTGATGTTATTCTCTGTCTATTTCTTCTTTGGCTGAATTTCCTTCCAAAATAGCTTAGGATTATTCTTACTCGGGTAGATTAACTCTTCCCGCCTTATGCTCATAAACTCTATTTTTTTTTTGTTTTTATGATCTAATTGTAACATTTAATGCACATGTTCTCCTTGCCTAGTTTTTTCAAAGATTTCCTTACAATTTTACAATCTTCATCAAACCAAATATTTACTGGAAAATGGTTTTTTACTGACTTCTCGTTCTTTACCCTTTTGCACTTCTCAATCACTCCTTGTATTATAGTGGATAACTCATGATTGTTGAGGAGTTGTGAGCTAGTTTTCCCCTTTTCACATAATTTCTCTAGTGATGCCTTGAAGCTATTATGGTTTTCTTGATTTAAAATAACTCTACCCTTTGTAATTGTCTATTGTGGGGGCTGCATTTTTTTTATTGTTGACTTTTTATCGGCCATGCAAGTTTTATGTATTTAGATCTATGATCAGATTTTAACTCCCAAAAGTGATCACCAATCACGACCTCCTCTATCTTTTTCAACACACTTTTAGAATAAATTGGATAGTCAACAACACTTTTCCTGTTGTATGTGTTGCAAGTAAAATTGACGAATTTCTTCCATCTATTAATGCCATTACAAATTATTAGATCAAAGGTGCCACACAAAGTAAGCAATTCTTCACCATAATGATTGATGCCCTTATTATCTTCTGAACATTTCACCCATTGTTGATTCTCATCTTCCATAAGCTAGATAGGATTATGATCCTCCTTATTGCATAAAATATTAGCTTGACCATTTGCTGTCCTAGCATTGAAGTCTCCCAAAATAAGAACTTCACCTTGTTGGGAATACACTGAGATATCTTTTTTATGGCTGCATATGGATCTTTGTTGTCAAAACCATTTCTTTTGTAAGTTTTTGAGATCTGGGGAGCAAAATAACACGCTACAATGTTTATGTGGTTCCCATTTTTTGAAAATTTGACCCAAATGTTTTGTTTATTTGTGTCTTCTCTTTCCAACTAAGTTATGCATCCTTCAATTTTTTTCACTAAAACCATTATGTCACCGTACCCTTTGCCATTGACCACTGCTTTATTCCAAACCACAAACTTCATGTAACCTTCAAAACTGGGAGGCTTGCAGCCCTCTTGTTCATGTGTTTCAATAAGACAAATTATGTCTCATCCTTCAACGACAGGCCTTAGCCCATGGCCCCTCCTCCAAGAGTAGCCTCTACAATTCCAGCATACTAAATTTAAGTGTGCCTGGGGGGTCCCTGATTACTATTTATTATGGTGCAAAAAACTCAGAGTTGATTACTTACCCCTTTCTGTCTCCATTTGTTGACCTCCATTTCTTGTAAACATAGAAATGCCCACTCTCTCTTTGCTTCCCTTTAGCTACTCAAACTTACCGTGGGATCTTATATTTACAATAATCACTTTTCCATTGTATAACCACGCATTTTTTACTTCATCCCTTGCTGTCCTAATTTTAGCCAATTCTACCCTTCTCTCTTCTTTATGTTTTACTGTTAAGTCTTCATCTAGAAAGAAACAAGATCCCCTTAGAAGTCTTTTTTTGCTCAAGACTTGGAGCTTGTCTTCCCTATTTACCACGATAACTTTGATAGGTCTATCCATTTCATCACATATCTTTCCAATCCTCCTTGCTTGGCAGATTTTCCCTTGCCAATGCAACATTTCTCTCAAGAAGTCAGTTGCAAGATTGGAAGTGCTTTCATTTTTATCATAATCCCTTACTCCTCTTATAATGACATTTCTTGCCCTATTTTGTCTTTCTTTTCCCTCTCTTTCTTACATTCTATCAACGTTTGTGTTTGTCTCTTCTTCTAGAATCATTATTGTTGAGACTCTGACGACTTGTGCCCATGTTTTGTTCTCATTTGTTATGAGCTCTCTGTTATTTACGTGTATCCCTAGGTTTTGAATGTTTGATTGTTAACCTCCTTGAGCCTCTATTCCTGTAAGTTTAGTTGATTTTATCATGCTTTGCCAAGTTAGCTTCATATTTTGCCACTCATGTTTCCTTGCTTTTATTACATCTTGCAGCATTACCCCCTATTATTTTAGCACCTTGTTGTTCTAGAGTAAGTTCTGATTTGCTTCCGTTATCTCAAGGAGTTTGTCATTACTTTCTTTCTCCTTGGCTTCCAAACACTCAACCCTATTTTTGACATTCATCAATTCTTTCACATACAATGGTGATGAGTGGTAGTGGGACTGTAAATTTTTGTTTTAGTTCCCTCTTTATGCTTTTTTAGCCAATTGCTTTTTTAGCCTCTGGGATTTAACGTTCGGGCCCCACCTCTATTGATGTTTCATCCGCTGTTCATGTTCCTGCCATTGTTCATGTCAGTAGTCCGCTACGAAACCCAGTCTGCTGTGAATCTCGTGAAAGTAGTTCCGGTCATGGAGCCCAGTCTGCTCTGAATCCCATGAAAGTCATTCCTATCATGAATCCTGTCGTAAATCCTATTCTCTATTAGGACTGCTAAATGGGTAGCCAAGAAATGAGAGAAATACTACTGTCCAAATGAAGTGAAGTGCACAAAATGAATATTGTATGTTTGATGTGAAACAACAACTCTATTTTTTTTCTTTCTTATGGGCCATGTTTTCATGGAATTTTCCATGGGAATCTTTTATTTTTAATAATGCAACAAGTCGACATATGATGAAAAAAATGAAAGATGTGGACATATCAATTGGAATTTGGAAAGTCTTAATAATGCGAAAGAAATTTGTTCCATCACAATGGCAAGAAGGTTGTTCCCAGCATTAGTTGGACACCTCATGATCATTCATTCATCACCCATGTCTTATCACTAGCCAATGTTTATCTAATTATTCCAAGCATATTTAACTACTCTATATTTACTTGTCTAACACATTTTTTGTGGAACACAAGGCACAACGCTATAGATATTCACATACAATGATATATACACAAGCTCTAGAATAGGCCTCGTGGAGGCAAAATAATTGTGGGTGAGGATCATGCTCCGATTCCTCACCTTCGGATTTTTATTTACTCTTGGAGGAAAAATAATTTACTTGTCTAACACAGTTCTTTTTGTACTCTGAATAGGTATACCTTCTAGAGTTTGGACCATACTAAATATACTTTGAAGGGGTACGCCATTCATATGTGGAAAAGCTTATAACGTTGGCATGTTTGTTGTCGATTTTGAGTACATTTTAGTGTGGTGACATTAAATATCCATATATTCACTCAGTTCTTATATTACTATGGGATTGTATCATTATATTTATTATTAATTAAAAATAATAAAAACAAAAAAATTATAACAATAAAGTAATTTATTGGTATGAATATCTCAAATTCTGTGTTGGTGAGAAGATATATCTCAAAATAAAAAAATTGTCAATCACACATGACAACCTAGAGATCATAAGGTTACATAAAAAAAAACACAAATCTTCAGTTACATGCTTCAACCCCAAAAGGAAGTGGAGGTGGATAATCTTTGGGATTTTGGGTGCTCCAAGTGAAAGACTCAACAGAAGGAGGATCGGGCACCACCCAATCATCCTAACTAGTTTCAGGGAGGCACAAAGGAACAATGTTGCCCCAACAAGAAGGAAGCTAAACAAAGTTACCATTTGGACCACCCCATCATAGACGAGCTTCATCATGATAAGGAAATAACAAAGTTCCCATGTGCGGCAGAGGATTCCAATCACCCCTTCCTCAAACTGAGGAGTGGAGAAGCAACTAAGACTATGAGAGCAACTACATCAACCGCTATGCCCCAGAGGAGGGGAGCCATGAGGTGATTGATCTT
This sequence comes from Torreya grandis, assembly GCA_037957365.1. NCBI lineage: Eukaryota > Viridiplantae > Streptophyta > Pinopsida > Cupressales > Taxaceae > Torreya > Torreya grandis. Next base: position 1,548,781 of record JARHVA010002203.1, read on the forward strand.
GGAGGACGTAGGTCATAGGTCATAGTGCAAAGAAAAATCAACTAATGGTTGCACAACTCCTACATGTGTTAAAACTTGAGCACCACCTTCTCAACTTGAGATTGGACATGCAAAAACGCTGAAGAGATAGCAATCACCTTTTATCATTAATTAAAAAATATGAAGATGCTTCTTCATTGTTGAAAATTGTTGAAGCCCTATATTTCTAAATTTGAAATAAAACTATAGCTCTAAATAAGTTTCATATAAAAGGAATATATGCCAACCAATGAGCTTTCTCCCCAAAAATAACCACATGCCAAAATAAGGGTGGGAGGTAGAATGGTTGGAAAATATTGTGGAACCATTTACAAGTATATCAATCTCTTAAACAAGTCTAAAAGAGATATTTGAAGGACTCGAGTCTAAAGCAGGCTAAACATTTGGGTTGAGCAATTCTAAGTGTAAGAGGCACTCCCCAAAAGGAAGGCCTTGATATACCAAACACTATAGAAAAGATAAGAAGTCAAATACTTAATAGTATTAATGCCTTTTTTAAATAGATGCATATCTTTTATACTTAACATTTCTACTAAAGAAAGACTAGTGTTGTTCATTATAGGGGACCACTAGATATTATGGTAATTAAAATAAAGACCATTGTGATATCCAATTCCAACCCATTTTGAAAAAGGATTCACTACTTCAAAAGCTTTCCAAATTCTCTTGGCTACAAAAGAGCATTATATCCTAATTAGGGCAATGGTAACCAATAGGGTGTGTAAACTAGCGTTTTCACAATTATTTTTACCATAGGAGGTACCTGTAGAGATGCAATACCTCAGAAGAATTTTAGAAGCATTATTACCTTCAATTGATCTAACCACCCACTTAGAATAAAGGGCAATACTTTGTCTATAGACATCAATGATGCCCATTCCTCCTTTATCATGAGGAATGTGATACATGTCCCAAGTAACCTTGTGATAGCCTCTTGTTTACTTAGCATTGTCCCAAAGAAAGGCTCTAATAAACTTTGCTAATTTATCATGAGTCTTTGGAGGGGGTCCAACATGAGGAGTAATAAACATGAATGGATGCAAGGATTTTCGTACAAACCTAAAATTTACTATCTAAAGAGAGAGGTTTGAAAATCTAATATGAAACATTATTTTCCACTTTATCAATGACATAATGCCACAAATTTGAAGGAGAGCTATCAAAAGTAAAACGAATACCAAGAAATTTAAATATATTTTTTTTAAATTCACTTCCACAGATAATGATGGAGACATTTAGGAAAAGACATGTTTTATCTACAACATTGAGTTTTAGCCCATTGTAAATTAGACCCTGAGGCTTTGCAAAAAAAATCAAGGCATTAAATCACCTCTTTAAAGAAGTATTCTTGCTCATCAAGAGGATTGATCAGCAAGAAAAATACCAAGCTGATAAGTCCTCAATATACTCTGTGAGAAAGAAGAAAACCAAGTGCCTCAACGACCAAAACATATAAAGCATGAGCTAGAGGGTAAACCCTATCTTATGGAGTGACAATTTACAAATCATTTGGACTTGTGCCCATTGGTGGTGAGGTAGGTTGATGCATTAAAAAACAAAGTTTGGATCTATCAAAGGAAAGAATTGGCCAAAGTCAAAATATTTTAGCACAACGAGAATAAAAGACCATTCTATTTGATCATAAGATTTTTCAAAATCAAGCTTGAGAAAGATAAGAGGCCTGAGCCCATTCCGTTCATTCCAAAAATATAATTAGATTATCTAGTATATATCTATTTTTTATGAATCTCATTTCATCAGGTTTAATGTAATTTTCTAGGGCCTTGGCAATGATTTTATAAGAAAAATTCAAAAGGGTGATTGGGCGGAAATTGGTAATAAGCTCTAGGTCACCAAACTTAGAGATGAATTTAATATTTATTTTTATGATGATAGCTACTAATGAATTATTTTTCATGGCTTCTTTGTAAACTTACAACATGTCGAGCCCTACAAATTGCCAAGTAACTTTATAGAATTCACAAGGACAAACATCAATCCATGGTGCTTTGTCATTGGCCATGCATAACACCATGTGAAAGAGATCATCAATAGAAATTGAATCATCATAATGTTTTTGGTTCGAAAGGATTAATTTTTAGGGCACCACATCCAAACATTCATGTAAGGCATGTGCTCTTTCCATCAAATCTTCCTAAGCTTGGAACACCAATTTGTAGTGGTTGAAAAAATTTGTGGATATTTCAAGTAGATTGGTGAGGCACTTATGGGAAAGCTTGATGGCTTTAGTTTTCTCATTGGTTTGTTTGGCCTTGAGAGACTTTTAGAATCCTTAAATGCACAATCCCCAATATTTAACCAATGTAAATGGGTGTAATTTGTACCGCTCCAAATGCATGGTTATCAACAAATTGACATTATGCTTGAGAGAAGCAACCATGGTTTGTAGGTATGAGTCAAAAGGGTTTTGCTTAAGGATGGAGTAAATCATTTTGTGTTCCTTGATGATAGCACCATCAACTAGATTTTGAACTCATGAAATATACTTTCCACAGTGGTGGAAGAAGATGGTGGTGTTGTTGATTTCCTCATTCCACCACTCAATCTAAATGGTAGTGTATGGAAAATGTGGAACCAAATTCCACACTATGTGGATGAATTAGATAGTGCCTTCATGGATGAGAAGGGACGTGTAGAAATAAATAATTATGTGGATATTTAATATGGTCACCTCCCCACTCCACTCTTCAAGTGATGGGGCTATGATAAAAAAAGGATAATTTTGTGTTTGACTATGAAAGCTTTCCCATTAGAAACTAAAAATGAGAACATGTGTTGCTCTGAAAGCATGCCATGGTCCAACCGTTTGAGGACCCTATCAATTAGAAATATTAATAATGTATGATCCATTTAAATGTAAGTCAATTCGATTGCATCGACTTTATTACACCAAGTCAAGTCAATTACCCATCAATGAAGACTAGAAGCAAAATATAATGACATCTAATATATGCAGGAACATGTGAAAGAAATTTTGATTGTGTTTTACTTATGTTCCCCAAGACCTTTTCAAAACTAGGTCCATGGTTTCTCTATCATATTTGGACAAGAATGTTATTCCAAGCATTAGTTGGACACCTGATTATCATCCATTTACTCATTAGCTGGACACCTCATTATCATTCATTCAGTAGCCATGTCTTATCACTATCCAATAATTGTTTTATTATATGTATTCTCTCTTCCAATAATTTAAAAAAACTACTACAGTCTTTTGCTTTGATTGGTTTAAATACTTGTCTAACACATGTTTTATCGAACACAAGGCACATAAGGCACGAGTGTGTAGATATGCATATAGTGATATATGCACAAGGTCCATAATAAGCCTCTAGGAGGAAAAATAATTGTGAGGGTCAAGATAATGAAATATATACGTCTAATGAATGAAAGGTAAGGATCACACTCCGATTCCTCTGACCTTCATATTTTTACTCTTGTTCTTTCTTTACCAATAATTTTATATTCTATATAAGTGTTATGAAATGATGTTTAGAATTATGATCACTCAATGGTTACTAGTTCATTTTATATTCCAAATAGGTATACCTTCTAGATTTTGGACCATACTAAATATAATTTAAAGGGGTATTACATTCATATGTGGAAAAGTTTATAAAGTTGGCATGTTTGTTATTAATTGATCGATCACATTTTAGTGTGGTAACATCAAATCCCTGCATATTCTCTTAGTACTTACATTATTATTGGAACACATCACTATATTTATTATTAATAAAAAAAAAGAAAAATACAAGAATATAAACAACAATATAGTGGCCCTTTGGTATGAACATCTCAAACTCCACATCAGTGAGAGGACATGGCTCAAAACAAAAAAAATGCCAACTACACATGACAACCGAAAGATCATAAGGTTACATAAAAGAACATAAAAAATAAAAAAAAATAAAAATAAAAAATAAAAAATAAAAAATAAAAAATAAAAAATAAAAAATAAAAAATAAAAAATAAAAAATAAAAAATAAAAAATAAAAAATAAAAAATAAAAAATCTTTAGTTACATGTTGTAACCTGAGAAGGAGGTGGAGGTGGATAATCTTTGGGAGGCTAGGTGCTCCAAGTGAAAGGCTCAACAGACGGAGGATCATGAACCACCCAATCATCCTAACTAGTTTCAAGGGGCATAAAGAAATAATGATGACCCAATAAGAAGGAAGATAAACAAATCTACCAAATAGACCACCCCTGCATAGGTAAAATTCATTGTGATAGGCCAATGACAAAGTTCCCATGTGGAAGCAGAGGACTCCAATCACCCCAACTAAGCAGGATTGGAGAAGCAATTATGACTAAGAGAGTAATTATATTGACCACTATTCACTAGAGGAGGGGAGACATAAGGTGATTGGTCTTTGGGGATGTAGGCCATAGTGTAAGGAACACTCCCCCAATGGTTGTAAAACTCCTAAGATTTTAACACTCACGTGCTACCTTCTCAACTTGAGATTATATCTTCATAAGTCGAAGAGATAATAATTACCTTTTATCATTAAAAAACACTAAATTCCTAGATTTCTATAGTTGAAATAAAACTATAGCTCTAAAGAAGTTCCATATAAAAGGAATATAATCCAACCATTGAATTTTCTCCCCCCAAAAAAATTATGTGCCAAGAATGCTTAAAATTATGGGCTTGAATGCTTTATTCATCGCTCTTATTTTGATTACTTGAGATTGACTTTCCCAATTAGTTTTAGGCATATTGCTAGAGTGAATGCTTTATACCAAGGTCAACTTTGTTTTAAAAATCCATGAGCCAAGATTGAATCAAAGTGTTTCAAACTTTTTGCCTTAGTTCAGATTGTTTTTGAGTTCTTGTTTTAAACCAACATTTATTTTTGAATCTAGCCTTGTTTTTCATGTTAAATGATTATAACCACCTTTGGGAAAATTGTTGTTATCCTTTTGATAAAATATATAATTATTCTACCTTGTCTAAATATTTTTGTCACTAATTATAACCACCTTTGGGAAAATCAGTACCTTTGCCCTACACAAGTTTTGAGCTTTTGTGTTACATTTGCCACTAATTATAACCACTTTTGGGCAAATTAGTACCTTTGTTAGACCAATTTTGAGTTTGTTTTATCCTTGCCTTTACCTAGTTAGCTATTTTACCATTTGGGCCTCTTTGAATAGAGCTAAAGGCTATTTGTTTCAAACTTCAGTTATTTATTACCTTTTAGATCTTTGTTTCTTGCAATACCTAGCATTGCCTTAAATTTTTTAGATTTAGTTCATGCATTTTTAAGTCTAGCTTTGTGCCTTTTCACCAAATACCTAGCACCTTTATCATTTTAGACCTAGATTAGATTTGTTTGAAACACTTTTCCAAGACTAGGATTCAAATTTGCCTTTCATTTGACCATTTGTGTGAAGGACCTTAGAATATTGGAGATATTTAAGACCGAGTTTACCATTGATAATTTTTTATAAGAGTTCCATTCTAGGCCAAGTTTAAGCCATTTACAGTGATAGACCAAATTTTCCATCTAGAGCAAGTTTCAAGATATTTAAAAGCATCAACCAATCTTTTTTAGACTACGTTTCAAGTGTTTTTGTGAGCTTTAGACCTTCTTATGCATGAAACCCTAGTCATGGATTTGGATATGCCTCGTTACACACATAGTGGGACCATGTATAATCCAAATTACAAAAACATAGTCACGAATGATTCTTTTAGTCAAGACCCATATGTAGATAACGTAGTTTGTAAGATGGATCCATATCCCCCTTACACAAATCAATATGTGAAATAAGGCCAAGATCCATTAGTGCACTACTTGGTTAGTACACCTCCTTATCTAGGGTAGGAACAATAATAGACAACTCAATACCTTATTAATGTACCATATGCTATCAAACAATTCCAACAACCTTATCATGTTACCATGCCATCAAGTTATGACCTGTACTTATTCGATCATCACTTGATTGAAAGCAATGATGAGGTTTTGGTTAGAGTCATAGAGGTAGGATCCAATTTTATGAAAGATTTTCCCTTGAAAATCTACCTAGTCTAGTTAGAGTGCCCTGTAATGTACCTTATAACAAACCTATCGAACAAGATTATAATTGTTCTCATCAGGCACTCATCCAATGTCAAACCAAGATCTGAATGTGATTACAAAGGGAAAGGGCCCCATGGTAGACCAATTCATACAAATGCATCAAGAATATCAAACTTATCTTAATCTAGTGTGGAATTTCAATGTTATGTCCATATTGAATACCCCACTTATAAAGCTAACTCCTTTAGTAGGAGTGCCAGTTGATTTGTTGGGTCATATTAATCCAATTGTGGACCCATTTTACCAAAGTACTTCATTAGATAATATGTTTAATGTCCCATTCATTTAATAAGTGACTATGGCTTCTACTTAGGACCATGTGCCAAATGCAATGGATAACACCCAAGTATTTCCTAATTTCGGCCAAGGTGGATTAAATGCACCAAAAAATAATCCAAAACAAAAAGTGCCTCTTGCCAATACCATGATTGGTTCACAAAAATATGAATAAGGAATGCTTACTTCCCAACCAGAGTAGTTTACTCCCACTCCTTAACTAGATGCTTCTTTAAGAATGCAATAACAAGGGATAAGTAATCAGGCATTACCCAATGTTTTATCTCAATAAATGATGAATCTTACCCTACCCTAGCAAGTGACAGCTAATATTTCATGGCCACAAACACATACCAATTTACCACTTCAGCAAAGGTAGAACACTATGCTCCCTCAATAGGTGGCAACAAATGTTTCACCTCAATAGGTAGCAACAAAATTTCCACCTCAATAGATGTAGACTAACATACCTCAATAATCCCATACATTGTGTTAAGTTGTAGAGCTAAAAGCTTCACTGTTATGCAAATGTGGAGGTTGTTGGACTTAACCAGTAACCAGCATTGGTAGTATCACCGACATCGATCAGGCGTGGATTAGAACCAACTGACATCAGTCAGGGATCAGCCAACGTTGGTCATATGCAGATCGACAGAGACCGGCGTTGGTCACCTATGTGTGTGTGTTTGCATGCATTTCCAGAATTAGATTTGTTCTAATTTTAGGAGGACAAAGTGTTTGCATGTAAAGACTAATTTTAGTCTTGAGTCTGTGTTTCTAAGTATTGTATGCCTTGGATCCTATTTAAGAGACCCATGGGACATGTATTGTAATTAAGTTGTAAGCAAGGTCAATTAGATCTACAAGGTGCAAGATCAGCTGAAGCAAGGGATAACAACTCAGTTATTGAGTTGATTGTAATTGGGAGAGAGAGAGAGAACTCTTGAGAGAAATACTGTACACCCAAGAGGTGTGGAAGAGTTAGATTTCTTCATTGTATTCTGGAAGAGTTTAATAGAGATTGGTTGTTTCTCATATCTCCTCTTATTTGCTATTTCATATTTCTAGTTACTTATTACTTCTGGTTCAATTTCGTGTTTAGTTGCTTATGCAAAGGTAATTAATTGTACTCGGTGTATCCTAACAAATGGTATCAGAGCGAGGTTAGTGTTTGTTGATTATAGGTTCACTCACAGGGGTTTCTGTTTGAGTGGGAGTAAAGCAATGGCAGAAGAAAGTAAGCTAAGAATGGAGAAATTCAATGGCAAGAATTATCAGTTATGGAGGATGCAGATAGAAGACTATTTGTATCAGAAAGATCTATTTTTACCATTGGGTGGGGTTTCAACTAAGCCCACAGATATGCAAGATGAAGAATGGAATGTTCTTGATAGAAAGGCTCTTGGATCTATAAGGTTGAGCCTGGCATCTTCTGTGATTTCTAACTTATCACAAGCAAAGACAACGGTAGAGTTAATGGATACTCTGGAAAACTTATATAAAAAACCTTCAGCTTCGAATAAGGTATATCTTATGAAGCAATTATTTAGTTTGCAAATGCAGGAAGGTGGATTTGTATATAGTCATCTTAATGATTTCCATGAAATTGTGAATCAGTTAAATTCAGTCAAAATAGTTTTTGATGATGAAATTAAGGCTCTCTTAATCTTATATTCTTTACCTAAAAGCTGGCACAGCTTGGTAATGGCAGTTAGCAATACTGCATCTGCTTCAAATATCTTGAAAGTTGATGATGTTGTTAGTGTAATCTTGAATGAAGATATTCGCAGGAAAATCACAGGTGAAACATCAGGTAATGCTTTTAAGTATTGAAATTAGGGGAAGGCAAAGAGAGAAGGGAAAGCAAAGAAAATCAAGGTCAAAGATGGGAAGGAGATCCAAATCTAGAAATGAAGGTATAACCTGCTGGAATTGTGGAAAGAAAGGGCATGCAAAGAAAGACTATTGGTTGAAGGATAACAAAGAAAATCAGCATGAAGGTAATACGGAAGCAAATGTCGCAGGTATTGTTGCACAAAATGCTCTTATATTTTCTTTAGATAGTCAAGTAGAATCATGGGTTTTAGATTCTGGTGCTTCTTTCCATGCAACCCCAAATAAAGAATTTTTCAATGATTATGTCCATGGAGACTTTGGAAAAGTTTATTTAGGGGATGATGAGCCTTGTCAAATTGTTGGCAAAGGAAAAGTGCAACTGAAATTGCAGAATGGCAACACATGGGTGTTGAAGGTTGTCATGCATGTACCCATCCTGAAGAGGAATCTGATTTCTGTAGGAAATTTGGGTGATGAGGGTTGCACAGTAACTCTCATAGCTAAATCTTGGAAAGTTTTCAAGGGTGCACTTGTATTAGTCAGAGGTAAGAGAGTAGGTACACTTTATCTATCTACTTGTGTTACTGATTATTCTCCTTCTATTTTATCTACTTCAGATGTAGATACAAAGTTGTGGCACTATAGGCTTGGTCACATGAGTCAGAAGGGAATGAATATTCTTAAGTCAAAAGGTAATCTTTACGATTTGAAAATCATAGATCTAGATTTATGTGAGCATTGTATTTTTGGGAAACAAAAGAAAGTGAGGTTTCTCAAAACTGGGTCAACAAAAAAGGAGCACAAGTTGGAGCTTGTTCACACAGACGTGTGCGGACCAGCTCAGGTAGCTTTTATTGGAGGATCATAGTATCATGTTTCTTTCATTGATGATGCTACAAGAAAGGTATGGGTTTCTTGCATAAAGAGGAAATCTGATGTTTTTGACACATTTAAGAAATAGAAAGCTTTGGTTGAGAATGAAACAAGTTTGAGATTGAAGTGCCTTAGATCTGACAATGGTGGTGAGTACTACAGTAATAAATTTAATAGTTACTATTCTATGAGTGGAATACATAGGGAAAGGATGGTTCTAAGGACACCTCAGCAAAATGGAGTTGCTGAAAGGATGAATAGAACAATAATGGAGTGTGCACAGAGTATGAGGTTGCATGCTAGTTTACCCTTAAAGTTTTGGGCAGAAGCTGTAGATACTGTAGTTTACCTAATTAACAAAGGACCTTCTACTGCATTGGATGGTGTAATTCTAGAAGAGGCATGGACAGGTAAAAAGGTAGATCTTTCATTTCTCAGAGTTTTTGGTTCTGAAGCTTTTGTGCACATTGATAAATAAAATAGAAAGAAGTTGGATGCTAAATCTATGTGGTGCACTTTCATTGATTATGGCTTTGGAGATGTCAGATTTCGGTTTTGGAATTTAGAAACTAACAAAATTATTAGAAGCCATGATGTAGTTTTCAATGAGAAGGTGATGTATAGTGATCAGCTCAAGAGGTTGAATAATTTTTAGCAGGGCAATCTTGATTTGGATGAGGTTATGATCCAAAATGAGCTTGAGGGTAAAAATCATCACTCACAAGAAAACACAGAGACTGACGTCAGTCATGAAATTGACGTCATCAATCATGCAAGAACTGATGTTAGCCAGATAGTAACCGACGTCGATCAAGTCAGTCAGACAGAGACTAACGTCAGTTAGGTAGAACTGACGTCGATCGGGTGCAAATAGAGAGATGATTGGGATCGGTCACTGACAGAGAATTTGGGCAGACAACAAGCTATCAATGAGTCTCAAATGCCCATAAGGAAGACTGTAAGGGTAAGTAAACCTCCAATTCATTATTCCCCTTCTTTATACTACGTGTTACTCACTGATGGTGGAGAACCAGAAAGTTTTGATGAGACAATACAGGTAGAATCTAGGAAACAGTGGGAGCATGGCATGAATGAGGAAACTAATTCCTTGGAAGAGAACCAAGCGTGGGATTTGGTTGAGTTGCCAGCTGGAAAGAAAGCACTGAAAAACAAATGGGTTTACAAGTTAAAGGAAGGAGAGAATGGACAAATGAGACATAAGGCTAGGTTGATAGTAAAGGGATTTGTACAGAAACCAGGTATTGACTTTGGTGAAATCTCTTCTCCTGTAGTAAAGATGACTTCTATTCAGACTGTATTGTCTTTAGTTGCTATTGAGGATTTGCATCTTGAGCAGCTTGTTGTTAAGACAACGTTTATTCATGGAGATTTGGATGAAGAGATATATATGGAATAGCCGGAAGGTTTTGAGGTCAAAGGTAAGGAGAAACTTGTGTGCAGGTTGAAGAAAAGCTTATATGGTCTTAAGCAAGCTCCAAGACAATGGTATTTGAGGTTTGACAGGTTTATGATAGAGCATGGCTTTAGTAAATGTCAATCTGACCATTGTATTTATTTTACCAGATTGGATAATAGTAGTTATATTATTCTATTACTGTATGTAGATGATATGCTTGTTACAGGTTCACACATGCAGGAAATTACTGAGCTAAAGGTAAAATTAGCTCACACATTTGCCATGAAGGATTTAGGAGCAGTAAAGAAAATCCTTGGCATGAGTATTAAGAGAGACAGGAAAAATCACAGTTTGATTTTGTCTCAAGAGGATTATGTGAATAAGGTGTTGGAGATTCTATATGCAGGATGCAAAACTGGTAAGCACACCTGTGGCTGGACACTTCAAGTTGAGCAAAGAACAGTGTCCTAAATCACATGATGAGGTTGAGTACATGAGCAAAGTTCCATATGCTTCAGTAGTTGGGAGATTGATGTATGCAATGGTATGTATTAGACCTGATATTGCCCAAGTAGTGGGAGTTATCAGCAAGTTTATGGCCAATCCAGGAAAGGAACACTGGAAAGCAGTTTAGTGGATTCTCAGATATCTGAGAGGGACCAGCAGTAGGTATTTATGCTATGCAGGGTTAAACACTTCTCTACATGGGTATGTAGATTTGAATATGGCAAGTGACTTGGATGGCAGGAGAAGCACCATAGGATATGTGTTCACTGTTGGTGGAACATCGGTTAGCTAGATTTCAAAGTTGTATAAAGTTGTTGCCCTATCTACTACAGAGGTAGAATACATTGCAGTCAAAGAGGCTAGCAGAGAAATGATATGGGTGACTCGGTTCATGGAAGAGTTGGGAAAGGAGAAAGATAGTTGCAGACTGTACATTGATAGTCAAAGTGCAATTCATTTGGCAAAGAATTCAGCCTTTCATTCAAGAACCAAACATATACATCTTAGGTACCACTTCATTAGATAGGTGTTGAAGGATGGACAATTGAAGCTGGAAAAGATCCATACAGATAAGAACCCTACAGATATGTTGACAAAGCTGGTAACAAAGGAGAAGTTGAATCTTCATTCAACTTTTGTTGGTCTTCAAGATTGAACTTGAAGATGGGGATACAAGCTAGAAACAAATTAGAGGACATTGTTGTGTAGGTACAGGTGCAGATGTTTATCTCCAAGCGGGAGATTGTTAATTTGTGGAGCTAAAAGCTTCATTGTTATGCAAATGTGGAGGTTGATGGACTTAACCAGTAACTGGCATCGACAGTATCACTGACATCAGTTAGGTGTGGATTAAAACCGACTGGCATCGGTTAAGGATCGGCCGACGTCAATCATATGCAGACTGACAGTGACCGGTGTCGGTCACCTGTGTGTGTGCGCTTGCATGCATTTCCAGAATTAGATTTGTTCTAGTTTTAGGAGGACAGAGTGTTTGCATGTAAAGACTAATTTTAGTCTTAAGTCTATGTTTCTAATTATTGTATGCCTTGGATCCTATTTAAGAGACCCATGGGGCATGTATTGTAATTAAGTTATAAGCAAGGTCAATTAGATCTGCAAGGTGCAAGATCAAGAAGATCAGCTAAAGCAAGGGATAACAACTCGGTTATTGAGTTGATTGTAATTGAGAGAGAGAGATAGAGAACTCTTGAGATAAATACTGTACACCCAAGAGGTGTGGAAGAGTGAGATTTCTTCATTGTATTTTTGAGAGTTTAATAGAGATTGGTTGTTTCTCATATCTCCTCTTATTTTCTATTTCGTATTTCTAGTTACTTATTATTTCTGGTTCAATTCCGTGTTTAGTTGCTTATGCAAAGGTAATCAATTATACTCAGTGTATCCTAACACATTGTCTAGTAAACCACATGTTCCTATTGGTCAATGAAAAATACCAAATACCTAAAGAACATCCAGTTCACAATAGGTGTTTGTTTAATAAATACGTGCCAATATCCAGCAAGTACCTATTATTAAGTAGTAGTTTCTTTTTACCCAACATCTGCCACATATTCAAAGACAGGGCCTTAGTCAACAACAAGTACCATTTATACCATTGGGTTTGATTAGTCAGTAGTAAGTTCCTACTCAAATGAAACATGCACTATACCTTCCACAAAGCCACATACTTCCATCACAGCCCTAATTTCCTTAGAGCCAAAGCCATGTTCTAAATCCAAACTAAAATATTTACTAATAATGCATGCAGTATCAACAACCTAATCCTAATATATAGATGCATCTTCCTAGACGATTGGTCCATCAAATTAACATTCCATAATAATCCATTCCTTCACTATATCTCGATAAAAGTAATCCACATTTGATCATCCAAGCACAATCACAACCAACTATTACATCAAGTTTCTTGGTGAAAGAATTGTAATAGATGAAGGATGTAATTATAGTTATTCAAATGGGAAAACAAACTAAGAAGTTCAAATTGGATGACATGTGTTCATATCTATTTAACATGGAGTATCTCTAAATACCATTTCATCCAAGTTATGAGCCACCAAATTTTGAAAAATACAGGGGTAAAGCAGACCCTAGAGAGCATTTAAAAGATGTTTTTATCTCTTGAGAGCTAGTAGCCTATAGTTACATCTACCTGCTTCTTATTTTTCCTCAAAGTCTAATTGGATAGGATTTGGAGTGGATTCTTAAGTTGCCAAAGAATTCAATATCTAAATTTGATGATCTTTTAGATAAGTTTGTACAACATTTCTGCTACAATATCAAACATGAGATTTCAATAGTTGATTTGAGTCAGGCCAAGCATAAAGTTGGTGAAATCTTTGTGAGTTACTTATAACGATGGAGAGCGCTTGTTAGTCACTTCACACATAATCTACCAGATAAATAATTGGTATTTGTGTTTAGCAAAAAAATTCACAACAAAATATCTTATCACTTGGAGCTTCAGTGTGCTCACACGCTCACACATTCAAGGAGATCATTGAAAAAGGTATACAAATTGAAAAAGCCATTATTAATAAAAGGGTTATTAAGTTACCTTCTTGAAACCAAAACTAGAGCCAAAACCAAAATTTAGGCCCAAGTCAGAGCCCTAGTCCAGTCCAAGTTCAAACATCTACACCCATTCAGACTAATAACTATGAAAAACTTAAGCCATATAATTATAAAAAGAATGTTGTTGGTAATTGAGTCACAGTGTTGCGTCATGTTTAAATGGTGTAAACATTATCTGCTTAGCCTCTCCCATAAATGTAGCCTATCCAACAAACACAGTCTATGACTCAACCTAGGCTAACTCCTTAAATGCTACAACTGCCACTTTTTCAAATTACTCCTCCAAGAAGAAGACCCACTCCTAGAGTCTTCAACGACCTTGGTGAGCGTATTGAAGAAGTGTTTCAAAAATTAACCATGACCAATTTGATTAGTTGGCCAATTCCAAAAAACGTTTTATAAGGAGTACCTTATCTAGATTGGTATAAAGAGCTTGAGTTCTGTGAATACCATCAAGTTCATGGGCATTCTATATGTTATTGTGTGAAGTTGAATCACCTCATTAAGAATATGTTAGAAAATGGAGATATCTAGTTGGATAATATAGCATCTACTTCTAATCAAAATATAGGTATCTACTAAAATCATTTTCCACAACATAGCAATACTAATTAACAACAACAACAATGAAGGCCACAACAATATCAACAAAAAAAATAATAGTAGCACCAATAACAATGTCAACCATAAAATGGATAGAACCAAGGCCAAAATGACCCCCATAACCAATAGACCTATCACACAACTAAAATAAAGTTATAGGTCATATTGTGGGAGGTCATGAATAGTAGATTGAATACCAACAGACCAAGACTGTTACCTAACAATGTCCATCAGCTTAACAATGTCGGTAATCCTTCCTTGACCTATGACCACATTTAAGCTCAATATAATTGAGGATTACCATCTCAAGTCCTTATGTCATTAACCCTTCATTGCCTCATGACCGCATTCAAGCACATCAATAAATATCCTCTTTATCCCATATCCATCATTTTCTAGTCATGATGGTCTTATACCCAATCTAGATTGTTCAATCACAACTTAACAGTCTAAAGTCACCATCCCAAGCCTGTAACCCCCTACCAATGAACTAATCCAACCCACTATGCCGAATAGGAGTAAACCAATTACCACTCTTAAGGAAAAAACATATGATGTTATAGAACAACTCCATAAGACACTTGCACAAATCTTTAATCTAGATTTGTTACGTATGTCTACCATCCACAAAAGTATCATTACAAAACTCCTAGACCAATCCCAAGTGCCCAATGACATTACATCAGACAAATTTCAAGCTTTGGTTGGACACTTAGCCCCAGGATAATAGTTGACCTTAAACCAAAGTGATATGTCATCCCTTGGCCCTCTCCATAATAACCCATTGTACATTGAAGTTCTTATCATGTGGCACAAAGTTAAACATATCCTCATAGACATGGATTAGGCCTGAATATTGTGTCTCTAAAGTTAATCAAGTATTTGGTATATATAATAGCTGACCTTTAGCCAAAGAGTATTACTATCAAGGCCTACGAAAATAAAGAGAGGGAATTGTAAGGAACCATTAGTCTGCCAGTGATCATTGGGCCTTTGACCCATGACACACTTTGCCATGTGTTAGACCTAGATTTATCATACAATTTTATTTTGGGTAGATCGTGGATACATAAAATATGTGCAATACCTTCAACCTTGTACTAGTGTATCAATTTTTCTCATTCTAGGATGGAGGTAACTATCGATGAAGCTTTATATCCATATGAACACTGCAAGCATTTAGAGGTTGAATATGAAAGCTATAATTATCATTTTGGTCTAGAACTAGTACCAAAGAAGGAGAAAGAGAAGGAGATAATTGTTGAATTGTCAGAGACCAATTGCATAGCCTTGGATAGCCTTGCCTCAAATTCACATACACCTCTTATTGAAATGTCTAATCATTTTACCATTTCAGACAATGGTTCAAGAGAGTATTTTACTTAGGATACCTTCCATAAGCTTCTACAGTATCCCAAGTCTTATGGAAGGCCTAAATCAAAGCCAATTTATATGAAATGGTGGCAAAAGGGAAAAGGAAGGCTTCATATCCCAATGCCTATTATTTTCACACTAACCACTAGCCAATAAAAAGAACCACTTGCCAATGATTATTCTTAGTTATATAATGAAAAATTGGTGGATTTCTAGTAAAGTACAAAGTATCCCATCCCTAAAAAGATTCTGGATAACCATGCTTATGAAGTTAGAAGCCTGGGGGTAAATAAAAATGGTACTATTGAGCCCATTTCTATGACTAAATATAAATAAACTCATGGTATTATATTTAAACCGCCTGGGGTGACCCCATGTACCTTATTCATGTTCCTACATTAAGGACTAGTGATGATGATGCCAACAACAAAGCATAGTCCAATCATAACATATACAAAGACCTAACCAGTACTAACTTATTTGGCCCATAAACTATTTGTATCATCATGCCATGAATTTGGCATTCCCTACTTACCATATATCATCCTCAACTAATAAATTGGGACCAAAAAGAATCCACAATACCTTTAGATGAGTTTGATAATGATGAGGCCTTTTGTGATTTTCTGGGCCTAAGAGATAATGTTCCTTTGGGAGACCATAAAAAGGGTCTCTATCAAACTGGATCATGCAACCTATTTCAGAGAGTGGGTGAACACCCTTAGACAAAAATAAAAGAACAAAACATTAAGGTCCCAAAATGAAAACATCTTTGAGGTGCTTTTGGACCAAGGTAAAAGTCAAGAAAAAGGCTAATCTCTTGGTAAAAAATTTTTTCACCACTAGATAGGGATGTTAACCCTTCTTCGAATGAAGTTTAGAAGACTGCCAATAACACACTTGCATTTGGGTCTAAGCTCAATACAGAGGAACAACATGCTTTTGATCAAATTGTTCAAGAATGTCTTACATTGTTTATTACATGGCCCTTGCTACAATTAGGATATTCAAATTCATCCTTTTTGGGAGAACTTGAAGAACCATTTTGACTAGAAGACTTTGCCATTGCTGGCCAATTTACATCCTTGCCAACTATTTTAAAAGATGGATGCAATCTCCTTGTACAACATACTACAAAAGTCTACATTAGGACTCCAGAAGACCCAAAGTGGATCAAATTAGGTGCATCCCTCATTGAGGAAGAATTTGAAGTATTTATATCACTTCTCAGAGAGTTTGTTGACATATTTGCATGGGCCTATTCAAATATATCAAGTTTAGACCCTACCTTGGCTATACAACATTTTATTGTATATCCTAGTGCCAAACTCGTTAAGCAAAAACTACATAAAATGCAGCTTTGTATTGTTGTCTTAGTCAAGAAAGAGTTAAAAAAACTCTTGGAATTGAGATGCATCAAACCGATCAACTAATTAGAGTGGGTCTCAAACATTGTGCTTGTTAGTAAAAAACTAGAAGGGATTAAAATATACACTAATTTTTGAGACATCAATAAGGCCTATCTAAAGGATGACTTTTCTTTATCAAATATCAACATGATTATTGACTCCAAATTTGAGTATGAAATGCTTTCCATCATGGATGGATTTTTAGGATAAAACTAGATCAAGATTGTGCTAGAGGACCAACACAAAACAATGTTCATCACTCTTTGGAGAACATTTTACTATTAGGTCATGTCGTTTGACCTCAAGAATGCTAGGGCAACATAGAAAAGGGCCATGATTTTTATATTTCATGATATGATGCATGATATTATTGATGACTATGTCGATGATATATTAGGTAAATCTAAAACCCAAGCAGATCATCCAACTATACTACAAATGATATTTGAAAGGCTTCATGAGTACAAGGTTCAACTTAATCATAAGAAGTGCATCTTTAATGTTACTTCAGGAAAATTTTAAGGCTTTATTTTTTCTCATCAAGGCATTAAAGTTGATCCTACTAAGGTTCAATCTATTATCGAGATGCCAACACCTTCCATTTTGAAGCAACTCCATAGTTTGTAGGGCAAAATCTAGTCTATTAGACGCTTCATTTTACAGTTGGCCAATAAATGCCATCCTTTCACTCATTTATTGAAGAAAGTTATTACATTTATTTAAGATACATAATCTATTATGTGAGATAGGAATCTAAGAGGGGAGTTAGTTAAGTGTTAGTATGATAAAAACCAATAAAAACACACTAAGATATCTAATAGCTCAAACATAAACACTCAAGGAGCAAGAGAACAATGCAAATAACTAACAATGGAGGATAAAACAAGTATTATTTACCTTCTTTCAGAGCAAGAGTTACATGTTGGCCATGGCGGAATGTTCTCGGTCATGTGCTCAAAGAGTCTTTGACAATGGTGTTACTTGCATCATTCTCCTTGTCACCTTAGCAATGTTTGGTTTGGATTTAGTAAGATGTAGCAATTTATCAATAATTTTGCATTATAATATTACAAGAATGCTTTGTCTCTAAAAAATTAAACATTGTAACATTACACAAAAGATCTCTCTTCAAGGAATTCCTGCATAGTAACATTAAACAAAAAAACTTACTTGAACAATGGGCGAGGTCTTGTATTTATAACCTTCCAAACTAAATCCAACCCAAGTGCAATTAGGTTAGCTTTAACTACAGTTAGGTTTACTTTAACCCTAGTTGAGTTAATGAGGGGACAAATAATTAATATTTGGGATAGAGATTCTATTTATTAAGCATAGCTTTCCATTTCTGAATTTAAGGCTTTAATGGACATATTCTCAATCCCTTGACTTTGGGGATGATGACATCATCATGATGTCAATTTTATTGGAATTTTATTTTTACAAAATTAATATTCACTACTTGCACATGTAAGTTTCACTTAAACATTTAATTTTATTTGATTAGTTAATTCATTCTGTTTAGCATTTTTAAATTTTAAGAATTGTTTAAGTGTCTCGTTTAATAGGTCTAAAGGCCAATTTATCAATTTACTAGGTCATAAGTTGACTAGAGATGAATTTATGAGAGGTTATTATTGGGTACATGATAATACCCTAAATAGGGATGCCTCAACATGATTATAGGTATTAATATCTGATGTACAAATAAAATTAGGATACTTAGTGATTCCTAGGCTTAATTTACACTATTTGACAGAAACCAATTTGAAGTCTGGTTGGAACACAGTTATGGCCAAAATGAGGTGTCTATAGTTTGTCCATGTTTGGGAAGGCATTACAAGACATAGAAATAATAACATTTTCTCAAAGAATAAAAAGTCATTAATGCCTTGGCTAATACCCTAGAAGGCGATGAATGAACGTTGGATTCCCCCTCAAGGGATTAGGCGATAAATAAAGTCAGCGAATGTTCCCTTGAAAATAAGGAAATAATGCAACCTATATGTAAAAGAGGTGGAGATACTGATTTACCCAAAGTTGGTTATAATCATTGGAATAGTGAGGTGCCCCAGTAGGGCAAGTGGGTGAAAATAATGATTTGGCCAAAGGTAGTTATAATCATCAACACAGTGAAAAATGCCCCAGTAGGGTAGATGGAAATGAGATATAATTCATCTTTACCCCAGTAAGGTGAATATGATCAAGACAGGTCTACATAATTCACCTCAATAAGGCAAATCAGGGAAGGGGGCTTATGTACTAAATCTATACTTATTAAGTAACAATAAGTTGGCATAGAGTTTAGACATGAATTTGGGCTACCTTTCTCAAATGTTTCTCGATCAAATCGACTACCTCAATTATGCATGGATGTGATTCCAATTTTAGTAGTCACTTCTAGAAGGATTCTTTCCATGTCTATGGCACCCAACTTAAAATGAGTTATGCCTACCATCCATAAATTGACCCATGTCAAATGGAAATTGTCAACAAATGTTTGGAGATATATCTTCATTGTTTAGCCTCAAATCAATAGAATCACTAGGTCAAATGGTTACCATTTGTTAAATGGTGGTACAACACTACATATCAAAAATCCACCAAGATGATCCCATATGAGGTCATTTATGCTCAACCATCACCTTCTCTTTAGACATACCTTCCAGGGATCCTTGAGGTATAAGCAGTTGACATCGCACTCCACACATGTGCAATTATACTTCAAAATCTCAAAGATAATATCCATCTGACATAAAACCACATGAAGCAACATGCCGATCAACACCACTCAAAACAAATTTTTCTCTAGCTCCAACCTTATAAGCATTTATCTTTGATGTTGAAGGGTTATCAAAAACTTGCACCACAGTTTTATGGTTCTTATAAAGTGCTTTCCAAGATTGACCCTGTAACATACAAGTTGGAGTTTTCCCTCTCCTCGAAGATGCATTCCATATATCATATTTGAAAAAGATTATTAGTTCGTATATTTTATGAACACACCACCTCATTTCCCATTATCACTTGCATTAAAAATATCATATTATAATTTCTTAATATTTTATGCACAAAAAATAATATAAAATTAACAATCATAAATTTTAAATGAAATACACTTAAAACCCCCATGGATGTAAAAAGAAATCATTGGATCATCTAATATCATCGTTATGTGAACATTTTTTGATCGACACATGAATTCTGCCCTCACACAGCTTGACCATCTCACCAAGTCAAGTGACATGAATAAATGGGTACATTTGATGTGAAACGACACATCATTTTTTATGTCTTATCAGCCATGTTTTTTGTGGAATTGTTTTCTATTTTCTAGGAATTATTTTTAGCTAGACACGTCATTATCATTCATTCAGTCATTAGCTGGACAGCAACCCATGTTTTATCACTGTCCAATGTTTGTCAGATTATATGTATTCTCTCTTCCAAGCCATGAAAACAACTGTAGGCTTTGGATTTGACTTGTCTAACACATTTTTTTTGGAATACAAGCACGACCCTGTAGATATACAGTGGTATATACACAAGGTCCAGAATAGATCTTGTGGAGGCAAAATAATGGTGAGGATCAACCTAATGACATATATTCATCCAATTAATGAAAGGTATGGATTTTTATTATTCTTTCTTTCTTTACCAACAATTTTATATTTTATGTGTCATGAAATGACGATAAGTTTTATGATGGCTAAATAGTTAGTAGTCATATATCTTTTAGAGTTTGGACCATACTAATTATATTTTGAAGAGGTATTCTATTTATATGTGCAAATTTTATAAAGTTGGTATGTTTGTTGTCGATTGTTCGATCACATTTTAGTGTGGTGACATCAAATGTTCATATTTTCATTTGTTACTTGTATTACTATCGAAACGTATCAATATATTTATTATGAATTAAAAATACAAAAATAGTTATAACAATAAAGTGATTAGTTGGTATGAACATCTCAAACTGCACGTTAGTGAGAAGACATGTTTCAAAATAAAAAAGTGTCAATCACACATGACAACCTAGAGATCACAAGGTTACATAAAAAAACATAAAAACCACAAATCTTCAGTTATATGCCGCAACCCCAATAGGAGGTGGAGGTGGATAATATTTGGGAGGTTGGGCGCTCTAAGTGAAAAGCTTAACGAAAGGAGGATCATGCATCACCCAATCATCCTAACTAGTTTTAGGGGGGTGCAAACGAGAAATGATGCCCTAATAAGAAGGTAGCTAAACAAAACTACCAATTTGACCACCCCTACATAAGTGAGCTTCATCGCGACAAGGAAATTATAGAGTTCCCATGTGGTTGCACAAGACTCCAATCACCCCTCCCCAAATTGAGGAGTGGAGAAGCAACTACAACTATGAGAGCAACCACGTTGGCCACTATGCACCAAAGGAAGGGAGCCATGAGGTGATTGGTCTTAGGGGACGTGGGTCATAGTGCAAAGAACAATCCCCCAATGGTTGCACAACTCCTCCAAGTGTTAAAACTCGAGCACCACCTTTCAACTTGAGATTGGACTTACACAAGCGCCAAAGAGATAACAATCACCTTTTATCATTAATGGAAAACTATGAAAATGGTTCTTCATTGATGAAAATCACTGAATTCCTAGATTTCTATACTTGAAATAACATTATATCTCTAAATAAGTTACATATAAAAGGAATATAAACCAACCAATGAGCTTTCTCCCCCCAAAAAACCATGTGCGAAGAGAAGGGATGGAGGTAGAATGCTTGTAAAATGTTGTGGAACCATTTACAAGTAAATCGAGCTCTTAAACAAGTCTAAAAGGGATATTTGAAGGACTCAAGTCTAAAACAAGGCAAACATTTGGGTTGAGCAATTCTAAGTGTCGGAGGCACTCCCCAAAAGGAAGGCATTGATATACCAAACACTACAGAAAAAATGAGAATTCAAATCCTTAATAATGTGAATGCCTTTTTAAATAGATGCATATCTTTTATACCTAACATTTATGCTAAAGAAAGACTAGTAGTTCTCAATATAGGGGACCACTAGATATTATGGTCATTAAAGGAAAGACCATTATGATATCCAGCTTCAACCCATTTTGAAAAAGGATTCATTACTTCAAAATCTTTCTAAATGCTCTTGGCTACAAAAGAGCATTCTATCCTTACCAGGGCAGAGGTAATTAATAGGGTGTGTAAACCAGTGTTTTCATAACTATTTTTACCATAGGAGGTACCTATAGAGACGTAATACCTTAGAAGAATTTTTAAAGCATCATTACCCTCAATTGATCTAACCATCCACTTAGAATAAAGGGAAATATTTTGTCTATAGGCATCAATGATGCCCATTCCTCCTTTGTCATGAGGAATGTGGCATATGTCCCAAACAACCTTGTGATATCCTATTGTTTGCTTAGCATTGTCCCAAAGAAAGTCTTTAAGAACCTTTGGTAATTCATCATGAGTCTTTGGAGGAGGTTCAACATGAGGAGTAATGAACATGAACAGATGCAAGGATTTGGGTACAAACCTGAACTTTATTGTCTAAAGAGAGGGGTTTGAAAATCTAATATGAAACCTTATTTTCCACTCTATCAATGACATAATGCCAAATATTTTAAGGAGAGATATCAAAAGTAAAAGGAATAACAAGAATTTTAAATATCTCTTCTTTTTCTATTCACTTCTACTGATAATGATGGAGCCATTTAGGAAAAAACAACATGCTTTATTTATAACATTGGGTTTTCGCCCATTATAAATTAAACCTTGAGGCTTTGCAAAAAAAATCAAGGCATCAAATCACCTATTTGAAGGAATCTTCTTGATCATTGAAAGGAGTGATCAGGAAGAACAAGACCAAGTTGATATGTCCCCACTCTACTCTATGAGAAAGAAGATAACCAAATTCCTCAATGGCCAAAACATATAATTCATGAGATAGAGAGTAAAACCTATCTTATGGAGTGAAAATTTACAAATAATTTGGACTTATGCCCATTAGTGGTGAGGTAGGATGATGCATTAGAAAACAAAAATTGAACTGTCAAAATAAAGAAGTGGCCAAAGCCCAAAGATTTTAGCATAGTAAGAATAAAAGACCAATCTTTTCGATCATAAGATTTTTTAAAATAAAGTTTGAGAAAGATGGTCCTCTGATGAGAGGCTTGAGCTCATTCCATTGATTCCTAAAATATAATTTTATTAACTAGTATATATCTATTATTTATGAATCTCATTTCTTCAGGTTTGATGATTATAGGTATAATATGGTGAAGATAGTTTGCTAGGGCCTTGGCAATGATTTTATAAGAAAAATTCAAAAGGGTGATTGGGTAGAAATTAGCAATAAGCTTTGGGTCACCAAACTTATAAATGAATTTAATATTTCCTTTGTGATGATAGATACTTATGACTTATTTTGTATGGCTTCTTTGTAAACTTATAACAAGTTAGGCCCTAAAAAAGTACCAAGTAACTTTATAGAAATCATAAGGAAAACCATCAATCCCTGGTGCTTTGTCATTGGCCATGTATTGGACCATGTAAAAGAGATCATCAATAGAAATTGAATCATCCCAATGTTTTTGGTCTAAAAGGCTTAAGTTTTTGGGCACCACATCCAAACATTTCTGTAAGGCCTCTGCTCTTTCCATCAAATCTTCCTGAGCTTAGAACACCAATTTGTAGTGTTGAAAAAAGTCATGGATATTTCCAATATATTGGTAAGGCACTTATGGGAAATCTTGATGGATTTAGTTTTCTCATTGGTTTGTTTATACTTGAGATAATTTTAGAAATACTTCAATGCACAATCCCTAATATTTAGCCAATGTAGATGGGCCTAATTTGTACCACTCTAGATGCGTGGCTATCAACAATTTTTGTGTTATGCTTGAGAGAAGCAACCAAAGCTTGTAAGTGTGATTCAAAAGGGTTTTTCTCAAGGATGTAGGAAATCCTTTGGAATTCCTTGATGATAGTGGCATCACATAGCTTCTGAACTCATGAAATATACTTTCCATATAGTGGTGGAGGAAGATGGTGGTGTGGTATATTTCCTCGTTCCACCACTCAATCTAAATGGTATGGAAAATATGGAGCCAAATTCCACAATATGGGGATGAATTAGACAGTGCCCTCATGGATGAGAAGGGATATGTGCAAAAATAATTAATTATGTGTAGATTTAAGATGGTCACCTCCCCACTCCACTCTGTACGTGATGAGACTACGATAAAAAGGGACAATTTTGTGATTGACTATGAAATATTTCCCATGAGAAACTAAAAATTAGAACATGTGTTGCTCAAAAAACATGCCATGGTCCAACCATTTGAGGACCCTATTAATTGAAAATATTAATAATGTATGGCACATTTAAACATAAGTCAAGTCAATTACATTGACTTTATTACACTAAGTCAAGTGAATTACCAATCAATGAAGACTAGAAACAAAAAATATCATTTATGACATCTAATATATGCCAGAACATGCAGAAGAAAACTCCCTTGTGCTTTAATTATGGTCCCCAAGACCTTGTCAAAACTAGGTCCAAGGATTCTCTATCATGTTTTGGCAAGAACATTGATCCAAACGTTAGATGGACACCTAATTATCATTCATTTAGTCATTATTTGGACGCCTCATTATCATTCATTTAATACCCATTCTTATTAGTATTCAATGCTTGTCTGATTATATGTATTCTCTCTTCCAATAACTTAAACAATGAAAAAAATTGTAGGCTTTGGCTTTGATTGGTCTAAATACTTGTCTATCACATGTTTTGTAAAACACAAGGCACATAAGGCACAAGTGTGTACATATACACATATAGTGATACATGCACAAGGTATAAAATAGGCCTCTAAGAGGAAAAATAATTTTGAGGTTCAAGATAATGACATATATCTATCTAATGAATGAAAGGTAAGGCTCACATGTTGATTCCTCTAAATTTCAGATTTTTACTCTTGTTCTTTCTTTACCAATAATTTTATATTTTATATAAGTGTTATGAAATGATTATTAGCTTTATGATCACTAAATGGTTACCATTACAAATAGATATACCTTCTATATTTTGGACCATACTAAATATAATTTAAAGGGGTATTACATTTCTATGTGGAAAAGTTTATAAAGTTGGCATGTTTATTGTTGATTGACCGATCAAATTTTAGTGTGGTGACATCAAAAACCTTATTGTTCACTTAGTACTTACATCATTATTAGAATGCATCACTATATTTATTATTAATAAAAACACAACAATAGATATAATAATAAATCATCCCATTGGTATGAACATATCAAACTCCATGTCGGTGAGAGGACATGGCTCAAAACAAAAAAATACCAATTACACATGACAACCTAGAGATCACAAGGTTACATAAAAAATAATATAAAAAATAGAAATCATCAGTTACATGCCATAACCCTAGAAGGAGATGGAGGTGGATAATCTTTGAGAGGCTGGGTGTTCTAAGTGAAAGGCTCAACGGAAGGAGGATCGGGCACCACCCAATCATCCTAACTAGTTTTAGGGGGCATAAAGAAAAAATGATGCCCCCAAAAGAAGGCATTTAAATAAAGCTACCAAATAGACCACCTCTATAAAGGGGAGATTCATTGTGAAGGCCAATGATGAAGTTCCCATGTGGTATTAAAGGACTCCAATCACCCCACTTGAGGCGTAGAGAAGTAACTATGACTATGAAATAAGCTACGTTGACCACTATGCACTAGAAAATGGGAACCATGAGGTTATTGGTCTTGGGGGATGCAAGTCATAGTGCAAGGAACACTCCCCCAATGGTTTCACAACTCTTTAAAGTGTTAAAACTTGAGCACCACCTTCTCAACTTGAGATTGGATCTGCATGAGTCGAAGAGATAACATTCACCTTTTATCATTAATTGAAAACTATGAAGATGGTTCTTCATTATTAAAAATCACTGAATTCCTAGATTTCTATAGTTGAAATAAAACTACAGCTCTAAAGAAGTTTCATATAAAAAGAATATAAGACAACCATTGAGCTTTATCCCCCAAAAAAACCATGTGCCAAGAGAAGGGTTGGAGTTAGAATGGTTTTAAAATGTTGTGGAACCATTTACAAGTAGATTGAGATCTTAAACAAGTCCAAAAGAGATATTTGAAGGACTCAGGTCTGAATCAGACCAAACATTTTGATTGAATAATTCTAAGTGTAAGAGGCATTGCCCAAAAGGAAGGCCTTGATATACCAAACACTAGATAAAATGTGTGAGCTTGAGCTCAAATCTATCATTCCATATTTTTTTAAGTTCAGTGAACCAAGTTCTAGGCAAATAATTTAAATTCTAATGCCTGTTTAACATGTCCTTCCACCATACATGTGGAGGTTGTAAACCCATCTTATGCAACATGATATTAGAGATAAACTCTTGGATACACAAAATGGAAGGTAAGTCCATATTAAGAAACTTATATTCATCTTTTATTAAATTATGTGTAATCCAATCTTGATAAGAATGCAAATACTTAATAGTGTGAATGCCTTTTTTAAATATATGCATATCTTTTATCCTTGACATTTCTGTTAAATAAAGACTAGTATTGCTCATTATAGGGGACCACTTGATATTATGGTCATTAAAAGAAAGACCACTGTGATATCCAACACTAACTCATTTTTAAAAGGCTTCATTTCTTCAAAATATTTCCAAATTCTCTTGGATACAAAAGAGAATTCTATCCTAATTAGGGTAGTGGTAATCAATAGGGTGTGTAAACCAATGTTTTTCCAACTATTTTTACCATAGGAGGTACCTATAGAGATGCAGTACCTTAGAATAATTTTCAAATCATAATTACTTTAAATTGATCTAACCACCCACTTAGAACAAAAGGCAATACTTTGTCTATAGACATCAATATGCCCATTCCTCCTTTGTCATGAAGAAGCCAACATATGTTCTAAGTGACCTTATGATAGCTTCTTGTTTGCTTAACATTGTCCCAAACAAATTCTCTAAGAACCTGTTGTGTTGTAGAGCCTATTTATAAATTACAATATATTTTCAAATATTGTACATTTTAATGGGAAACCGTTTTGGGTTGATTTTGCCCATGGTTTTGGTACCCATTGTTTTGTAATACCGATTTGTTGATGTATTATGTATTGTTGGATATTTTGTAGGTAAATATATCGTGAAAACAAGGGTTTGAGATGTGAGAACAGAGTGTGTGAATTTAGGTGCAAATTCAAGAGGGTTTGTTGAGCATAGCTCCAAATAATATTTGTGCATTGTAATTGTGAGAAGACTGATATGAGAGTGGTTTGTACTCTCGTGGCTTGTAATAAAATTTGAGCGAATTGGGTGAACCACATTAAATCTGGTCCTCTTATTTTGCATGTTTATTTTGTGTTCTTTTTGCGTCTCTGTTTATATATATATATATATATATATATATATATATATATATATATATATATATATATATATATATATATATATATTATTTTTACGATTTTGTGAAATTATTTCACATCAATTTCTATATTTATTTCTAATAGAACCTTTACTAATTTATCATGAGTCTTTAGAGGGGGTCCAACATGAAGAGTAATAAACATGAATGTCTACAAGGATTTTGGTACAAACCTAAAATTTACTAGCTAAATAAAAGGGTTTGAAAATATAATATAAAACCTTCTTTTCCACTCTATCAATGACATAATTCCATATATTTGAAGCAGAGATATCAAAAGTAGAAGGAATAGCAAGAAATTGAAATATATCTTCTTTTTGTATTCACATCCATTGATAATGATGGAGCCATTCAGTAAAAGACATCATGTTTTATCTACATAAGTTTTAGCCCATTACAAATTAGACCTAGAGTCTTTGTAAAAAAATCCAAGGCATTGAAGCACCTCTTTGAAGGAATCTTATTGCCTGTTGATAGGAGTGATTAGGAAGAATAATACCAAGTTGATAAGTCCTCAATATACTATGTGATAAAGAAGATAACCAAATGCCTTAGCTACCAAAACATACAAAGCATAAGCTAGAGGGTAATCCCTGTCTTATGGAGTGAAAAAATACAAATCATTTGGACTTGTGCCCATTGGTGGTGAGGTAGGATTATGCATTAGAAAATAAAGTTTAAACTATCAAAAGAAAGAATTGGACAAAGCCCTAATATTTTAACATAACGAGAATAAAAGACAATTCTATTCAATTATAAGATTTTTCAAAATCAAGTTTGAGAAAGATGGTCCTCTAGAAAGAGGCCTAATCCCATTCCACTCACTCCCAAAATATAATTAGATTATCTAGTATATATTTATTTTTTATGAATCCCATTTATTTAGGTTATATGATTATAGGTATACCATAGTGAAGATAATTCACTAGGGCCATGGAAATGATTTTATAAGAAAAATAAAAAGGGTGATTGGGTAAAAATTGGTAATAAGCTTCAGATCACCAAGCTTAGAGATGAACTTAATATTTCCTTTGATGATGCTAGCTCCCAATGAGTTATTTTACACTACTTATTTATAAACTTAAAATAAGTTGAGTCCTAAAAATTTCTAGGTAATTTTATAGAATTCACAAGGAAATCAATCAATCCTTGGTGCTTTTTCATTGGCCATGCTCTATCATTGGGTAATAGAAGAATGTGATGAGTCTTTCATTTCATATCTCAAAAGGATAGAATGTGAAGAGATAAAAAAATTTAAAATATTATATATAACACTTTGTTGCAATATAACATGGTTCAAATGTGTTTTTAGATATTAATAGAATCATTCTATTATGGTTTTTCCTAATCTTATTTTATATATAGCTAATGCGAAGTGAGTACTTTATTTTATTTTAATCTATTTATTGAATGTTATGTTGATTATGTTCTGCCTTTTGTTGGTAACTAATTTATTCTTACTCTTTAGGTGCATCTTTGTATCTTGTAGATGGTATGCAATACTTTTGTCTCTTCTATGCCCTATTATACTCTCCATTGCACAAGTTATCCCTATAATTAACATGTTTTGGATTATTTCTAGGAACCTTTGCTAACAATGGTGAGGTGAGCATGGAGTCTATTTAGATGAAATATGCTGAGATGGTTTCCAAGGAAGAGAGATGTAGAAGGATGGTTAAATGAGAAAATAAAAAACTTTGCATAAGAAGAAGCATGAAGAGTTAGAAAAATTGTAGAAGGGACTATCCAAGAACACATCTATGGCAAAATTTATGAAATTTTCTAATGCAAGTTGCCTGGATTAATAAACTACATGGATAGCTATATTAAATACTATTGTTTTATTCTAAAGAGAAAAACATTTATAGTCTAGACCAAGTAAAAATTAGAAAGACTATGCAACCTAGATACCAAGTGAACCTGAGCTGTAGATTATTGTACGAAGACTACAATCAATGGTTTTATTAATGAGTTAGTAGTACAAAGATATGTAGCTTTTGAGACTATGCGATATTGATTTATCCAAGGAATCAGAGGGATTTTTTTGTAGTGACTACCTTTGTTGATAAATATATTGGTTATGGAAAATTCCATGGTGCCTACTCCAACCAATATGGAGTAGTCACTTTGGGCACCATAGGGGTGCATGCAAGAGGAATTGAATGAGAAGAGTTGAGTAAAAGGAACTTGAACCTGATCCCAAAAAATGGAAGGTGAAAAGACTCCAAATAAAAAGAAAATTTTAGGATTATAAAGGGGACTATGGCAACAAAGAAGGTGGAATAGGATAAAATACCTAGAAGTAATTATGAATAGGACTATGAGTAGAGAAGGAATTGCTAGAGCTATAGAAATGTAAGAAAAAGATGCTAAAAAAGAGAGGTTATTGAGAGATGTGGAAAATGATGGAATAAAAGGGTATGCAAAATATGAGAAAGAGATTGATGAGTAATAAGATGGTAGAAGCAATGATGTAGAGGTAAAACAATTAGGAAGTAGAGGTAGATCACAATTAAGGGAAGGGTTTTTAGGTAGAATTGGGAAGGAAAGTTTTGAAGAAAATATTAATTTCGAAGGCATTAATATCATAGGTTCAAGTTAAAAGTTAGAATAATTTAGAGATAAAATTCATTCATTTTGAGGGTACACATCCCCCATGCCCATTTTATTTATTGAGGGAAGAAAAAGTATAGAAATAGAGGCATATTCAAGTTGCTTTAATTCCTTTATTGACAAGTTTGGAAAGCTCAATATAGAAACCAAACGGGCATTAGAAATTAAAAAAATACAAGAAGTAAGATTTAATTTTACTCCTAAAAACATTAGTGTGTAGTATCTTGTAGTCATAGTGAACACTACATAGTCACCTAACATAGTAATAACAAGTGCACAATCATCACCAGTCATAGTTGCTAGTATTCAAAGATATGTAGTCACAACTACCAGCTTACTAGATATGACACTTAATGAAGGTATGTTCTTGCCTCTAATTCCATATGATCAGTCTATGAACCATGAATAATACTTGGTAACCTATGAAATGAAATGTATTGTAAAAAGGGTAACATCAGATGATGTGAAAAAGTGAAAACTCATAGGGGATTTGGTAGGACATGCCTTGGATTTCATTTTCAAAAGAAATGTAAATGCCCTTGACCTCACACAAAGATTTTATAGTAGCAAATTTTAAGGTAAAATATTTTTACATTCATGTTATTCAAGACTTGCATGAAATTCAACAAAAAATTTGGAGAAATGGTTGGAGAATATGATCACAGGTTTTTTGATGTGATGAACAAAATTGATTTTATTTTATAAGATAAAGATAAGGATTCTTATTTTGTAGAGTGCCTATGACTGGGAATAGGTTCACTATGGCACAATCCCAATTCTCCAACAAGGTTGATACTTGATCTACTACTATATAGGTAGAGCAGATAAAAGATTATAGGGATCTTCCATCGGTGGAATCAAAAGTAGAAGCTAAGTTAGATATTTCTATAAGGAATATGAATGAGATGCATGAAAATGATAAGCCTAAGTTAGGATTATGGTACGTATAATGTGGTCAAGAGGGACATCATATAAATGATTATCTAAAAATGAAAACATAATTTTGTGAAATTTACAGGGTAGTTGGACATCCTACATCTAAGTGCCATCTTATTTAGAAATATATCCAAAAATCACACATGTAATGTAATTAAAATAAATGGATAATGTTTATTTAATATATAGAAACAATTAAATACAATAATAATAATAATAATAATATTATTATTATTATTATTATTATTATTATTATTATTATTATTATTATTATTATTATTATTATTATTATTAGGCATAGATGTAAATAGAGGATAACATTAAAAAACATGAGGTGTGAATGGAATTGGCATGACAATGAATATTCATAGGGTTTGTGGGAAAAGATTTAATTTAATCATTCAAATTATAAATGTAATTATTTTTGTTACTATTACTATGTTATTTTCAACCTAAACTCTAAAATTTTTACATGTTGGTTTGAAGGTGATATTTCTAGATGTGTGTGGTGACTTGGAGGTAATGCATATTAATGAAACATGGATTAGTTCAAAGTTTTCAAGTTTGAAACATCATACGTAATTGATATTGGCAACATTAAAAAAACATTTAATATTTCATCATTCAACATAACACTGAGGCAAATTTAATATGTAATAAAAGGGTTTGTTGAAGAGTTGTATGTGTGATAAGAGGTAACTTTAATATTTGATAAGAGGATTTGTTGAAATATTTGAATTCAGATCCAATTTTAATTTCTAAGGTATTTAATAGGGTTTGGATCATTCAACATTTGTATGATATCTATAATTATGTATTAACAACGGTCATGTTGTAGACTGAGTATTTGTTGTAGGGTTGTATCGTTAGGGTTGCTATCATTTTCTATGAAGAATGTAATTTTTAGTTGGATTGTAAGTGGTGTGAAAAGTAATTTAGTGTGAAAAAATGAATTGCAATAGGTGGATGGAGATTGAGCTTATCATATATACAAAACAAAGAATTCAAATGTAATTATTAGTGTTAGAAATATCGTGTTACTTGAACTATGAATTAATTACAGTAGAACTGCTCCTATTTTGTGTTTGGGTTTTTGTTTGGAAATAAGAGAAGCCACAATCTTGCCCCTATTTTTGTAATCCTACTAGTATATATATGGAGAAGTGTTTAATATTATAAATTAGTGAAGAGGCATGATAGATAGTTTTAAGGAAGACCAAGTGGAATTGGTAGGGATTCTCTCCCAATTTAAATTCACAACACTTTCAAAGGTAAGCCAAATATTAATTTATTTGGTAAAAATACATTACAATACAATGACCATATTCCATGAAATGATGTAATCCTCCTTTTCCATGAAATGACATCAAACAATGTAATTAATAGAAAATCTCATGAGTATCCATTATTTAAATTTATGAAAATGAAAGATTTCATAAAAGAAAAAAGGTTTAAATTGTGTTATGTATGTTAAGAAGATTTTGATACACCACCTTCAAATTGATACATTTTCCAATTGCTGGTGAAATTTAAGAGTGGGATCAAAGAAAATGGAAATTCAAATGACAATATCATTTGCATGATATTGAATAAAACTAGTGAATTAATTTTTCAAGAATAAGTAAAAATTGGATGTTGGTTTCTTGTGGAACATTAAGAGTACATAGAGAGGAAATAATAATTATTATACCCCACCACTAAACTCAATAATATTGTAAAGCTCCCCATCATAATATCACATAGCTAGGTTTTTATTTTTAGATTCAAAAATCCCTAAAAAATTTATTCAAATTCCCTTATTGTTAGTTTTATTGATTTGCATAGACTTGAATAAAATTGAATCATAATTTAAGGATGCTTTAAGATTCTTACCTACATGACATACTAGTTCACATATGTTTCAGTAATAGTTGAACCCTGCTCTGATGCCAATAGTACAACTAAAAAAATCATTGAGCTCCATTGTCCTAAAATATGCTGCACACAAGTCCAAAGAATCCATATTTTATAAATCTATAGTTTACAATATGCAACCCTAATACTATATTTGTCAAATCAACTGCATGCTAATAAAATTTGTTCTCGAGGTTAGATATCAAATAATGATATATTGTGGAGGGGGATAAATTAAAATGGATACCAACTTACCCTGAGAAGAAATGAGGATTTGTTGAGTTCCAAATCATTACAGTTTCCCTATCCTCAAGAGATAAGTTCAGCATTAAATAGACAACATCGTTAATAGAGATAATAATCACATTTATCAAGAATGAAATGAGTAGATCAACCATACTTAGTTCCATTTCTAGTTCACTAAGGAAAAAAAGCATTCCTTTCAAAACCTTTGTCAATTTAGGTTTTGCATTTTCCTTCTCTATAACAAATAAATGAACATTGTGAACCTCAGAAGAGCCACAATTGTCTCTATATTTTAGATATATGAGTACCCCAAATTATTTTAGAATCATTCAATCGACATGCCACTACCTAGAAGGGCACAAGTGGCCTTTGCTAGCAGACCATCGCATGTATTAAACCCCCTCCCCTCGACTCCCCCATATCGACCAAGCTCCATATTATTTTTGAATGATGAAATGTTTTCCATTGGCATAGTCTATGAAGATTATTCAAGGTTTACTATCAATCAGAGGAAAATATTAAAATATTTTGGCCTTTCTACAAACATTAGGAATGGTTAAATAAAACATAGTTTGAATTCCCTAGACTTCAAGAAAATAGGCATCATAATAATTTAAAATGATTTGGTTGGGAAACTATGTACAATTAAATTTGTATTTAATTTTAATTGAGAAATACATAAAAAATATTATGTCATTCATGAAACATTCAAAAATTGTAAATATATATTTCAGAAGTTGTTATGATTGGGTGGCATGGCGCCATTGACCAAACTAAAAGCCAAAGGTAAAACCAATAGTACCTCCAATAGGTACTAATAATTCTTCTAAAATTATTCACATTCAACACCTATTTACATTTGTAAAAATGTATCCTTTTAAATATTCATGGAGATTATATATCTCTACTTATCAAATATTTGGGATTTCTTGTTGATTTAAGCTATCATATAAGTTTGCCATTAACCTAAATGGTATTTTGATAATTTTGATTTACTTATGTTTTGCTAATTAAGTTTGATCCAAAAAAAAGATTGATAATATTTTAATATGAATTCTTGTGATCATGTATCACAATATGTTTCTTTTTTTCATAATGTATAATTT
Organism: Torreya grandis; assembly: GCA_037957365.1. Lineage (NCBI taxonomy): Eukaryota > Viridiplantae > Streptophyta > Pinopsida > Cupressales > Taxaceae > Torreya > Torreya grandis. The sequence continues at coordinate 1,583,103 of JARHVA010002203.1, forward strand.
CATATTAATCACCTTATTGATTGGATTTCTACTAGTTGTAGAATTACTAATGAAAATTTGATCTGATGCTTACATATATTGAAAATAAGTGTATTTAAACTTCTAAAATTTATTTTTTATTTTATTTTTTCAATTTTAATTATTGAATCTTTTACATTGCAACGTTTATATGTTTCCATGTCATTTTCAATTTAGTTTCCTATCAATGGACAATTGTAGTGCTATTATGCACTAGTTGTCACGTCTAATTTTTTTTATGTGGTAACAACAAAAGTTAAATAGAATATTGTAGTGAAAAATGATTTCATTAAAATTTATGCATATTTCTTGTAAGTTCTTATGACAAGGAATTTAATTTTACTAATGAATTTGAATATTTTCCAATTTAGAGATTGAAATTGAGCAAGCAAGGTTTGATATTTAATTGAAGGCTTCTCTAAATATGTTCTTTCAAATTTGGCCAATGGACCCCTCTTATATATTAATATATAGGGTGTGCCTTGAGAACACCACCATTTCAATAAATCTTAGAAGAATAACTTTATTGTTAGGACTATGTGCTCTAGTTTATGCAAAATCCTACCATGTTGAAGCTTTAAGATAAGGACCACATCGAGGTTTGTCTTGGTTTAGGACTAATTTATAGAAGAAAATTGTGTTGGAGTTACCCTCTTTTATACATTGATATGCTATTATTTATTTTTATCTGAATCATTATTTATTTGAAAAATCCTCCTTGAATTTGTTTTACAATTTCTTCAAGTGTTCTTTGTTAGTGTAGGCTTTTTCTCACTAAGTGGTTTTACCTACACGGTCTAGTTAGCTTGCTTAGGTTTAGTAAAGGTTATTGAGAAAAATAATCCCACATGCATGAAGATGTTGGGATACATTTATTTTATACCTATATAATGTACCTTCATATATATTTTTTGATTAATGTTTATTAATGCAACTTTTGTTTATGAAGATAAGCTTCTTCCTTGAGTTGTTCCTTTTGGATTTCACTAATCCGTACATGTTTGATTCATGTATTCAATCCTATCTAGTTGATCCTTGATTATATCCTACTCTATCATGGTATCATAACATTAGTAATAGTCGAATGCCATTATCCCTATTGTTAAATCTAGCATTCTAGCTTATTCAGGTATTTTTATTGATTTCAATTTTCAAGGGTTTGGTGGGGTTTCTATAAAATTCATGCAGATCTATAAACCCAAGGTCTCTAAATGAAAAAAAATATATCACCATTGAATTTAGAAGGTGTTAAAACCCTAGGATTGGCTAAAACCGAATTAGTTTCATGATAGTATTTCATAATTTTTAGAGGGTTTGAAGGTATTTTTTTGAAATCTGTAGATTTTGTATCACTTGTTACTTGAAATAGGAAAAAAAATTGGTTTTTTTGGATTTAAAATATATGAAGTGGGTCTTTTCTATTTCTTTAGGAAACGATATAGATTTTTCAAGATCTGATGTTTTTCTCACTAATTTTTTTACTATTTTCAACTGGTTCAATAATTTTTGCAAATATTTAGACATTTAAACTTTTTGAACTCTTTCATTCACATTTTAATATACCTTATGGGTCATTTACATTAAATACTATAGGTAAATACCTTCACATCACAACACCCACAATGTCTTCTACCATCTATTTTCTAGCGACAACAATAGTAGCATTGGAACACACCTTGTTATCAAAGAATCAACACACCATCTCCACTAGCATTTGTTATCTAAGTAATGATAATACATCTACACAATGGTCAAACCATAATATACACCACAATGAAACACTAATTTCTCTAATACCAATTTGATCCATAGTTTACATGGATCAAATTATGAGTGGATTGGCTCTGATACTAATTTGATCTATAATTTGGTAGATATTCCACACATAATTCATTAATATAAATACTATTAAACTCTTAATTATTCATTGATTGATTAGATTGTTTTTTTCACATGTAATTTATTTAAAACAGTCAAGAAATGTGAACAATATGTGAATTGTAAATGTTGCATACTTGAAAGGAAACTAAATGTGGAAACAGAGAAATAACACACACAAGAAAAAAAATGAAAAGAGACACAAGACTAATATTGAGAAATCCAATTTCAGAGAACTTCATAAGATTGAAACATCTCCTCCTCTTGCCATTATGTCACTCTATAATTACAGTTTTATTGCCTTTTTAGGGTCTTCATGAATGTTTATTAAATTTTCACATGTTAAAACATTAATACATGCTTTGCAATTTGATCACTTTCACTTTCCTTACCATGTCCCAACTCCAAAACATATATAAAGAACACATAAGAAGAACAAATATTAAGAAAACAATGAAAATCTATGCCTCATTGAGGAAAGGACTTCACATTTGAGTTGCACTCAAGCACCCAAGTGAGTTTAACTCCAACCATTTGATGGAGGGACATCACATTTGAGCTACACTACTACACCTAAATAAATTTACATCCATCCCTTCTTCCAATACTCAATTAGAATTCTATTCTTTCTGTTACCTTTTATAGTTTCATATATGCACAAGAACAATACATCAACTCAAATCTACAAGCCCAAGGGTCAAAAATAGAAGACAAAACATCTTTCTCACCCATCTAGTAATTGATGATTCATAATCCAGATTGTTAATTTGTTCTTGAAACTAAAATCAGCAGCATCACACATTTTTATGACAATGCATCGCCTAAACAAATGCAAGCAATGGGTTTCTTTTGGCAATCCATGTCTTAAGTGCAGGGATTCATTTTGAGATCTCATGTAATTCCTAAAAGCCATAACTTTTACATACATACTCAAAATCATATTCCATTTTTTAGACTTGCATAACTTTTTGAGAGGAACCCAAATCTATAATCTTAAAGTAATTTTAATGCCACTCATATTCAATTTTAGGCCATGTATCATAAGCTAATCATTTTCCATGTTTTTGACTATTGTAGATACTTCCAAACCCTTACTTGAGAATTGAATGTCTTACCACAAGTGTGTTACAAACATTTACTAAATAAGTTATTATAGTCTATATATGGCCGATCTTGACTTGATATAAACTTGACCTAGCTTAGCTCAACTTAGAAGTGGGCAGGTTAGACCAAGGGGAAAATAGCCCTATATGTTAAACTGTTCATCCTTAGGTGTGTTGGTCCCATATAAAAAAATGTGGGCCAAGGTGGCCATATATATATTGATAGGCCCAATCTATATCTATAGTTGCCCCCATCCCCCTCTCGTCATGATCATGATAATGATATGCCTCATATCATAGCTAGGCCAATGGGAGAATGGGGTCTCGATAGCTTATCTTGATCTTATCATAAATGAATACTCTTGAGCTCCTCTAAATAATAGAGTAAATAAAAAATAATATATCTTATTGGAAATGAATAGAAATTAGAAGAAGTAAGAAGTTGTATGCTATGAGATGCTTGGATTCACATTCACAGATAGGGGTTGAGACTAATTGTCTAATTTAGCTAACATGTTAGATCCAAAATTTGGATTAGAAATAGAAAGAGGAAAGAGAAGAAATGAAGGAGAAAAAGATGGGAGGCAACAAGAAACATAAGATAAATGTGCCAATAAAAACCTGATCTGAACCAATGATCAATAAACACCCAAATACCCGAGAATAGTATAATTTTATGACTAATTACTACCTTGTATAAAAATTAAGCATTTATATTATCATATTTTCTATATCTACATCTGTTATATCATTATTTACATTATATTTCTTTTTCATGTTTACTCCTTTATTTCAAAATTTACATTATATTTCTCCCACTCCTTAAACAAAATTGATAATATTATTTAATTATGTCAATAAGACATTCTTATAATGACATCTGAAAGGTTTGAGAGTTGTAAGAGTGTGAGTGTGTTGACTTTTAATTAATTAATAACTGATAATAATTAAAAAAAAAAAAAAAAACTTATTCAATTTTAATTAATTTACAACTAACATATTAAAAAACATATAAAATTAGCACAATGTTTGAAAAAAAATTAATTTAATAATAATAATAATAATAATAATAATGATGGAAAAAGCAGGAGAAAATAAATAGCACATAAAAATTAAAAAGGTAAAACATTAAAATCATAAGAGAACATTAATCCCTTTAAGAACTTTAATGTTTATATAGTCCATGCAAATGTTAAAAGATTTTTAGGCAATAATTGTGTACAATTTATTTGATTAGTGTGTTTCGAATCACTACTCATGATTTATCATCAGGAAAGAATTGTGATTCCTTTCTTTATTAATAAATTTTTAATATTTTTAGTTAAAATTTACTTTTAATTAGAAAGATAAAAATATTATTAATAAAGAAAGGAATCACAATTCTTTTTTGTTATTTTTCATAATGATTATATTAAAATATTTTTTCACAGATATTATATGTATGTATGAATGATTGAAATTCTATGTTTACATGGATTAGATATATAGAATGTTTATTCAGTTTAGCATTAAGGATCGAGAGGTATCAATTCTACTAAATTTGTTCGGAATATGATTCTAGGTTCATTATTTTTATATCTTTTGAAAATTATACCTTGGTGGATGGCTAGATAACACCTTTTACACCATCATCTTCACAATTGGACTGTAACCCACTTGATATTATAAAAAAAAGAATATATTTTTTTAATTTACTTTTCATAACAAAAATAAAATTAACATGTATATAATCATCAAACTAAAGTGTAAATTTTAAATGGAAAAGTAAATGATTATTATTCTATGAAGAGATAGAGGATTATTATTATCTTGGTTTTAAATCATTATGTAACAGTTTTAAGAATGTAAAGTAATGAATAAAACCTTTAAAGTATTGAGTTTAAGTTAATCATTTAGAGGCTAGGTTCAAATTCTTTATAATTTAATAATTTATATAATTTATAATAGTTATTGTATAAAGTATTGAGTTTAAGTTAATCATTTAGAGGCTATGTTCAAAGTCTTTATAATTTAATAATATATATAATTTATAATAGTTATTGTATATTTAAATATAATAATTAGTATATAAATTTATGTATATTATAATATGATATAATATTTATATTCATTAATATTATAATATATAATAAATAATAACATTTAAAAAAAATTTAAATAAATAAATTGAATATTTTTAAATAATTATAAATTTTATATAATTATTTATAAGATAAGTTTGTTTTTATAAATTTATTTATATTATAATATTAAATTAATAATATAATATTTATATCTTTTATTAATATAATATATTAATATATATTTTTAAAATAAATTTATATACAATATCAATAAATATTATTCTTTAAAATATATAAACTAATTGTATTTAAAATTTAATATTTATTTAATCTATAAAAACAATTAAATACAGTAATAATAATAACATAATATTATTGTGACTACATGGATGCAAATAGAGGATTACATTTTAAAAACATGTGGTGTGCATGGAATTGGGCATGCCAATGAATATTTGTAGGGTTTGTAAAAAAAAAATCATTCAAACATTCAACCTAAACTCTAAATTTTTTTTAGATAATAGGAACAAAAATGTCATTATTTTTGTTACAATTATTATGTTATTAATATTTCATTCAAACATTTAACATAAACTCTCAACTTTTTTACATGTGCTTGGTGGTTTGAAGGTGCAATTTTTAGATGTCTGTGGTGATTTGGAGGCAATGCATATCAATATAGCATGGAGTAGTTAGAAGTTGTCAAAGTTCAAAATATCTTACTTATTGATATTAACAATATTTAAAAAACATTGAATATTTTATCATTTAGCTTAATAGTGAGGCGTTTAGGAGGGTTTGAATCGTTCAACATATGTATGATATCTATTATTATGTTTTCATGTTGTGGTTTGAGTACTTGTTGTAGGGTTGTGTTGTTGGGATTGTTACCATTTTCTATGAAGAATGCAATTTTTAATTGGATTGTAAATGATGTAAAAATAAATTTAGTATAAAAAAGTGAATTGCAATAGAAGAATGGAGATGAAGCTTATCAAATATACAAAACAAATAATTCAAATGTAATTATTAGTACTGGAAGTACTGTGTTACATAGACTATGAATTAATTGCAGCGCAATTGTTCCTGTTTTATGTTTGGGTTTCTAGTTTGGAAATAAGAGAAGCCACAAGCTTGCCCCCATTTTTTAAAGTCTAATGGTATATATATGGAGAAGTGCTTGATATTCTAAAGTAGTGAAGAGGCATGATAGATAGTTTTAAGGAAGCCCAAGTGGAATTGGTAGGGATTCTCTCCCAATTTAAATTCACAACACTTTCAAAGGTAAACCAAATATTATTTTATTTGGTAAAAATACATTACAATACAATGACCATATTCCATGAAATGATGTAATCATTCTTTTCCATGAAATGGCATCAAACAATGTAATTTATAGAAACTCCCTTGAGTATCCATTATTTAAATTTATGGAAATAAAAGATTTCGTAAAATAAAAAAGGTTTAAAGTTTGTTATGTATATTCAGAAGAATTTGATACACCACCTTCAACTTGATACATTTGTTAATTGCTGGTAAACTTAGGGGGATCAAAGAAAATGGTAATTCAAGCAACAATATCATTTGCATGATATTGAACAAAACTAGTGAATTGATTTTTTAAGGATCATAAAAAATAGAGGTTGGTTTCTAGTATAAAATCAAGAGAATATATAGAGATAATAATTAGTCTTCCCCACCACTAAACTTGACAATATTGTAATTCTCCTTGTCATAATATTACATAGTTAAGTCTTTATTTTTAGATTAAAAAATCCTTAAAAAAAATATTCAAATTCCCTTATTGTTAGTTTTACTGATTTGCATAGACTTGAATAAAATTGAACCAAAATTTAAGGATGCTTTAATATTTTTACCTACATCACATATTGGCCCGCATATGTTTCAATGATATTTGAACCCTGCCCTAATGCCAATAGTGCAACTGTAAAAACTGTTGAGATCCATTGTCCTAAAACATGTTTCACACAAATCCAAAGAATCCATATTTTATAACTCTATAATTTACACTATGCAACCCTAATGCTATATTTGTGGAATCAACTGCATGCTAATAAAAATTATTCTCAAGATCATTTATTAAATAATGATACAATTTGGAGTGGGAGAAATTAAAATGAAGACCAACTTACCTTGAGAAGAAATGAGGATTTGTTGAGATCCAAATCGTTACAATTTCCCTATCTTCAAGAGATAAGTTCATAGCGATAACAACCACATTTATCAAGAATGAAATGAATAGAACAACTACATGTAGCTCCATTTCTAGTTCAATGAGTAAAAAACATTCCTTTTAAAACCTCTATTGATTTAGGCTTTGCATTTTCCATTTCTATAACAAAAAAACAAACATTACAAACCCTAAAAGAGCCACAAATATCTCTATCTATTAGATATATGAGTACCCCAAATTATTGTAGAGCCATCCAATTGACATGCCACTGCCTAGAAGGGTACAAGTGGCCTTTGATATCAAATCGTTGCATGCATTAAACTCCCCCAATATCGACCAATCTCCATATTGTTTTTGAAGGATGAAATGCTTTTCATTGGCCCAGTCTATCAAGATTATTCAAGCTTTATTGTCAATCAGAGGAAAATAGTAAAATATTTTAGCCTTTCTTCAAACATTAAGAACGATTAAAGAAAACATAGTTTGAAGTCCCCAAACTTTGGGAAAATAGGCATCACAATAATTTGAAATGATTTGGTTGGGTAATTGTGTACAATTCAATTCATAGTTAATTATAACTCAAAAATACATAGAAAATATTATGTTATTTGTGAAACATTCGAAAATTATAAATAAATATTTTATAAGTTGTTATGATTGGGTGGAATGGCAACATTGAACAATCTAAAATCTGAAATTAAAAACAATAATACCTCCACCAAGTACTAATAATTCTTCTAAAATTATTCACATTTAGTGCCTATTTACATTTATAAAAATGCATCCTTTTAAATATTCTGCAAGATTATAACTTTACTTGTCAAATATTTGGGATTGCTTGTTGATTTAAGCTATCATATAAGTTTGCCATTAACCTAAATGTATTTTTGATAGCTTTGAATTACTTATGCTTTGCTAGTTAAATTTTTTTTTTAAATTAAAAGGGTAAAAATTTATTAAATCAAGCAAGACAAAGGAATTACAAATTTTTCTCCTGGTCAATCAATTGGACCAGTTTCTGAGATAAAGAGGCATCAGCCTTTGGTCAGAGATATTCCAACCCGGACCTTGCTCAGAGGCCCACTTAGCAAGAAGGTCAGCAGCTCCGTTCCATTCACAGGGGATGTGCTTAAAAATAACATATTCTAAGTCCGAGCACAGCTGAAGAGTCTGTTGAACCATCTCAACTAGCTGCCAATCAGCATTATCTAACTTTCGACTATTTAACAGGTTAACCACAACTTGCAAATCCGACTCACATATAATTCTAGCCCAGCCAAGACGGAAGCACAGTTGCACCGCCTCCAAGATCACCCAGGCTTCCATCAAATTATTTGTGAACCAACCTTTATAAATTGAAAACAAAAACTGAATATTACCTGAACTGTCACGGGCTAACCCCCAATGCCAGCTTTGCCCGGGTTACCACGAGATGAGCCGTCAGTATTAAATTTGATAACTCCAGCACTTGGGGGAGTCCAGCGGCCTGTTCTGTCAATGGCTCTCGCCTGCTGGCAATGTCTACTTGCTGGGCACGTGGGAGGCAGAGGGTCGCGACCAGCATTGGGCGCAGGAAAAATGCGCCTATAGATGCAGGTATCGGCTGGGCTCAAGAGCACGCACCTGCTGCTCTTAGCCGTTAAAGTCTCCTGCAGCGAATTAGTAATCTTAAGCCAGATGGCGCCTGGCTCCAGCTGGGAATCACGAAAAATACGCCTGTTCCTTTCAATCCAAATATTCCACAGGATGAAGGACGGGCCTGCCAGCCAAGCATTCTGTAACAGCAAATTCGAAGAAGGAGCACAGCCCAGGCGGCTCCAAAACTCAGGAAGAGATGACACGTGCCAGCAAGGGCGTCCCCACGCCCTCCACCAAAGATGCCAAATATGTTTGGCAAAAGAGCAAAGGAAGAAGAGGTGTGTCCCAGTCTCCTCATTGCTACAATACAAAACACATCTGGACGGCCCCTGAAACCCCCGCTTGCACAAGTTGTCCCAAGTAAGACATCTGTTATAAGTTAAAGTCCACAGGAAAAAATTGCATTTGGGCCATGTAATCAGGGTCCAGATCTTCTTGGCCCATAATAAATTTGCCTCCCCAAAAATCTGCTTAGTCAGGTCCACATAACCAGCTGAAACCGAATAGCGCCCAGTGGGGTCACCTCCAAAAGCTAACACATCATGATCCTGTAATGAGCTGCATCTCCTGAAGGCAAGGATATTAAGAAGCTCCATACGCTCCTTTGGTAATCCCCCTAGCGGCCACTCAGAGGGGGGTTTCCACCTGAGAACCGTAGTGGTTCCTAATTGAATCTCCTTATAGTGGGCAACAGTACCCCATCCTGCAGCCTGGAAAATATCACTCAAATGTTGAAGATGTGGATGAGAGGATAAGAGTGGGGCGGCTCCATCCCAAGAATCACTCCAGAAGAGAGCCTCCCTACCTCTGTTACAAATCCAGAACAAGCTGCGCTTCACCAATTGGGCGCCCACCTTGAGGGTATGCCACACCATGGATCCCCCACCTTCAAGGGGCAGCCTTGGGATGTCCGAGGGCTCCACCCCCAGGAAATACTTACACGACAAGATACGGGCCCATAGAAGCATTTGGTTGGAGCACCACCTCCAGTACAGTTTGGCCACTAGAGCTTGGCTGGCCAGGATAGCTGAGCACAAATCGAGGCCTCCATCCTTCTTAGGCCGACAGACAATAGTCCAATTAATAAGGCTCCATTTAGAGTTCTGCAAGTTGCCGCTCCAAAGGAATTGACGGAAGAGGGCATCAAATTCCTTGAGAAAGTACATAGGGGCAGCTTGAATCATGCACCGATAAATGGGAAGAGCCTGGATCACCGACTGCAGGAGCGTAACCCTTCCCGCTGTAGAGAGCCATCTATGAGTCCAGTGGTTGACTTTTTGTCTGAGCTTGTCTAGGACATTTTGCCAGAATAATCTTAGTTGCCTACCAACCGTGATAGGAATCCCCAAATAGATCATCGGAAGAGATTGAATCTAGAATCTCAAAATGGCAGAAATCCTACGCTGTATAGGCACAGGGGTATTAAAGAAGAAGATGGAGGATTTGTGCTCATTGATCTTTTGCCCGGACGCCTCCAGATAAACGTCAAGGGTACCTCTAAAGGCCTCCGCTTCCCGAATCTGCGCTCTCCCTGCAAGGATGGTATCATCAACAAACTGGAGGTGGGACGTGATGGCACCATTACTCCATTGCCACCTGTGCACCAAATTCTGAGTAACCCGAAACTTGATAAGCCGTCCCATCCCTTCTGCCAGAATAACAAATAAATAAGGAGATAATGGGTCCCCTTGGCGAAGACCACGAGAAGCTCAAAAAAGCTCGGTGGGTTCTCCATTAATGAGGACCGAGTAGGAGGGCGTGGTAACGTAGCTTAACACCCAACTGATCCAAGCCTGGCTGAAACCGAAAGCCAGCAGGACTTTTTGCAAGAAGCTCCAGCTGGCTCTATCATAGGCCTTAGCTAAATCTAGCTTGATAAACATAGCCCGTTCTTGAGAGGTGCTCATAGAATGAATGTCTTTCGAAGCAATGGCAACCTGATCCAAGATTTGCTTGCCAGGTACGAAACCCCCTTGTTCCTCTGAGATCACCATGGGAAGACAGAGTTTCAGCCGTTCCGCAATGAGCTTGGTGATGATCTTATAGACCACATTGCAAAGCGCAATGGGTCTAAAAAGGTCCAACTGATTAGCCTGGTCTTTCTTTGGAATAAGGATCGGGAAGGTTGCATTTAAGGCCCTGAGCATTTCTTTACTGGAAAAGGATTCCTGCACCACATTCAAGAGATCCTAGCCTATGATGTCCCAGAAGTCTTGGTAGAATTCAACCGGAAAGCCATCGGGTCTTGGAGCTTTACCTCTCCTCATATTGAAAACCACGCCTTGAACTTTAGCCAAATCAATAGGCCACATTAGAGAATTATTCATGCTCAAGGTGACCACTTGGGGAACGCAAGAAAGCACAGCATTCTCAGCCATCTCAGGGCGCTGCCGTTCTTCAGTAAAAAGCTCCGAATAGTACCTAGCTTCTCCAGCAATAGCTTGAGTGGAAGTCATGTGAGATCCGTCTGGGCCCTCCAGAAAGGAGATGAAATTCCTGTTGCGCCTAGCCTGGTCTGACTTATGGAATAAAGCCGTGTTTTTGTCCCGTTCCTGAAGCCAGTCAATGCGGGCTTTTTGCTTCCAAAAAATTTCTTCATGAAGCTCCTATTCCTCTACAACTTTAGATGCTTGGGATTCTGCCAAACTAAGCTCCAGAGTCATCCCTTGGTCTCTTATCTGTCTAGTCACTGCATCCAACTGGGCTTGCACCTTTCTCCTCATGAGGTGGAGGTTACCAAAACAATTTATGTTCCAAAATTTCAGCTTGCTCTTGACATATTGAAGTTTTTTAGCAAAGGTAAACATTGTCGTTCCATAGTTGGGCCCTCCCTGTCTCCACCACTGGAGCATTAGATCGTGGAGTGAAGCATCCCGAAGCCACATGAGCTGGAATTTGAATGGAGGCTTCGTAGGGACAGCAATAAGACTTATAGAAAGCTTGATCGGCGAGTGGTCTGAGCCTCTCCAGTCCAGAATTTCTGAAGTCAGGGACATAGATCTAGATAACCAAAAGCATGAAACCAGGAATCGGTCTAGGCACTCAAAAATGCCAGCATCACCAATTCTTCAGTTATTCCAAGTGAAGATACCATTGATAGGCTTAATGTCAGATAAGCGCAGAAGGTCTATATTCTGCCTAAAGATTTCCGTGGCTGGCCCCAATCGTACCAGACCTCCTCTCTTCTCCTCCAGGCTAAGGACATCATTGAAGTCTCCTATAATAATCCACGGCAGAAATGGATGGCAGCTCCTGACAAACTGGATGTGATCCCATAGTTTGACCTGACCTTGGGGATCGATCGGAGCGTAAACATTGGTAACTAGAATAAGTTCGTCCATTCCCTTAGAGAGGGCGACCATAGAGAGGGCCGAGCTGCCTGTCAACCAATGCTGAGGTGTTATTTTCCTGGGGTCGCAGCACATGGCTATCCCTCCTGAGCTCCCCAAGGCTCCTACACACTGGCTTTGACTAGTGAACCAAAAAAATTGAACACAAGAGAACCAAGAATCCACAGATAATTTAGTCTCCTGGATACATAAAATATCCGGAGCATGATCTCACCATTTTGGACATAGCTTTTTACTTGGGGGCACTATGCAAACCCCTTACATTCCATGAGAGGACGATCATTGGGAGGAATGGGGGAAGTGTTCATTCAGGGTCCTAACCGCCCCTAACTCCACCAACAAATCTCCTGTGATTTTGAGTTTATCCTGATCCTTCTTGCGACCAGCCTTTGAAGAAGTTGTTACCAAAGCTTTCTTGAAGGGCCTCTGCATAAGGCCAAGGGCTGGTAAAGACCCTTTTTCCTTCCTGTTGGCTTCCACATCCCTTACCAAGTCAGCCCATTTAACATCGTTATCCCCCGGGATCGGTAAGACTGTGAGGGCCCCCTCCTGTTGATCATACGACCTCTCCAATTCTAGCTGGATCATCATGTCCCATGGTTCACCACATTCAGAGGGTTGCAGCACTGGCTCCGAAGCTTCCCCCTGATAAGCTTCAGGGACACCATCTTCTATGTTCATGTTATCCAGGGGCTCAAAATGGTTGAAGCCCGAATCAACCTGCCTATCAGTATTCGAGCATTTTTGTCCACGGCCCTTCCCACGGTGCCTAACTGTGGTAAAGCCATCCATGTCAGGTCCTCCACTCCCTACTGAACCTTGGATTGTTTTTGAGGAGGTTGGTTGATTTAACCCTTTTGAAACCCTATCAGATTGGTTTTGATTCGGTCCATTATTGCCCAGCTGGCCATTCCCTATGTTGCCATTAGCCTCTCGAGGCCCCCTGGATTCCTCAGATACTCCCTTACCTTTAACTGCATGAGGGCACTGACGATGCAGATGTCCATAGGCATGGCATATACAACATCAGAATGGGATAGACTCATAGTCTAATTGCTAGATCCAGGAAGAGGTACCTATGCACATTTCAACTGAATCTGGCAAAGGGTTATTCAAATTGATATCAACATAGATTCTAGCATAAGAAATAACCTTTTTTTCCATCGTTTGATTTGCAATAGCCGTTGGTGTTCCCAGGATTGCAGCTATCTGGCGCAAAATGTCCTCCCTCCAAAATTCTAGTGGAAGTCTTGGCAATCGAACCCAGACCGGGACACAGGTTGGGAGATCTTCAGTGGAATTGAACCCTGCATGCCAGGGTTTAGGGAAGAGGCCATTTCGTTCAAAGAAGTATGGTCCACCTTCGAAAACTCAGTTGCGGTCTGAAATTGAGGTGAAATTTACCATGAAATAGCTGTTCCCAGCTAGCATTAAATCAAAATCGCCCTCAATCTGCCAGGAGCGACGGATCCACCCCTCCAATGCCGAAAGAGAAACCCTGATACCTAAAAATTTGCATATCAACGCATGGGAGGATAAATAGTCTACCTCATCTTTGACTGTCTCAGGCGGAATAACCAGAACAGGACGCTGCAGGGTTCGTGGCAGGCATCCATTAATCTTCTGAAGCTTTGAGCTATCACTAACAAAGGCTGAAGCTTTCTCCTGATCGATCCCCCCAGGCCGAGGCCGTTCCTCCCTGGGGGCTTCCTCCAGACCGTCGCGCCATCTCTCTTCGCTCGCCATTACATCTCATCACCCAACTCCAATTCTCATTAACCGCTTTGCTAGTTAAATTTGATTAATAGAAATGTTTGATAATATTTTAATATGAATTCTTGTGATATAAATTCATCTAGAGTATGACTTTGGTTTCATCTTATTTTGTATTTCATGGAATCTATATTTTGGTGGATGGCTAGAAAACACTTTTTACACCATCATCTTTACTATTGGACTACAACCCACTTGATATTTTAGAAAGAACGAATAATTTTTTTATTTACTTTTCATAACAAAAATGAAATTAACATATATATAATCATCAAACTAAAATTTATATTTTAAATGGAAAGGTAAATGATTATTATTATTATTTTGGTTTTAAATCATTTTATGTAATAGTTTTAATAATTTAAAGTAATTAATAAAACCGTTAAAGTATTGAGTTTAAGTTAATCGTTTAGAGGCTACACTTAAGGTCTTTATAATTTAATAATATATATATAATTTATAATAGTTATTGTATATTTAAATATAATAATTAATATATAAATTTATGTATATTATAATATGATATAATATTTAAATTCATTAATATTATAATATATAATAAATAATAACAGTTTAAAAATTTTAAATAAAAAATAAATTTGAATGTAAAATGAATATAATTATTTTAAATAATTATAATTATTTATAAAATAAGTTTGTTTTTATAAATTTATTTATATTATAATATTAAATTAATAATATAATATTTATATCTTTTAATAATATAATATATTTTAAATAAATATATATAAAATGTATTGATAAATATTATTCTTTAAAATATATATACTAATTATATTTACAATTTAGTAACAATTTAATATAATATTATGTTTTTAAAATAAATGGATAATATTTATTTAATATATAAATAATTAAATATAATATTATTGTGACAACCTGGATGCAAATAGAGGGTAACATTTAAAAAACATGAGGTGTGCATGACAATGAATGAATATTCGTAGGGTTTATGGGAGAAGATTTCATTCAAACAATTAAAATTAGAAATATCATTATTTTTTTTACTATTACTATCTTATTTTCAACTTAAACTCTGAATTTTTTACATATCAATATAACATGGAATAGTTGGAAGTTGTCAAGTTCGAAATATCATAGTTATTGATATTAGAAATATTGAAAAAATATTGAATATTTTATCAGTCATTTTAATAATAAGATATTTAAGAGAGTTTGAATCATTCAATATGTGTATGATATCTCTTATTATGTATTAAGAAAGGTCATCTTGTGAGAGGGTTATTTTGTGATTATTTGTTGTATTATAAGTGGTATCAAAAGTAATTTAGTGTAACAAAGTGAATTCCAATAAGAGGATGGAAATGGAGCTTATCAAATATATAAAACAAAGAATTCAAATGTAATTGTTAGTATTGGAAGTACTGTGTTTTTATGGACTATGAATTAATTGCAGCAGAACTGTTATTGTTTTGTGTTTGGAAATAAGAGAAGCCACAAACCTGCCCCTATTGTTTAATTCTAATGATATTGATATGTGTGTGTGTGTGGAGAAAAGTGTTTAATATTATAAAATAGTGAAGAGGCATGATAAATAGTTTCAAGGAAGCCCAAGTGGAATTAGTAGGGATTCTCTCCCAATTTAAATTCACAATACTTTTAAAGGTAAATCAAATATTATTTTATTTGGTAAAAATACATTAAAATATAATGATTATATTTCATGAAATGATGTAATCTTCCATTTCTATGAAATGACATTGAACAATGTAATTAATAGAAAATCTCATGAGTATCCATTATTTAAATTTATGGAAATGAAAAATTTCATAAACGAAAAAAAGGTTTAAATTGTGTTATGTATATTAAGAAGAATTTGATACACCCCCTTCAACTTGGTACATTTGATAATTGCTAATAAATTTAGGGGGATCAAAGCAAATGGCAATTCAAACAATAATATCATTTGCATGATGTTGAATAAAATAAGTGAATTGATTTTTCAATGATTAGTAAAAATTAGAGGTTCATTTTCGGTACAAATTTAAGAGAATGTATAGAGATGTTAATAATTATTCTTTATTGTTCCTTGTCATAATATTTTAATTTTCTTTGGCATAATATTACATAGCTAGATCTTTATTTTTAGATTCAAAAATCCCTAAAAAAATTATTCAAATTCTCTTATTGTTAGTTTTATTGATTTGCATAGACTTGAATAAAATCGAACCAAATTTTAAGGATGCTTTAAGATTTTTACCTACATCACATATTGGCCCATATATGTTTCAATGATATTTGAACCTTGCCCTGATGCCAATAGTGCAACTATAAAAACTATTGAGCTACATTGTCCTAAAACATGTTACACACAAATCCAAAGAATGCATATTTTATAACTCTACAATTTATGCTATGCAACCCTAATACTATATTTGTGGAATCAACTTCATGCTGATAATTTTTTTTAATCAAGATTAGATATCAAATAATGATACAATACGGAGTGGGAAAAATTAAACGGAGACCAACTTACCTTAAGAAGAAATGAGGATTTGTTGAGGTCCAAATCATTACAATTTCCCTATCTTCAAGAGATAAGTTCATAGAGATAACAACCACATTTATCAAGAATGAAATGAATATAACAACTACACTTATCTCCATTCTAGTTCACTGAGGAAAAAACATTCCTTTTAGAACCTCTATCAATTGAGGCTTTGCATTTTCCAGCTCTATAACAAATAGACAAACATTGTGAACCCCAAAAGAGCCACAAACATCTCAAGATTTTAGATATATGAGTACCCTAATTTTTTTCAAAGCCATCCAATTGACATGCCACTGCCTAGAAGGGTACATGGTGCCTTTACTAGCAAACCATTGCATGCATATCGACTAATCTCCATATTATTTTTCAAAGATGAAATACTTTCCATTGGCCCAGTCTATGAATATTATTCAAGGTTTATTGTCAATCAAATGAAAATAGTAAAATATTTTAGCCTTTCTACAAACATCAAGAATGATTAAGTAAAACATAGTTTGAAGTCCCCAAACTTTGGGAAAATAGGCATCACAAGAATTTGAAGTGATTTAATTGGGCAATTATGTACAATTCAATTCGTAGTTAATTTTAACTTGAAAATACATAGGCAATATTATGTCAGTTATGAAACATTTATAAATTATAAATACATATTTTAGAAGTTGTTATGATTGGGTGGTATGGCAGCATTAAACAAACTAAAAGCTGAAAGTAAAAACAATAATACCTCCACCAAGTACCAATAATTCTCTTAAAATTATTCACATTCAGTGCGCATTTACATTTATAAAAATGTATCTTTTTAAATATTCTGCAACATTATATATTTACGTGTCAAGTATTTGGGATTTCTTGTTGATTTAAGCTATCATATAATTTTTCCATTTACCTAAAAGGATTTTTGATAACTTTGATTTAATTGTACTTTTCTAGTTAAATTAGATTGATAAAAATGTTTGATAATATTTTAATATGAATTATTGTGATATGTATCACAATGTGTTTCCTTTTTTCATAATGTATAGTTTCATATTAATCACTTTATAGATTAGAACAATGTATTTCTACTAGTTGTAAAATTAGTAATGAAATTTTGATCTAATGCTTACATATATTGAAAATAAATGTATTTAAACTTCTAAAAAAAAAAATTATTTTATTTTTTCAATTTCAATTATGGATGCTTTTACATTGAAATTTTTATATGTTTGCATGTCATTTTCAATTTAGTTTCCCATCGCTGGATAATTGTAGTGCGATCATGCACTAGTTATCACATCTAAATTTTTTTATGTCATAACAACACAAGTTCAATAGAATATTTTAGTGAAAAATAATTTCATTAAACTTTGTGCATATTTATTATTAATTCTTAAGATAAGGAATTCAATTTTATTAATGAATTAAAATATTATGCAATTTAGAGATTGAAATTGAGCAAGCAGGGTTTGATATTTAAGGGAAGGATTCCCTAAATATGTTCTTTTAGCTTTGGCCAATGGACCCTCTTTATATATTAAATGAATGGGGTGTGCCTCAAGAACACCACCATTTCAATAAATCTTGGAAGAATAACTTTGTTGTTGGGACTATGTGCTCTAGTTTATGCAAAATCCTACCATGATGTTGAAGCTTTAAGATGAGGACCACACTGAGGTTTATCTTGGTTTAGGATTAATTTATAGAAGAAATTTGTGTTGGAGTTACCCTCTTTTATAGATTGATATTGTCACATCCCAATTTCTCACTAAGATAATTTACTTGATTATCTGTGGATTATTATGGTTGGTAAATTGATTTATTAATATTTAATTAAGTTGTAAGTCATATACTATTATGGGATAGGTGTATGTTGTTTTTATTACATGATTTCATTTCTATGAGTTAAATGTATTGTATATTATTTACATTATGATCATTTTGATTAGTTGTTACAATAATATGTTATGATATATATTATGATGTTACAATCTAACTACCTTTTTGTTATGAGTTAAATGCAGGAGAGATTCATCCCTCAGAGCATGATAGAGGGAGATCATCATCAGAGAGGGTGTCATAGATGAAGGTGTTGGGGGGTGACAGAGAAATAACTAGAACCCATGCACACACCACTATTAGATATCACTCATAATATGCAATGTTTGAGTTGTTAGCTTTAGTACATTTTTGATATTATTTGTATTTAGATAAAAATTATATGTGTTGTGAATTAATTTAGTTTAATGCTTATATGAGATTAATATTGTGTGATTGCATTATGGTTGTTATATGTAGATTGAGTGTATAATGTTGTTGTATGATTATGTCATGTTATTATATTCATGAGTTTTAATGCTTTACCAGAAAGTAAATATGCATAAATAGTATCTATTTACTACTGTCTATAGATTAATCAGGATGTCTTTATAATATTTTATAATATTATCAGGTTATCATTATGATATTTAGGAAATATAATTATTATGAGTAATGCCATAATATATAAAAGATAACTAAATACATTGGATAGTCTATATAAATTAGTAATAACAATGACTACATTGTTATAATATCATTATATTTGGTATAGTAGTTGTTTGATTTATTATTACAGATAAAAGAATACCAATAACTTATATTAGTCATATTGTCATCTAAAGTCATGATATTGATTATCTTTTATAAGTTGGTAAAAAAAAATGTATTATTAATCTAAGCAAATCTATGAACTAAACTTAGTCATTATTTGAATGCATAAATAATGGTGATGTTTGAAGTGTTAGTTTTCATAGGTAATTATATTAATAGTGGACTTTTGTGAAGTTGATATTTGGCCATGTAAGTCAAAAGGAGGCATGTAGTAAATAAAAGATTAAAATAACAATTAAATAATTTTGTGGAATGTTTGAGAGAATTAAGGCTTTCTTGGTTGTGTCAAAATAGAATTAACTCAAATTAGTTACAATTTTCATAAAAATATGGATTTTATACATGATAAAATTTGGATAAACTACGAGATTTATGCTAAAATTTTCATGAATTTCATGAGGAAGGAAAAAAATAAGGTCGATGGAGAAAGGATAAGAGGAGAGATGGTGAAGGGCATGATAAAAACATGACATAGAGAAGAGAAGAAAGAAGAGCAAAGAGACAAAAAAGAATTTGTTTTTGGTTTCATCTAAGGTTGGTGATGTTATTTTTTTGTTTAACTCAAAAGAGTTCTATGTATAAATTTGTTTCTTAGGGTTTTTGAAAAAGACAACATTTTAAAATAGATACAAGTTTAGCTCTGTGGATGGCTCAACTATCCACAACCCTAAACGTAAATCCTCTAAATACCTATGAATGCAAATAAATTTTATGTGTGTATCTATTAAGGTTAAATGGATTTAATTTGCTACGATGGCAAAATTCCCTAGCCAAAGAATTATGGGACTTTGGAAGATGGTTTTAATAAAAATAATAATTGAGTTTTGTTTTGGAAAACCCATATTAAATATATATATATACCTGGTTAAGTATATGTTGAGCATATATAATAAATAATACACAAGAATTATGTATATTTGATAATTACGAGGTCTTAGTTGATTGGATAAATGAACAGATTTATATATAAATTATGAGTGCTAAAGTTTGTATAGGTTTAGCATATATATGAACTGTGTACCTTTATTTATAAAAAATTTAAAATACATATACTCTTCATACATATATATATTCTTACGTTTTTGTGTAAAAAATACATATACTATTCATACATATATATTCTCATGATTTTGTGAAACAAATGAACCATATATATATATATATATATATATATATATATATATATATATATATGGTTCATTTGTTTCACAAAATCATGAGAATATATATGTATGAATAGTATATGTATTTGTTACACAAAACCGTAAGAATACATATATGTATGAAGAGTATATGTATTTGTTACACAAAACTGTGAGGATATATAAGTATGGATTGTGTGTAATTTTTTATTCAAATAGTAAGAATGTATGAAGTGTGTGTTTACACTTATAAATTATGGTGTGAAAGTTAAATATGTATTTATTATATATGCTTGGATCAAAGGAAAATATAGAATTGTCCTTGAATATAAATATTGAATGGTGAAGTTCTATATCAACTCTAAATTCTTGATAAAGCATTCTGTGATATGTGAGGTGACCATTAAAACCAATTTGACATTTGTTAGTACATTCCATGGTGGATATTGATGTTGAATTGGATTTTGGTCCAACTAGGATCTCACATGCATATAGATACAAATTATATGATTTGTATTTCATTATGTGAATGAATATTAGGATTAAGTTCCATCACAAAACCTATAGCATGTTTGGAGTCTTTAAGCATATGATTTTTTATATACAATAATGTTGATAGAGTCGAACTTGTAATGATATACGTGAGTTGATTGCATTGGTCAAACACATACATAGACTATGTAAAGGTTTATTTGTTATATGTTTCACAACGAATTGAGATTAGATGTAAATTTAATGGATACTTATGAAAACTCTGGAATAAGTATAAAACTCTAATAAATAACAAAGGCAAAATATAGGTTTGTATGGTCGATTATTTTAAGTACTCTATTTAATCAATTTGGGATAATGTATATGCAGTTTAAACACCTGAGTTTAGGGTAAACAAGGTAATTAATTTGGAATAAATTTTATCAAAATTGAATTATTACTTTTATATTATAATAAGTGACTTATGTTATATCTTGATTTCTATTTCATGAATAGTTAAATTATAATGGTTTTTTAGAATCATATGAAGTTTTATAAGAGAAATAGAAATTATTGTTATTATAACAAAACAATATTTTTATATGTGAACAAATATATTATGTAGTACATATTAAACATGTATTTGATATGGTGCATAAATATATGAAATATATTTAAATGAGGACTTAAGTACTCATATACATATATCACATAACTATAACTATTACTGACTATTAAATTAAGTTATAAAATCCTATGGGATAGGACACTATGATTATATGCATGCATCATCCTAAATGTACAATTTATTAAATCAATGAAATATTATGTTTCATGTGAGTTACAACTTTGTTTATGAGAAATTTGATCTCTAAAATTATTATGATTGGTTATTTGTAATTAAGTAATGTGTACATAAAAATAATAGACTATGATATTGATTTTTATCATAAAATGTACTATATTTGAATCTACTTATAGAAATTAGAAACATGTAGTATAAATGTATATTATAACTAGCTGGTATAAATTGTAACGGTTATACTTATTATTTATGTGATAAATAATATAGTTGAGATTCATTACATACATTTCAAGAAATAAATGTATGCATTTCATATTATTCATGTATTTAACATGTTTTATGCCTGATAATAGGAAATAAACTGTATGAATCTATTAGTTATATTTATTTTAGCTAAATCTCACATTCCTAGTACTAAATAAGTGATGAGATAGACTTTACTAGCTTACTTAGCATCACTAATGCCAGATGAAGGTAATCCGCTCAAGTGGTGTGTATGAATTTGACTAATCCTAGAGATCAATAAAACTTTAGCCAAAGTAATGTTTAGTTAAACATTATAATTTAATATGTATGATTTATATGTTTGTGTGATATCATGTTATAACACATTTATTTATGGCACACATTATGTGTTAGAAATTTTATAGCATACGAATACTATCTTGTCTTTCGAGATTCTGATACTATCACTATCTACCCATCTGTGAAGGGAGGGCTATTTCCTTATGGGGGATTGTGTGTAGGATTGATGGTTTATGGTTGGTATGTAAAATCACTCGAATGATGCTCTCCCTCTCCACAATAGTACTTATTTGGAGATTACATTTGAGATTACCATAGATACTAGAGTTGGGAAACTCATGCTCTATGGAGCCTTGTATCTTGTATTTTATTTATTATTCTTGAAACATTATTCCTGATAAAATGTAATTATTTACTCATTTTTACATTGACAACAATAATTGTATTATTATATTGGCCATGGATGAAATTTATGTAGTTACTTTATGGAATGAATGCAGTTAAACTTTGCTTATTTGTTTCATATGATTAATATTGATTAGTCACTGGTAGATGTTACATGTTTATTTTATAGTTAACATACTCAGGGTGTTATACTTGGGTCACTAATTAGATTCTCATGGTGAAATATAAT
Source organism: Torreya grandis (assembly GCA_037957365.1). Taxonomy (NCBI): domain Eukaryota; kingdom Viridiplantae; phylum Streptophyta; class Pinopsida; order Cupressales; family Taxaceae; genus Torreya; species Torreya grandis. The sequence continues at coordinate 1,605,858 of JARHVA010002203.1, forward strand.
GAAATAATATGTGAAATTAAATTTTAAAAAAATATTGCATTATTCTAGTAAATCTAAGTGTGGATGTTACATGTGGTATCACAACTATGGCTCAAACTCTAGGACTTAATGAATCCGCTAACATTTGTGCATCCTTTTGTTTACCATAAAGGAGAATGGTGCAAGCTAGAGTATCTAGTGAGGGTCCATCGAATGTCAAAAATAAAAACCCTTTGTTTAATCCTAACTAATTTACTGCTGAGCAAGCAACAAGGTTGAATCAAATTCTTGTAGCCATGGCATTAGTGAATCAAATTCTTGCAGCCATGGCATTAGTGTAAATTTAAATGTAAAATAAGACTTTTAAGAAAACATAAAAGGGTAAATAATGATATATGAAAACAATCTAATTCATTTGAAATATGATATCATCCCCTGGAGTGACGTCATCTAAAATAAAAATATAATCAATTTTTTTAAATATAAAACTTACCAAATTCTGTAAATTAACTCACTTTTGTTAAGATGACCCTACTTCTTTTATCCCATATTTTTTGTAATAGAAAGTGAAAATATTTTTTGCTTTTTCAATTCTATTTTTATTTAGTAAAAACCTCCAAGGATCCCTATGATCTAGAGAGGGTCTTCCTTAAACATTACACTAAATTTATAAAATTATTATCATTTAAATAAAATAATTTTAATTTAGAAAGTTTGTGTTTTCTAATTTAAAAATATATATAATGAAAATCATGTTTTGAATAGTTTTAATCTTTTTTTGATGTGAAATGTTGTCAATATAATATATATTCCTTATTACCTTCATACAAATTTAAAAAAAGTGGCTAATAGTTATGTTACATGTATTATATACAACACATGAATATAGATAAATGGTAATTTATTGATGATTTAGTCATCGCACATAGATAATACTCTCCATTAATAATTTCTTATCTTTCCAATCCACATGATTTATCTTCCAAATAAACTTATAGGGTCAAAACGGTATCACGTTTATTTATTATTTACTAAACTATGATTTAATATAAAATGGTGTCATGTTTATTTATTATTTACTAAACTACGATTTAATATAATTCCTTCTATTTGAACATTTGAGGGTTATATTATTTATTCCATTGTGACTTCACATATTATCCTCAATAAAAAAATTTAGAGTGGAGGAGATTATAGAGTGCATAACAGTCATAGCTTTTGTTCAATGGGTCCACATGTTTTCTAAAAAGGATTTAACAAAACATCAAAAAAAAAATAGGAAATAGGCCAAGGAAAAAATGTGAAAATGAGAAATGAAAATTATTAAATCATTCTATCTTCCACGAAAGCCAATGTATTATTTAACGAAGTACCTAACCTAAATTATTTGTGCATATCAATGGAATACTCTTGGAATAATATGAATTAGTTTTTTTTTTTTTTTTTTTTAAATTTAGAATTGTACGTGTTGATTAATTTCCATAATTTAATGTATCAACAATTTTAATATCAAGTCACTTTGTTTTTATAAATTGTGAGGCCCATACTTCTTTATTAATTTTAATATACATATGGTGTACTATGAAATGAACCACATTAAATATGATATATTTTTTATTTAGTAATTAAATATTAATTATATATATATATATTAAAATTATTGAAAGAAAATTAAATGTAATAATATGAATTAGTTATGTTTCTACCAATGAAAGGATATTATTTTACTTGTATGTACATATTAATAAATATTATTATTTATATGAATAATGAATATATATATTATTTACAAGGATAATAAATATTATTATGTGGATAATGGATATACAACATTGTTATTATTATGTAAATAATGGATATAAGTATTTTTAACAAGGACAACATTAATAAATATTATTTACAAGGATAAATATTTATTGTTATATTTATTTAGAAACATAAATTATATTAATAAAATGCGATTTAAAAATATATAAATTCATATTTTCTCATAAGAAATTAATTTTTTATTTTTAGAAACGTAAGATTGACTTTGAGTTTTGAAAGATAAAAAAACTTAAGGACTATCTAAAAAAATAGAAAATATAGTGAAAAAACTTTTTATGAGCCATCATATAAATATGTGGTCCCACTTAACCCATGTAGTTAAGTGATTTATTTTTCTTTCTATTTAAATAATTTGTAAAATAAAATAAAATAATTTTTTTTAGTATTTTTTAGGAGGCCCATTTTACATTTAAATTTCCCCTAATGATGAGACTAGGGAACAAATTGTAGTCATGGACATAAAGAGGAATCCCATTAGGATGTGCCTAAAGAGCATCCTAATGAGTAGGAAATCCTTCAAAAGCAAAGGCATGAGGAAGTGTCTTAGGATGTGAGAGCATGTGTAGCTATGAAATTGGCTAGATATGTGAAAAAGGTGAATCCACTTAACTTTTATGGAACCTGTTGTTCCCAAAATCTGTCACTTGTTTTTGTGGACAACATGTCAACCATTTTGGTCTTGCAGGCCAAAATGCTTTCTTCCTTTCTTTCAAAATGTTCTGAGCATTTGAGTTTTTCAAATATTCAAACCTTTTCATCTAAAGAAGCCACAGGTTCAACATGCGGGCTTTATTCAAAAAGAGTTCAAAACACTTAAGGCTTTTCCTTAGTGTTTTGAGAATGGTTCAACATTGAAGTTCAATCAAAAGACTTAACGACAGGGTTCAAACAATTAGAATGAACCATTTAACCCCGCCACCAAATAGGTTCAAAGGTTCATCGCTTCAAAGGTTCAATGACTTCGGCGCACTTAGAAAATAAAAAAGCTTCACAAGAATTCACAGCTTCAACAGATTCAAAGAATCAGATTGAACCATTGAACCATTGAACCTTGAACCAAATTGGTTCAATGAGTTCAAAGGTTCAATAGCTTCAACGAGTTCACCAGACTTAAAGAAAAGAAGGATTCGAAGAGATAAGATTGAACCGTTGAGCCAATGAACCTTGAACTAAAATGGTTCATTGGTTCAACGGGTTCAATGAGTTCAATAAAGTCTGGAAGACTTAGATAAAATAAAGGATTCAAAGAGTTGAGTTGAACCATTGAACCATTGAACCTCGACTCCAAAGGTTTAACGGGTTCAAAAGACTTGAACCAAATGGAACGAATCGCCAAGCCGATGAACCAATGAACCATTGAACCAACGAACTTCAAAGGTTTAAAGTTCAAAGAAAAGCTGAAGGAGTTCAAAAAATTAGCAAAGGGTCCAAAGGCATCAACAATGAACCGATTGAACCAATGAACCAAATGGGTTCAAAGTGGTTCAAGGTTCAAAGAGGTTCAAGCAACTGCCAGTGATGTCCCCATGGACATCAAAATTAGGGTACTAGAATAACCATTAATATTCAAAAAAGGGTGCAAAACTTGAGAATAAACTCAACGATTTGCAAAGAAAGAAGCCGAAGGTGCCAACAAGAAGTGAGAAAATAGTCTTGAGAGCTTAGATCACCAGGAAAAGACAAAACATGGCAAGGAAAGAAGGAATGACTACAGGGAAAACCATAAATATCTGCAAAGGAGTTATTTCTAGTATGTGGAATAGTTCACCAGATAAAGATAAAAAAACACAAATATTCAATGGCACAGCCTATTTTTATTCATAGAGTAAAAGCGAATGGATAGTCGTGTAAGCATCATAAAGAAGACTAGACAACCCATGCTTAGGAGGAGACATTTGAGATAATTTAGAAAACCAAAATCAAGGCCGATAACCTATTCCAGCATGGTCCTTTCATAGAAAATTCAATGCATTCAATACAACATGGGCCGTTTTATGAAAGCAAGTGCCCAAGTCTTTCTTTGGAGGCTATATATTGTAATCTCTCATTTTGTAAAAGAGGATCTCTCGATTATCAGAAGTGAAGCTCTGCCCAAATTGAAAGGCATTCCTGAGACTTTGGCCTTAGATTGTTAATCATATTTTGTTAAGTAAATGAGAAAACAAGCAACTTTTCAGACTTTGTGTTGGAATAAGCTTGTCTTTTAGGAAATTATTCTTATGTCTGTTTCTTGAAATATAGTCTTGCCCATTTAATCAAACAAGAAGAACAAGTGGAAGTAAGCTGAAAGATGTCCTGAAGCCAACTGTGGGAGAATTTGTGCTGCCATAATCGCCTTCAGTTTGTGTTTTGTGTAAAGGATACTAGAGAGACTTTGAGATCTCTTAATCCTTTGTTATCCTTTACCTTATTGTAGTTTTAGGTGTAGACTTTGAGTTGCATTTAATTTTGCTGTGTTACTTTGTCCTAATCAATAGGATAGACAACAAAAGACTTTGTGATTTCATTGGTTTCTATTACTACCTAGGAAGTCTTCCTCTGGTTTTATGAACATCACTTTTGAAAGAAGAGAAGTGCCTTTAGCCATTACACAGGAATTCTCCCCTTTTCTGTGAACATCATCTTTGAAAAAAGAGAGATGGATGGTATGATTTCACCCCTGAGTGTATTTTTAGCTTATATCATTATAGTATAGCTTGTATATATTAGTATTCTATAGTTATAGGGAACCTCCCCTTGCTGAGAGGAGAGATTTGTCTCATTCTAGCTGTGGTCACCACATCCATTTTGCCATATAAATCTCCTTATGTTGTGGTTGATATAACCATTTTAACGTCAGTCAGTTGATGACAAAATATTCACCCAATAGTTTTTGGTGACTCCGTTGGTGAAGAATGCATAATTTAAAGCCTCAAGCTTCAAATTGAAGCGGTTTTAGTTCTTTTCCATTAGCATTTCACACTCTGGCAGATCCACGGTATACACAAAGCCAGAGAGCTCAAGGTATTGTTGACTCTGTAATTGAGTTGGTGCAGCTGAGTAATTTTGATCTTTCTCCTCCATAAACTCACCTTCAGCGAACTAAGAGTTTTCCTCCTACAAACATCATGTCCCCAATACCAGGTAAAGATGTTCTTTCCTTTGCTAGCAGAGCCTTGTCTATACATATCCCACAGAGATTTATTATCCCTCCTTTCAATAGCCATATCATGGTAGCTCAAGGCCACTGGGGTAATAATTTTGGTCCTCTGAATCTAACCCCACCTCTCCATGAACTACCCCATAGTTTAATAAAAAAATTCCCCAAGTTCTATGGTGATGGGAAGGTTCATCTTGATGAACATATTACAGCCTTTTGCATAGCCTATGGTGTGATAAGTGTTGAATATGAAGACATAGTAGTCAGACTATTTGTGGAAACATTGCAAGGCACAACTGCAGACTGTTTCTATCATCTACAAGTTCAAATAGTAACTGACTGGAACACTCTAAAGGCCAAATTTGAGGCTTGGTTCAAACCTGTAGAAGATGTACATGCCCTATTAGCTCAGCTTACACAAATGAAGAAGGAGCCTCATGAACCCATGAGAGACTTCATTGCTAAATTTGACAAGTTGAGGAACATGATTCCCATAATTGCTCAGCCGACACCTAAGAATCTCAAATGCTTCTTCATCAATTCTCAACTTCCTGAAGTGAGTTTCTTGTTGAGGTGAGCTGGCCACATAGACCTTGCTGTAGCTCCAATTTTGGTGACTGAGGTTGAAGATGACCTTATCTTGGCAGGAAAGATAAGAAGAGATCCTAATAGAGGTAAACCTTCTTCATCTTCTGAATATTCTCCTATAGGTACCACTGATCCTATGGTGCGAAAGCTAGCAAATGAATTGCTAGCTTTAAAAAAATAAGTGGTGCAAGGGATGTCTGTTCTTCTTTATTATTGAGATATACCAAGGAGGATGTTTCCCAACCAGTCGTATCAGGGAAATGCTGCCAAAAATCAAGGGCAACCAAATCGCCTTCCTCCCCCACCAAGAAAGCTTGCCATTGAAGCAGCACCAGCTAACTCAGCAGTTGGTTATCTTGAAACTGAATCTGATTTTTCTTTCCAACCTGAGTTGAACCAAGAAGATGACGTTAATCTCTTTGTAGAAGGCCAAGAAGAATTAGCTAGTGACTCTAACATTGGTTTCTTGAATTACCAGGATGAACCCAGAAGTAAGGGAGAAGCATTTGATGGATCATAAGCTATATTTACCAGGTCCTAGAACCAGTTAGCTCAACAAGCAGATAAGGGAAAAATAGGGGAAGAATCTTGACTAGCAATTTCAATTGCTAAATGAGTAACTTCAATGCCTTTCCAATCAAAGGACCTAGTGAGCAATAAAAAAATAAGTACCTCAAATATTTCTTCACCTTCTGCTTCAATCTCGTAGACTAGTCTCACACCCAGTAAAACCCATATTGATGGGCTGCCTTCCTCTATTTTGAATTCATTTCAATCATTTGATATAATTGACCATGTTAAGAAGACCAAAATTCAAATGTCTAAATTTGAATTCTTGCAATCTAACCCTGAGCAGTTGGATAAGTTAGTTCAATGCGTCAAAAATAAAACCATCCCTACAGGACAAGAAATTTTTGAAAGTAACTCCTGATCCCCAAAAGGACACATCCACCTGAAATAATCTTGTGATTACTCCTCTAGCTACCCCTAGAAAGGTAGAACCATTGTATGTCTCCCTACTGATAAATGGTCATCAGCTAAATAATTGCATAATAGACTCTGGTGCATCTGATAATATCATGCCTGCCAAGGTGGCAAAATCTCTTGGTCTCACACTGACTCAGACCTTTGAGAGATGTTTCTCCATGGAAAAAAAATAAGTACTTTTGCTAGGACAAATCAAAGATGCCCAATTTGCATTTGTGGCTTTCCTAGATAAGAGAATCAAAATGATAGTCCTAGTGGCCGATGTCCTAGCCTCCTACGGCATTCTTCTTGGGCAAAATTTTTATAAGGATGTTGGTGGAGAATTGAGCATGGACCTATCTGAGGTGAGGATCCCTGTCAAAGATGTAATGCAAAGGTTACTTCCTGAGAGGGAATCGAAGTACATTATCACTCAGACATCAGCCCCTGAAGCTCAAATTTTGTTTAAGTCTTCAGGCATGGCTAAATACTTTTTGTCTACTGAAGATGTTCCTATTTCAACAAATGAAAGTTTACTAGGTGACAATCCAAAAAATTTAGACAAGACATCAGAAGAATTGGTAGGGTGTAGTACAGATAAAAAAAGATCTTCCCTTCCTGATGAAGAGAAATCTGAAAGAAGATCAAATTCTAATGAGGTCTGGATTTTGGAATTCGATGGCAACAATTCCTCTACCAGTTTTGGAGTTGGAGTCATTTATATATCTCCTCATGGAGATATTTTTCCATATGCGTATAAGTTTTTGTTCAAAGACACTAATAACACTGCTGAGTATGAATCTCTACTACTGGGATTAAACGCTACTCAGGACAAAGGAGTTAAAACTCTTCACGCCAAAGGTGACGCTAAACTAGTGATTTATTAGGTGAGGAACCTGTATCAAACCAAGAATGAAAGATTATGACATTATCACAATCTGGTGTGGGACTATATTGAAAGCTTTGATGCTTTTAGTATTACTCCTATGCCCAAAGAATTTAACAGCTGTGTGGATGTATTGGCCATCTTTGTACTCTCTTGGTCCCTCACCAAGATTTCAAAGAGGATAAGTACACTATCAAGTTAGTATTTTGACCAAGTGTACCTGATAATATTGACCATTGGTAGATGTTCAATGGTAATAACCAAATCATTTCTTTTTTGGAACAAATAGACAGCTTTGAAAAGATTCATTTTAAAGGAAGTGGACCTCCACCATGGGAATTAGCTCTAAAAATAAATTCAAAAGCTGGTGAAGAGTTCCTTCAGCTCAAAGGAAATAAAATTCCCAAAGGATTAGTTTCTCTTGAGAAACTTTTTGACAAGCATGATAGGTTTATCAAGGAACAACAAATAAATTCAAAATCCTCCAAATATTTTGATCAAATCAATTTGAGTACAGAAGACAATCCAAAAATGGTCAACATTGGGAATTGTTGTACCCCTGATGAAAAACTCAAATTTATCACACTACTTCACCATTACATTGATGTTTTAGCATATTTATATGATGATCTGAAATCTCTCAGGCCTGAAGAAATCAACCATGAAATTCCTCTCAAGGTTGGGTCACTACCTCACAAGCAAAAATAAAGGTAGTGCAACCCCAGGATATCAAGCACCATTCTTTCTGAGATACAAAAAATGTTGAATGCAAGAATTATTTTCCCAATCCATCATTCCACCTAGATTGTGAATATAGTCCCTATAAGAAAGAAGAATGGAGAAATTTGCCTGTGTATTAATTTCAAAAATCTAATTCAGTCATCTTTAAAAGATAACTATTCCCTGCCCATTATGGATTAGTTGCTGCAGACAGTGACTGGCACCAAGATGTTATCAATGTTAGATGATTTTTTAGGATATAATCAAGTAAAATTTGGTGAAGTAGACCGACATAAAACCACTTTCACTACACCTTAGGGCACTTTTACATATCATAGAATGTCTTTTGGTTTGATCAATGCTGGCACCACCTTCCAAAGAGTGATGGATCTTGCTTTCAGAAGTGAAATGGGGAAGTTCATTGCGGTATACCTCGATGACTTGATGGTCTTTTCTAAACATCATTATGATCATGTGCATCATCTACAATAAGTGTTGGAGTGATGTAGGTAGAATGGTATTTCTCTTAATCCCAAGAAGTCAATTTTTGGGGTTACAAAAGGTAGGCTTCTCGATCACATTGTATCCTGAAAAGGCATAAAGATCGACCCAGAAAGGGTCAAATCAATTCAAGAGCTTGATTTTCCTACCATTAAGACTGCAGTTCACTCTTTCTTTGGGAAGGTGAACTTTCTGTGAAGATTCATTCCTAAATTCATAGAGAAGACTTGCCACATTGTCAATATGATGAAAGGCAAAGCCACTTTCAGCTGGACTAAAGAAGGCAAATCAATATTTCAATACATCAAGGAAGAAATCATCCATGCCCCAATTCTAGTTTTTCCTAATTACACCAAAGACTTTGTGATGTATAGCTATGCTTCTGAACATACGCTTTTAGCCATCTTGGTTCAACAAAATAAAGGTGTGGAATCTCCCATATCTTTCATGAGTTGTCCTCTCAAATCTCATGAGCTGAAGTATTTAAACATGGAAAAGCATGCTTATGCTATGGTAAAGGTGGTAAAACACTTCCATTTTTACATCTTGAACTCACATATTGTTGCTTTGGTTCTTGATACAACAGTCAAGTCCATCTTGACTCAATAAGAGTTTGGAACTAAAAGGGGTAATTGGATTGCAAAAATCTAAGAGTTTGATCTTGTTATCAAACCTAAAAAGCTTGTGTAGGGAAGGGGACTTTGCCAATTAGTTATTGATAACATACCAGAAGAAGTAGAGCATGAAGAAACCATAGTTGAAGACATGCCAATAATTCTCTTTGTCACCACTATGAATGAGTGGTATTCGAATATTTCTCATTTCCTTACTTAAGGTGAGTGTCTTGCTCACCTATCTCGTAAAGAAAAGAGGACTGTTAAGTTGAAATCTGCCAACTTTATCCTGTGAGACAATGGTCTATATAAGATGAACCTTGATGGGGTGTTCCTTCGCTACGTGGATAAAGCGTAACAAAGCAAACTTTTAGAGTCCTTCCAAAATTTGGCTTGTGGAGGACATTTTTTTGTGCTTGTGACTGCCCATAAGATTTTGTGAGCTAAATACTATTAGCCTACTCTATTTCAAGATTCATATGCTTGGGTGCGTAGATGCGAGCTATGTCAGCAGTTCATTGGCAAACCCAAGTTGGCTGTGCTACCTCTCAAGCCTGTGGTAATTGAAGAGCCCTTTTAGCAATGGGGAATTGATTTCATTGGCACTGTAAATCCATCCTCGAGTGCTAGACATGATTATGTCCTTACAGCCACAAACTACTTTACCAAGTGGGTGGAAGCCATTCCAGTCAAACATGCCACTTCAGAGGTGGTATGCAATTTTCTCAAGGAAAACATCATTTCCAGGTTTGGGGTCCCAACTAAGATTATAATAGATAATGCAACTTGTTTCTCTTCTCATGACATCACCCAGTTCTGCTACTATTATGGGATTATTCTCTCCCACTCTTCTGACTATTATCCACAAGGAAATGGTCAATCAAAATCAAGCAACAAAAACCTGGAGACCATTATCAGGAAGCTAGTGGATGACAATTAAAGAACCTGGCATAAAGCATTTCTTGATGCTTTATGGGTAGACAGAATTACACCCAAGAGGGTGATTGGTATGTCCCCATTTCAACTTCTATATGGTCTCAATGCAGAGATACCAATCACCCTAGAATTACCAGCATTAAAGTTAGCAAAGGTAGTGGAAGATTCAGCTTTTGAAGGTTCCATCGACAAGAGGATCATGTGCCTGACTGAACTAAATGAGCAATGAACCATGGTGGTGGACTGAATTTCTATGCATCAAAGTCTGGTAAAGAAACTCTTTGACTAGAAAGTCAAGATCCATAATTTTCAAGTTGGAGATCAAGTCTTGTTATGGGACAAGAGGAGAGAACCAAAAGAAATTCATGTAAAATTGGATTCCTTGTGGAGAGGCCCATTTACCATCCATCATTTAAATGGTGAAAATAGTTTTTTGCTAAAATATCAAGATGGAGCACCATTTACTTTGCCTCACAGTGGGTAGCTTCTGAAGCACTTCAATCCTTGAAGTATCAAATAAGTCCATTTGTATATATGTACATCTTTCTTTGTTTTGTGTTTTTCATTTGTTTTTAAGACCGTTTGGTTTTTGGTGCCTTTCTTTTTGGGTAAGCATGACTTCGTATCCCAATGGAATCGATGAAGGCATTGAGATTCTAGATTCTACTCCCTTTGATTGCGTCAATTTTCAATTGATTGAAGTTCCCCAACTGGAGCCAGCTGTTGTTCCCAAAATCTATCACTTGTTTTTGTGGAAAACATGTCAACCATTTTGGTCTTGAAAGCCAAAATGCCTTCTTTCTTTCTTTCAAAATGTTCTGAGCATTTGAGTTTTTCAAATATTCAAACCTTTTCAGCTAAAGAAGTCACGGGTTCAATAGGTGGGCTTTCTTCAAAAAGAGTTCAAAACACTTAAGGCTTTTCCTTAGTGTTTTGAGAATGGTTCAATGCTAAAGTTTAATCAAAAGACTTAATGGTAGGCTTCAAATAATCATAATGAACCATTGAACCATTAAACCATTGAACCATTGAACCTCGCTACCAAATAGGTTCAAAGGTTCATTGCTTCAAAGGTTTAATGACTTCAACGCACTTAGAAAATAAAAAATCTTTAAAAGAGTTCATGGCTTCAATGGATTCAAAGAGTCAGATTGAACCATTGAACCTTAAACCAAATCGGTTCAACGAGTTTAAAGGTTTAACGGGTTCAACGAGTTCACTGGACTTAAAGAAAAGAAGGATTCAAAGAGATAAGATTGAACTATTGAACCGATGAACCTTGAACCAAAATGGTTCATTGGTTCAATGGATTCAATGAGTTCAATAAAGTCTAGAAGACTTAGAGAAAATAGAGGATTCAAAGAGTTGAGTTGAACCATTGAACCCCGACTCTAAAGGTTCAATGGGTTCAAAAGAGTTCAACCAAATGGAACGAATCACCGAGCTGATGAACCAGTGAACCATTGAATAGATGAACTTCAAAGGTTCAAGGTTCAAAGGTTCAAAGTTCAAAGAAAAGTTGAAGGAGTTAAAAAAAGTAGCAAAGGTTCCAAAGGCATCAACAATGAACCGATTGAACTAATGAACTGATTGAACCATTGAACCAATGAACCAAATGGGTTCAAAGTGGTTCAAAGGTTTAAGGTTCAAAGAGGTTCAAGAAACTACCAGTGACATCCCTGTCGATGTCAAAATTAGGGTAATGGAATAACTGTTAATATTCAAAAAAGGGCACAAAACTTGAGAATAAACTCAGTGATTAGCAAAGAAAGAAGCTGAAGGTGCCAGCAAGAAGTGAGAAAATAGTCTCGAAAGCTCAGATAACTAGGAAAAGACAAAACATGGTAAGGAAAGAAGGAATGACTACAAAGAAAATCATAAATATCTACAAAGGAGTTATTTCTAGTAGGTGGAATAGTTCACTAGATAAACATCAGAAAAACACAAATATTTAATGGTGCGGCCTATTTTTCTTCATAGAGTAAAAGCGAATGGACAACCGTTTAAGCATCATACAGAAGACCAAACAACCCATGCTTAGGAGGAGACATTTGAGATGATTTAGAATGCCAAAATCAAGGCTGATGACCTATTCTAGCATGGCCCTTTCATAGAAAATTCAATGCATTCAATACAACATCGGTCGTTTCATGAAAACAAGCACCCAAGTCTTTCTTTGGAGGCTATATATTGTAATCTCTCATTTTGTAAAAGAGGATCTCTCAGTTATCAGAAGCAAAGCTCTACCCAAATTGAAAGGCATTCTTGAGACTTTGAGCTCGTATTGTTAATCATATTTTGTTAAGTGAATGAGAAAATAAGCAACTTTTTAGACTTTGTGTTGGAATAATCTTGTGTCTTTTAGGAAATTGTTTTTATGTCTATTTCTTGAAATATAGTTTTGCCCATTTAATTAAACAAGTAGAACAAGTGGAAGTAAGTTGAAAGATGTCTTGAAGCCAACTGTGGGAGACTTTGTGCTGCCATAATTGCCTTCAGTTTGTGTCTTGTGGATACTAGAGAGACTTTGAGCTCTCTTTATCCTTCATTATCCTTTACCCTATTGTAGTTTTAGGTGCAGACTTTGAGTTGTGTTTAATCTTGCTGTGTTACTTTATCCTAATCAGTAAGAGAGACAATAAAATACTTTGTGCTTTCATTGGTTTCTTGTGGTTTTTGTTACTACCTAGGAAGTCTTCCTCTGGTTTTCTGAACATCACTTCTGAAAGAAGAGAAGTGCCTTTAGCCATTACCCATGAATTCTCCCCTTTTTTGTGAACATCATCTCTGGAAAAAGAGAGATGGATGATATGATTTCACCCTTGAGTATATTTTCATCATATATCATTATAGTATAGCTTGTATATATTAGTATTCTATAGTTATAGGGAACCTCCCCTTGCTGAGAGGAGAGATTTGTCTCATTCTGACTATGGTCACCACATCCATTTTGCCATATAAATCTCCTTATACTGTGGTTGATATAACCATTTTGCCATTAGCTAGTTGAAGATAAAATATTCACCCAACAGAACCATTATGGGAGATGGAGCTAAAGCATGGTTGACTTAGATGGAGAAGTATTTCAAGATTTGAAAATACTCTGAGGTCACTAAAGTAGTTTGGAGAGCTTACCAGTTGGCTAGTGAAGTAGTTACATGGTGGGCTAAGAAAAAATTGGAAATGAATATTAACTTGACCACTACTATATGGAAGCAATTTGTGACACTGTTCAGATCATGGTGGCTTCCATAGTTATAATTTGACTAAAAACTTGTATATATTTTAGATTCTTAAGCAAGAAGACCTATCAGTAAATGAGTATTGAGAATATTTCACCAAACTTATGAAGTATGTACCTTAGTATCAGGCTGATGAGAGGTTCAAAATTAGAAAGTTCATCATGGGATTAAAAACCCAGAGTGGTAGAGAGGTGGACATTTATGAACCATCTACAATGGACCAAGTCTTTGAGAAGGTAGTCAAGCATGAATAAAAGTTGAAATCTCTTGCTTAGGTTAGAGATAAGTAAAAGAATTTTTTTGGAAGTTTCAAGGAAATTTTCAAAAAGAAGAACTGAAAGCAGAGGAAGAGAGATACCAAAAGTTAGTTCAAGATTCAGAATACTAGATTCAATAGTAGTATAGGTAACATGAAACCAATCAATGGTTTGAAAGGCAATTTTAAGGGAAACCAATAGTTTGATAGGAAGGGACCACTTGGAGGTCAATTAATTTATGGAGGTGACCATTACTCTCATGAGTGTATCTAGGATAATTCAAGAAACAAAGGTTCTCCTCTTCATCAAGGAATGTTTTATCAATGTATTCATGTGGCAGTTAATAATCGACAAGCCAAATTCCAAGCTTTACACATATAATTTTTAGGTATTATGTTTGAACACTGAGTTTCCATTTTGATAGATATAGGGACCAAAAAATATTTTATATCTCCTAGAATGTTAAATGAGTTATCTAGAAAAGCTAGAGTAATGGTAAATGTATGGTCAGTACAATATGGGAATGAATCAATGGCCAAAGTTGACAAGTGTTTATTTGAACCTGATATTAGATTGCCAAAATTCACAATAATAGTGGATATTTATGTAGCACCATTAGGATCATATTATGTGATCCTAGAAGTGAGTTGGATTACGAAGCATAAATCCAAGGTTAACTACTAGCTGAAGAAGGTTAAGTGTTAGGATGATTTTAGAAATCAAACACAAATTCAGAGCCAAAAAAGGGAGTTGAGGCTTAGGTAGAATTATACAATGCTACTTAAGAAGATTCAAAGAAAAGGATACCAAACATTTATCATCAAGATAAATTAAATAGAGGAATATAAAGAACCATCCCTTGAAGATTATCCCTTCTTTAGGAATTTTCATGATGTGTTTCTAGAGGAATTACCAAGATTGTCTCAATGATTTTGATTTCTCAATCGATATAATACCTAGATTGGAACCATAGTCTAAAGCACCGTATAGGACGATAACCATCGAATTGGTTGATTTGAAGGCCCAACTCCAAAAATTATTGTCAAAATGGCTGATCAAGCTAAGTGTGTCACCATGGGGTGCACCAGTTGTCTTCACCAAGAAGAAGGATGGTACTCTTTGACTTTGTATTGATTACATAATTTTGAATAAGGCAACTATAAAAAATAGTTATCTACTACTTCATATAGATGATCTTTTCAATCAAATGTGAGGGGTAACTATCTTTTATAAGATTGATATAAGGGCATGATATCATCAACTAAGGATAAAAGATGAGGATGTTCTTAAAACAACATTTATAACTTGATATGGGCACTATGAATTCATAGTGTTACCATTTAGATTGATAAATGGTCCTACATCGTTTATGAATATCATAAATAGTGTGTTCAGAGATTATCTAGATCATTTTATTTTGGTCTTTTTAGATGACATTAATATATATTATAAGGATGAATAAGATCATCTTCAACATCTAGAACTAGTTTTGTAACATTTGCAGAAGCACAAGTTATACTTCAAGTTGTCTAAGTGTGCATTTTTCAAAAGAAAGTGAAATATTTAGGATATATTATCTCTATGGATGGTATTTTAGTAGATATGGTAAAAATAAAGGCCATTATGGAGTGGCCGTCACCAAAAAATGTCCATAAGGTAATAAGTTTTATGGGATTAATAGGCTATTACAAAAAAATTGTTCTAAATTTTTTCTAAGATGGCCAATATGATTACCTCTTTACAACATAGAAATCAAATTTTTATCTGGTTAGATAAGAATAAAGTAACTTTTTAGGAATTAAAAAGGAGGCTTAATTCAACACCAGTACTAATATTTCCTTATCCCAATGGTTATTTTTCAGTGATCACAGATGCATCTAGGGATAGACTTGGAGAAGTCC
Source organism: Torreya grandis (assembly GCA_037957365.1). Lineage (NCBI taxonomy): Eukaryota > Viridiplantae > Streptophyta > Pinopsida > Cupressales > Taxaceae > Torreya > Torreya grandis. The sequence continues at coordinate 1,621,414 of JARHVA010002203.1, forward strand.
TTATATAGGATGGTGAAGTGGTAGCCTATAAATCAAGGAAGGTGAAACCTTATGAGGTGAAATATGCCCCTCATGACCTATAACTTATAATAATTATGCATGCTTTGCAAGTTTAGAGGCATTATTTGCTGGGAAAATCATTTGAGCTCAAGACTAACAACTTGGGACTTAAGTACATCTTTACCCAACCGAATATGAATTCTTGTCAAAGGTGCTAGTTAGAGTTATTATTTGATTATGATTTCGATATCAACTATACCAAATGTAAGGAAAATATAGTAACTAATTCCTTAAGTTGTAGGAGGTACAAAGTAGTCATGGTTATTATTAAGAGTACTTTTTGGAATAGAGTGATCAAATTTTCATCAGGAGATAAATTATATGATCAAGTCAGGAAATATTTATCTCAGAATGCTGAGAAACCTAGGTATAAAAGACACATAATATAGAATAATGGTCTTTTGTGATACAATGGAAGGATGTATGTACCAGATAGGGAGAATCTGAGGAGCATAGTGGTAAAAGAGTTGCATAATGCATCATATTTAAGACATTTAGGAATAACCAAGTTCATCATAGAGATTAGACCAATCTATTTCTAGAAGGGAATCAATAAGTATGTAGCAAACTTTATTTCATGTTGTCTACAATGTCAACGGGTGAAATACAAACATGTGCATCTAGCTATATTATAGTATCCACATGACATACTGAAATGAAAGTGGTAGGTGATCAGTATGGAATTTATCCAAGGTTTGCCATTGTCACAAAATAAGCATGACATGATCTTGGCTATAGTTGATAAACTAATTAAGGTAGCTCATTTTATACCAAGAAATTTGACAAATGATGTACCTACTCTTGAAAAGATATTTTCAAAGTAAGTGTATCATTTTCATGGATCTCCAGAGAAGATAATTTCATATCTCAATCCAAAGATGACTTCTAGGTTTTGGTTAACTCTAAATTCAAATTTGGGTATGTAACTAAACTTCAGCATTGCATATCACCCACATAATTATGAGAGGATGGCATTAAAATTGGAAAAACTTCTTCAATGGAGAGAAAGTCACTCAGTGATAGAGAGGAAAATTCTCCATCTAACACTAAAGTTCATAATTTATTTATTTTCCCAAATAGTTATATAAATTTGTCCCATATTAAATTGGTGTAATGCACTCCATTATATGAAACAACAAACTTTTAGAAACATGCATCCTAATGAGACCTATGGATTCATCATGTTTATTTTCATACATAAATTACTTGTATTCCTTTTGAAAATATGGAGGTGTATCTTTCAACATAGAGCACAAACCCTTAGATTAAAATAAGTGTTTCATTTTTTGTTTCTAGATGTGGTATTTACATAGAATCAAAAGACCAATAGTCCTCAACCATTATGTAGATAGAATGTAAGACCCACAAAGAAATGAGTACACTAAGAGAAAATAGATAATTCAAGAGAAAATAGGCACCTTAAATTTCACTTTAAAACCCCCTTAGATTTTGTATTGTGCTAAAAATATAAACCCCTACTAGAAATAAGGTGGCACTTTAAAAATAGTGAATTAAAATTTGTTTTATAGTGATAATTTTCAAAAATGAACTCTAATATTATAGTTGTATAGAGTGGAAAAAAAAACATGCTTTCAAAAAACAACACCCATATTCAATGATCGAATCAAAAGTTACAACCCATAGAAGGTATCAAAAATATAACTTTGCACATACCAAAAAACTATAAAATCTTATAAATTTGGTTTCTCAAAGTGAAAAACTAAATAAACCAATGTTTATATCTCAAAAAATATGAAGGATGAAAAAAACTTTACCCTCCTAGCCCTTCCAGAATGAGAGTTATGCCACTTGGAAGTTTTCTATGTAAAATAAACCTTGCATTAGTGAGGGGTGGTCCCTTGGGGGATAAAACCTAAAGTGGGTAGGCAATATAGACTAATCAAGAGAATTAAATGACCTGTGTAATACAAAGAGTGAGGCAAGATTTAACCCTTTGACCTACATATTCGTAAATGCCTTACAAACACTTAAGCCACTACACCAAGTATTATTCCTTGAGATTGAAATTAAAAAACCAAGACTTTTTAGAAAGTTCTCAAATAGAGGAATTTGATAATGTAGACATTGATTCATGAATTTTCAAAAAAATACACTACATTCTCTATTGTTCTTTTCTTGTCTTGCAAATCTAAAACTTCAAAAAAAATTAGAAAACACTAGAAAATCTACAAATCCCATTTCTTTAAAAAAATTGTCATTTTTCAAGTAGATTTTATGAAAAATAGTAGATTTCTTATAGAAATTATATTTTTATCAAAACATAAAAAACTCAAAAAAAATTGAATTCTATAATTTTTAGCTCAAACCAAATATATGCATAAGGTAATTTTAAAAACCTAGATTGTGGGTTATAAAAACATGCTCAAGTGCTTGAGTAGTAGTGTGGAAATTTTGAGATTGGAAGACAATGTAGAAATATGCAACTCAACCTATGGAGAACCAAGCTCTCAAACGATTGAAATACTAGGGAAATCCTCAAAATTATATTTTCATAGTATTGACTACAACCTAAAACACTATGCAAATAGATAATAATATGATTGCAAAAGTATCAACTAATTCTACATTAAATTCCTTTGTTGATAATAATACAATGTTATCCTCTATTTATAAAATAGAGATGGAAACTATTTTCTAATTTAACTCTAGAATATGCATTCAAAATTATGCATACGAGAAGTTAACTAAAGCTAAAGCTAAAGCTAATTCATAATGAAAGAGTTAATCTAGTCTATCATTTATGAGATTAAGATAATCATGATAATTATCTTCATTTAAAATTGATAAATGTACAACTAATTAACTAAGTGTGCATAATTTAAAATTTATCTACCTAAGTTAACTTAATTAAAGGTCCACAACAAATATTTGCACTAACACAGTTACACCATATTTAGTGATGTCTACCACTCGCAAGTATATCTACGTTTTGTGCATTCAACCAATTCCTTTCGTAGTGCTTTTTAATATCATTGACAATCATAAAATCCCATGGAAATATTGGTGTTGGCCAAATAAAAAATTTATTTCTACTGTCATAGTAATAATTTTGTACTAGCTCAATCAACATCCACATCTATTGGAAAATTGTTTTAATATTATGTGGTCAATGTCATTATATAACTCTCATTGGAAACACATGGATTATAATATTTGGGATTTTCCTATTGTAGACACATAAATTTGGTATTAGACACTGGAAAATTTTAGTCTTGATCTATTTTTACCATACATGACATGTGCATGCACTTGAATCTTGTCCACATTATTTCCCAGTAATTCATATATCTATAGACTTGACCTCCCAAATTTGATACCAGTCACCTAAAATAATTCCATATTTGATGCCTAAACAAATTATTTCACAATTAGACTATCTCTTGATAATCAGATCATTGTTTTATGTATCTCAAATGCCTTTGGTCATAGGCAAATGAATTATGCTACCATATTTGTCCACTTATACTAGATATATTCATTTACATTTAATGGTCATTTTCCTAAAATCAAATATTTCATATGGTTCAACCCATATGATTAACATGTTAATGATTAAGAAGTTACCCAGAGAATTATATATTTAAACACACTGGGCCTAAACATATTTCCCCTTGCACTTACCAAGAAATCATCATTTACTCATAAAACCAATTACACATTCATAGGAACTACCCTAAAGCTTCAAAATAAAAAACCATCCATAAGGAGTAAACCCTAGCCAATTCTAAAGCATCAAAATCCAAGTGAAGTTTACACATTGTCAAGTGTCAAAATCCATGTTACAAGTTGCATCCATATTAGTGGATCAATATTTCACACATACACATAAGTGAGAGAATTATGTGTGGTTTGAGATCTCTTTGAGGTATTAGAAACTTAGTTCTTAGCTACTCATTGGGGAGTGGTTAGGGTCAGCTCAACCCATCCCTATATCCCCTTTTCATATCTAAACATAGTGTTGAAAGTGAAACTATGGTTTCAAGGTGAAGGATACATGATTATGGACTTGGACATAGTCCAAAGCCTCTCAAATTCATTGAACACCAATTTACAGGCATATGCATCAACCTATGTTGGAAGAGTCCAACATTTATGATAAGGACAAATCTAGTATAGATCAAATGAATTCAATTGATATAGGTGTCCATGGATTACTAGATCCATCCAAGAAATTTCAAATAGTCAATTTATAAATTTGAGCAACTCCAAATCTAGTTTTATCCCTTTTTAATGATTGTACACTATCACAGACTAGAACATAACTAAAACATGCTAAGTACTCTAATTTTCTAGTTCATTTCTACATTTAGAAAGTGCAAATGAACATCTATTTGTACATTCAAGTATGCATAATTTATATAATATAAATATTCATAATTTTTACTTATTAAGATCAATTAATTCCAAAAATATAAAACATATTGGTGAGCCCAATCCTTATATTGAGCATGTCAAAACCCTATAGTTTCCTTATGGTTTTATCCTCCTTCTTAGAGTATCATATTTATGTATTAAGGTTTTAGATATGATTTCCCCTCATTCACATAAATAAATTATGGCTATAATGGATATACATAATTTTTGTTTTCTAACTCAAGCTATGATTGTAATCATTACATGTCGATTTCCTAAAATATTTAATATGTTTAACAAATATGTAATCAAATGGGTCAAATCATTGTGCAATAATATTAAGGTTGAAATTAATGATAAATGATCTTTATCCATCCTTATCAATCCATATTATCTAAATATCCAATCTGAGTTGCTTCTAGTTACTATTAAATACAAAATACATAAAGTTACCTATGTGACATTGTCTATGTTGACTGTACATTTCATGATTTGCCTGTATTTCCATTACACATCTCAATTATCCCCCAAAAACATTAAACTCTCAAAATTAGGTAAACTAATAGGAATTAAGTCCCTAATCAAATTAGGTTAGGGTCCCTTATGTAACCAATTAAGTGATTGGCTTAAAGGGGCACTCAATTAGGTCAAATCAAGCTCCAAATCACATTAAGTTGTCATAATTAGGTATCAAAGGCTTGATTTAACCTAATTGCATCACCCATCAAATTGATTGAGTGATTGGTTGAATGGGGCACTCAATTAGGATCAAACCTTAAATCATATTAGTTTTTATAATTAGATTTAGGGAAATCAGTTTTCCCAATTTACATTCCCCATACAACCAATCATTTTATTGGTTGGATGAGGCATTCAATTAGGATAAATATCCCTAAACCACATTAATTTTTTATAATTAGGTTTCATTGCTTGAGTTTCCCTAACTGCATCCCTCATAAAAGCAATCAAATGATTGGTTGATTGGAGTAACCAATTAGGGAAAATTGAGATCCAAATCACATTAGGTTGTCACAATTAAGTTTAGGGGGCTTGATATGCCCATACAACCAATCAAATGATTAGTTGAATGAGGTATTAAATTTGAGGAATTTCAGCCCCAAATCACATTAGGTTGTTGAAATTAGGTTTTGGAAGATTTATTTAGCCTAATTTTATCCCCCATCCAACCAATTGAGTGATTGGTTGAATGGGGTACTCAATTAATAAAAATTGAGTCCAAAATCATAATATGTTTCAAAATTAGGATTTAGGGGCTCATTTTTTTCTAATATGAAAAATCACCCCTAATCACATCAGGTTTTCAAAATCAAGTTAGGTTAAAGATGACAATGAACATTCATTTAGGGACACCCCAACGTAACCACTTATAGATGGACATAAAGTGACAAATAAAATCAACCCAAAGTTGTCAATTAAGTCAAAAGATGGACACAAATTCACAAATAAATTCAAACCAAGTCCTAATTTAAGTCATCCCAATGTCACATTTCAAAGGTATCAAACATCACCTCTTAATACACTCTAACCTCAATCCTAAAGACACTCAAACATCACCTACTAAAGACACAATAACATTACCTCTAAAGTCACCCTAAATTCATAGCTAAAGTCATCCTAACATTGCTAACTAAATTTGGCTCTTTTAAAGACACCTTAATGTCACCTTGTAGAGATGCCTCCCATATGTGACTTCAAATCTTAATTGAAGGTTCTAGTTTAAAAAAATAAAACCCTAGGAAACTTAAAGGTGACTTTAGAGAGAAAATTTAAATGGTCTAAATGTCATAGTGAATTACTCATTTTTTATTCATTACTTTGTAGTTCTAATTGAACTTTTTATTTTCTTTTTTTAGAAATTCAACTTCTAAATCTTTCCACTTGAGATCACATCTAGATGGCAATAGAGGTTTGTTGGGAAACACTCATACGACATATCGATGTCATGGAAGACATCTAAGTATTAAATTTTCAAAGAATTGAATACTATATATAAAATTTTAATATTAGGTTTTAGGGATAACTAGGGTTTACAAATATGGAATTAGATTCTATTTTTTAAGTATTAAATTAATTATTAATTTTTGTAATGAATGAAACATTAAGCACTTCCGTAGTTGACCTCACATTTGTTACTCCCAAATATTACTATATTTCAATTACAATATGTTTTTATTTCAAACTTAAGTGATATTATTGCATTTGTTTTATAGGGAATGAGACGTTCAAATGAGGATGATGATACAATGATGATGATGATGATGATGATGATGATGATGATGATGATGATGATGATGATGATGATGATGATGATGATGATGATGATGATGATGAGGATTGGGAGGAGAAATATAAGATAAGAATCTTATTTTATGTGTTGGAACTTACTCCTATAAGCTATTTTATTTTATTTTATTTAACAATTTAAAATCATTTTTTATTGGGATTATTGTGGATATTTTATATATAAATACTCTTTTTAGTGTTCATGATAAATGTGGGTTTGAAATTTATATCAATTAATCTAAATAAATATTTTATTTTCATAAAATTTTGTGTAATATATTGATGGTTGATGTTGTTTATTAATTATGATATATATATAGATTACCTGGAGCTTCAACTGGTTTGTGACACAATCGAGGGATCAATTTCCCAAGTAATCATCTATCACATGTACCAGATCTACCAACAATGGCCACAACTAGCCTGAGAATACCAACCATGGTCACAACCAGACCAAAAATACCAATGAATGGTCATAATCGATGCAAGAATACCAATGAATGACTAAAAGCAGTTTTAGAATACTAACAATGGCCACAACCAGCCAAAAAATACCAATGATCAACCACAATAGACCTAAGACTACCAATGAATAGCCACAACTGACCTGAGAATACCAAAAATAGTCATAATCGACTCGAAAATACCATTGATGTCCACATCTGACCTGAGATACTATAATGAGATTTTAACCTAAGTAGAGCTTGAAATAACTAATCCACTTTACGAACTCACCCACATCTCATTGGTTATGATAAAAAATATTATTATATATCTAAATTAAAAATTTAAGTGTTAAAAAACTATCAGTCAATTAAGTGTGTTTTGTATATAATTTATACTTATTGCCTATTTTAAAAATAATAAATTCCTAAATTTTATTTTTTATGACTTAAATTTATTACCTTTTTTATAGAGAAAATATTTAAATTTTAGCGAAAATATATATTTTAAAAAAATATGAATAAATTGTGCCACTATAAAATTAAAAAAAACTAACCAATGAGATGTAGAAGGGTTGGTAAAGTGGGTTGGTTGTGTCCAACCCCATCCAAGTTCGAATCTCCTAGGGTATTTATAGGCTAGATGTGGCCATTTGAGTTTACTCAATGGATTCAAGTGATCAAGTGGTAGTAGCTTATATTGGTTTAATAGTTCTTGGGGGCTAGGCCCCTAGTTTGTGCCTCAGAACTGGTTTGTAGCTCCGGTCAAAAGTGAATATCAATAAAAAAATAAAAAAAACCCAAGTGTTGATGCAATATTTTGACTCTAATTATAACACTAAATCTTACACAATATTTCCTGTCACACTTTTTTTTTGAAAAGGTTAACTAGAAAAATAAATCTGATGCAAAATATAGTGATGGATCCATTGCCACATAAATTTCTTGCTAATTGTTTTACTAAAATTTGTTACTAAAAATGTGATATTTAGTGTCAAAGATTGTGAATCAAATTACATCAAAAAATAAATAAGTATTTGATGCAACTAGTGACAATATATTGTGTTAATATTATAGTAGATTAATCTGAGCTCTCTTCCTAGTTAGATCCTATGATTTAATCAAATTTGGTGGCATAAGATGATATCTAGTATCGAACATACACATTATGTAAATAACCTAGGATTAAAAATAATATTCATAGAAATTAAACTAAGATTTGCAACAAAAAATAAGGACACTAGGGTTATTAGCTCTAAAAGAATGTAATGGAATAAAGCATAGAAAAGTTAGATATTTTCATTTTCACTCTTTAAGGAGAAAAATCTAATCCAAGAACGGGTGCAAGATAGCATGAATTCAACAAAATGTAATATGGATAAATGGATTTATACTAATATTGCAAGATAAATACCCATAAATATTTAACTAGACTAAATACATGCACAAGACTCTAACAAACCTAATAAGTCAATTCTACCTCTAGATAAATAGTGAGACAAGAAAGGTTTAGAGATATATCTTGAGTATAATGATATTTGGTGATGGTTGTCAAGGTATGATAATGAAAAATAATTATAGATAATAATTTAAAAATAAACTAAAACATATGCAAAGATCAAATAATAATGTCCAAGGCATGGTGTTAAAAGCATCTACTATTTTGATCATCAAGTTTTTCTCAAGGAAAAATATTGGGTATGCAAACTCTTCTTTGATGATTGTGTTCTCATGATCTAGGCATCCAAAAATATCTCTTAGTTTTATGTCTTCACTCAGATCACTAAGAAAATTATCTCCATGCCCTAATTGAGTATCTTAATATCAAACCTTAAGGAAAGGAACATATGTTTTTGTCCATATGTTATACTAGGGAATAGTTGAGCTATTGATATTTTTTAGGCCTCTCAATTGTATACAATATTGAAAACATCACACCAATAATTGTAGTAATTTATCAACTACGCAAACTAATGTTGTACACCATATCTTTAATATGAGCTTTAGAGCTCTAATTTATTTCTTGATTTTTTCAAAGTGATTACTAATGTTGTATATATTAGTTTAGAGCTCTAATGATTTTTTGATTTTTTCAAAGTGTTTGCAAATGTTGTACATATTACCATGAAGACAAATGAATTATTTTCAATGTTAAACAAATACATAAAAAAAAAATTTAGATATCTATATTTTTTTATAATTGAAAACATGCAATTATATTTCAAAAGATAAACAAAATAAATACATACTTAATAAATAAAAAAAGGTGTATTATGAAAGAACACTAGGAGAAAATGTCAATCAAGACTTAACCCAAAGAGAAGTGCACTAAGGCCCAAGGCAAAATTACATAAAATCACAAAATACCAAGTGCCAACTACCGAAAAAGCTATAAATAGACATGCCCCACGCCAAAATTTATTCTCAACATCACATAAGAGGGAGAATGAAGACAACGAAGAGGAAGAAGAATCCGGTGGGAAATCCTGCATCCAAGCCTTCTGAATCGTTACATGCTTTGTGAGAATTAGTAGGTGTGGAATCATTATATTTTTTGGCAGCAACAACATCATCTGGAAAAAAATAATTTTTATTATAGATCTTTGTTTCGGTAATGGAAGACCTAGAAAGCAGCGTGAGATTGGAGATGTCTGGAACCTAAACCCTAGCTCCAGTTGTATTCTTATTATACGAGGCAGCTCATTGTTCAGAAATTCCCTGCTTCTCATTATTTTATTAATATTTTTTATTATGTTGAAATCATTTTCATAGTGAGGAGCTCATCAAATAATCGTCTAACATTTCATTAGATGCCTGTCCGGTGTAGGGTTGTCACAGATATTACTATTTTTTCTATTTTAAAAACAATTTGATTAATGTGATGATTTATGCTTATGGTTAAAATAGGAATGTCTGATGAGGCCTTAATTTTTTTGAAGAAAGCTAATTCTAGCGGGTGCAAAACCTTACCTGATCATAACTGTTAAGGCTTTTGCAAAAAAGTTATCATACATTAAATTGGTGTTTTGCTTGGTGATGCTCTAAAAACTACTTTTATTTTTTAATTTTTTTTAATGAATTTTGTGTTATATTAATTGAAAAGGGAAAGGAATCGATATTTAGCATTCATAGTAAGAATCTAGCCATTAATTGAAGAATTATACGCACAAGTTGTGGAACTCCTATATGGATTACAAAAAATATTTGAGTTTGTAGAGATTTTTATTAATACCACTAAATTCATATTCAAGAATGGGGTGGGTAAAATATTTTTATTATTTTATGGATGGATTATATTAATGTGTAGATTATTAGGAAGATGAATTAAATGAGCATTCACATATCTATAAATGACGAAAAGTGACATTGGGGAAGTGACTATCCATGGAGGTTATCTTAAATGACTTAAAAACACATGAATATAATACCCTTAAAATATAATTAATTTATTTTTGGAAGCCTTCAATTAGTATATATAAATACATAATTGTGTTGTAATTGAGAATTCTCCTTACGTCAAATATACATAACTTTTATATTTCTTCCTACTTCATAATATTAAGCATACCACTCCAGGCTCCAGAGACCACATATTTTAATGAAGAAATACTTTGAAATGAAGTAAGCTTCAGTTTTCACCTCTCTAAATACATACATCTCATGTGAAATACATTTGCTTAGAAATCTTCAAGTTCCATTTCTGACAAGATCAATTTTGGAATATCCTACATTCTTTACGTTCAATACCTTACAATATCATAACCTATTAGGTCATCAATTTTTTCACATGTGATGGATAGTATGGCTCATTAGGAGGAAATTCAATGAATATTATGAATCATCTCAGACATGGATGAGAGAAACCTGAATGGAAAATAAACACCCCTTAATTTATTTATGGTGCCATTCAAGTTATGGTATAAATATATGTTTAGGGTGAGGCATCTAGTGTGGCATCTATTAGACACCATGGCTTAATGCAATTGATATGTTAGTGTCATTTCCTTAAGAATGCAAATGGAGAAGCCAAATGGGAGGCATTTTTTCAAGGCATGTTGAATAAAAATACCTAGGTAAAAATAATATCATTGAATTCTTACCTTACACATACATATGGCCTACAAGAATAAATTATAAGTGAAGAGCCATCTCTAGAACCAACAAATAAGATAAAGCAGAGAATAAAAACCTTTGGAGATATCTCTAAGAAAGCTTTGGATCCTGCTACTACAAACATACCTATCATGGAGATATCAGATGATGAAGAGGAAATAATTATAAGTAGTAAAAAGATTCCAATCGAGGAGTCACCATTAAAAACTCTACCATGAAAACCAAGGAGACTCATCCTTTCAAAGGAGGATGATATTGATAAAAGACAAATTTTCCTAAATATTTAGAAGTCTCAACCAAGACCAACATGTTGAATCTACAAAATAATCTGGGGAAATTACAAAATAATAAAGGGTTATGGAGGAGCCATATATGAAGATAGTTGAGATTTAAATCATTTCAAAAGAGTTTACATTTGAGGAAGTAGTAGAATATCTCCCTCAGCATTTTTCAACTAAGACACTAGTGGACAAATGTAAATCTCTAATTGAGGAAGAAAAGAAGCATCTTCAAATCATGATGAGGAAGAGTAGATGCAACAAGCCATGGTTTTGTCAAAATCAAAAGCAACCATGACAAAACATGAAGAGGAAACAACATTCCTCAATAAAAAATTAAAAGGTAAGGAATAAGATATTTTATCTCTATAGTAGGAGTCAAAAAAAACTATAAACTAGTTTCTTATTAAAGATAGTGAAGTACCCTAGCTAAAATAGAAGACACTAGTACCTATAGACCAAGTAGACCATGGTGTGCGAACCCGATTATCTTATAATGACATCATGGCTACTTGGGAGGAATCCTACCAAAACCAAAGGGAGGTTAAGGCAAAAAATAAGAAATTAAATGAGGATATTGAGGAAGAGAGAAAACAAAAGGAAAAGGAAAAATCCTTGTTATAAATATCTTGCGAACTAGAAGAAAAGCTCCTTACTTGTAGAATATCTACCTCTAAGTATGGCCTCTTTATAAAAGAACACATTTATAGAAGGTAATTATTTAGGATTTCATGTGGGTTGCCTCATGACTTACAAGATGACAAATAATTCATGGAATCCTATAATGCTCATAGCCCTAACTAACAAAACCTTTTGTGTGAATTCTACTTGTGTAACTTTATACTATGACACATGTCCTCCTTCTTGATTAAATTTTTTTAGAGAAGCTTAAATTAATACTTTTACCTTTAAATTAAAAAATTAGATTTCATGAAGTGATAGGATAGAAGAATATTTTTTGCAAGCCAAAATTTTTGGAATCTATATAAGGCCTCAATTCCATAATCCATACAATAAAATATAAACTTTATGAAATCTTATATGTAATCCCATGATTAGGGAGTAGTGTCTAAACATCCTAAGAAATTTTATTTCTTATTTTGAGGAGTAATCTCAAAACCATTTCAATACAACCATTGTTGCTTGTGATCAAATGTGGCATACATTGGGTGTCCCCTTGAAGATAAGGAAGGTCATTTCTCCTAATAATCTCAAATGGTGCTTTATAATAGCTAGGATAATATAGAGATGATACAATAGTTGGATAGAAATATGAACAAGAATGGAGTGAAATGAGGTATATACCACCACTAATACTTATCCTTATGTATCCATGGAAGAACACAATAGCCCAAGGAGAAGAAAAGTTTGAAAGATGGAATACCTAAGTCAGAACAATTAAAAGTTATGTGAATCCAACACAATTACACTGGGATACATACAGTGTCTAACAAAAAATAGAGGAGACCCTAACTTGTAAGAGGGATTTCAAGAATTAAAGTGTGAGGGAAATAATGAGCCTATAAAATGGCTCTTTATATCCAAGTAATTACCTCATTTTTACCCTACAAGTCTTCCTTTTAAGTGTATTTAGATGTGCACAACAGAACTCATTATTAATTCAAAGTATAAAATAAGTATTTTACCTTGGTTATTATTTGCAAGTCATTATTTTATGTTTAAACCACTTTGTTATAATATTTACATGGTTAAAACACCAATTTTATATACACATGTCATAAGAATGTACTATATTCGAATAACAAATTTTTGTCATTAGAAGAATCCTATAGACTAGTCTAAACCAATTTTGGAGATCCCCAGACTAGATCTAAAGATCACTAATTTGGCTCTGAAGATGCCTAGACTGTCTTTAAGGACTTCTAGAAATCCTATCAAAGAACACCTTAGGATTTTACATTGATGCAAGGATATACATAATTGATAGGAAGCAGTCTATTGTATTTTTGGGAATAATTTTTAAAGCTATATATATATATATATTATGAAAATAATAATATATATTGTGGATCTAGGAATTTGACTCAAGAGAGGATGGTTAGTATGATGTTAGTTTCAAAATGAAAACAAAATGAAAGAAACACACTAACTAGCATAACATCTATAGGCCTAGACATTAGGGAGAGCTTAGTTAACAAACATGAATAAAACACACAACTAAAATGCAAAATAAACCCTCTTTTACCTTCCTTGGATGGTCCAAAATACTTGTTGGAGTGGCTTGCTTGGTTTGTGCTCATGAAGACCTCATCAATGGAAGCTTGGCTTCCTCCATCTCTCCTTAGCACCTTTGGCTTGTGGCTTGGCTGGGAATCAATTTGGCATGGTAACACTAATTTTAATGGATTATTGAAGATATTTTTGCATTATAACTTTTCACTAAAATATCTTAGAAATGATGTTTATGGCCTCTCTATTTATAGATTTTTACAAATATTTAGAATCACCTTGAACCGTCCATCCTGAGATTGAGATGTGTGGTTGAAGATTAATTCAATTTTTAGAATTAAGTTTATAATTATCCTCATCATGACATTGGAAAAAGGGGAAATTAAGAGGCATGGAGGGCATTATGGAAGGCATTGATGAGGCATGGAGGGCATGAATTCTGATATTTGTGGTATTTATGGCCTAGAGATATCTTTCCAAGAAATAAGGTCACCTGATAATGCAAATATTTAATATTCATTTCCAAAATAAATTATTCAACAATTTTATATGGAATTATTAATTAATCCTTGATTTGTGTTAATTAGCTCTTAAGCATGTTTAAGCACTTTGTGCACAAATTACTCAAATTGATCAGAATGTCTTATTATTGGCTCAAAATTTGATTAGATTAAAATTAGAAGTCACTGTCAGATGCATTGGAACCGTATTCTCATTTAGGATGTTACCAATATAAAATAATAAAGGCACATGTCTTGTGCAAGATATTTGATAGGAAATATCAATCCAAAGCACCTAGGTGCAAAATTGGCCTTTTGACTCGAAATAATCTGATCAAAGTTAGCTAGCCCATAGATTGTATTGCCCCATTTAATAATACCTTGGCCAAAATTGCACTTGAATATGTCAATTTTACATCATTTATTATGTTTTAGTATTTTTAGGCCAAATTGTTCATTTTGGGTGGAAATTGGTCAAAAGCTTGATTGGAGGTTATCGATGGCCAGTTTTAGGTGTCTACAGTTTGCCCCTGTTTGGGAAGGTGTTGCAATTTATAAGCATAGTAACATCTTCTCAAAGAATAAAAAGGTCATGTATGCCTACAACTACAATGATGATAAACTAACTACATGATGCCCCCTTGAGGGAACGGTTGGCACAAGTAGGTCAACAAATGGTCCCTCAAAAAGAAAGAAGTGAAATGAGGGGACCAAAGAAAGGAAAGATGATGGGGTGAAACAT
The DNA here is from genome assembly GCA_037957365.1 of Torreya grandis. Classification (NCBI taxonomy): domain Eukaryota; kingdom Viridiplantae; phylum Streptophyta; class Pinopsida; order Cupressales; family Taxaceae; genus Torreya; species Torreya grandis. The sequence goes on from JARHVA010002203.1 coordinate 1,636,418, forward strand.
AATGATATTGAAAAAGTAGTCAAAATCATTGAGAATGCAAGTGGGGTGGTGTATAATGATTTGCCTAAAGGTGGTTATAAACATTGTACCCTGATAGTGGCAAGGTGGTATGATAACATAATAATTTGCCCAAAGGTGGTTATAATCATTGAGAAGATGGAGTTGCCCTAGTTAAGATAGACAAACAAGATAAAAACATGCCCCTATATAGGCAGATAAAGTAAAGTGGTGACAACACAATGATTTACCCAAAGGTGGTTATAATAACTGAGAAATGTAGGTGGGACAATGTGCAATGATTTGCCCATAGGCAGTTATAATCATTGGACCCTAATTATGGAAAATACGATAAACTTGGTCGAGGATGATGATAAATTAACATAGAGGGTAATTATGAATTGGAACAACCTACTAGGAGGGAGATGCTCATTTGAATGAATAAAGGTTGAAATTCTTTCATGTTTAATTACTTTTTTGGGGATATAATTAGGATAGAATTAGGATATTGATGCCGAAGAGATGTCACCATTGCTAAACAGACTTCTTCAAGCTGAGGTTTGTTGTGTTACATGTTGATAGGCATCATGGTATAATATCATGAGGACTTAGTTGAAATATGCATAAGGATTGACTCCCATAATCAAATACTCAATAGAAAATAATACACCAATGATAGAAAACATGATGAAAATGTAAACATATGAATATGGATGGATTCAAGTATAAGTGTGGGCAAGGAATCACCCAATGAACACACATAAACTAAATCAAGGCAACAATGCTAAAAGCAAACAAACAAGTAGACAAATAAATAAAATAAGCAGAGATAAATAAACAAACAAACAAATAATGCAATAGAAACTATATGAACATTGCCCCTAGAAAATAGGTGAAAACTAAACAAATGAACAAAATGGGAGAATAGAAAAAAGGAAGGGGGTGGTTGAGCTATCTCCATATGCACTAGACAAGTGGACACTTCCTACATAGTTCCATGGATGTAATATCTAATAAAAAACTTTAGGCCAAATATAGTTCTCCTAGGGAATGGGAAGAATGTGATAACTGAGGAAAAAAATAGGATGAATGTGATAGAATAATAGGAATGATCTTGCAAAATGGCAAGTGCATGAGAGAAAAGGCCAAAAAGGATGGGGAAACTAAATGACAAATGTTTTTCTTGTAACTTAGTAAGGGTTCCTAGAATCTTTAAGGCAAAGAAGTGGTCAATGTTTTTGTTCTTTTCTAATGATTTTTCAAATTTTTTTGGAATTATTTTGAAGTATCTCAGCTCAATCAAGAATGACAAGGCACTAAATGGTTCAAGCTCACAAAACAATGAGAGCATGGCTTAGGTTACTCAAAAAATAATGAGAGCATGGCTTAAGTTGCTCACAAAATGGTAAGAGGATGGCTTAGGGTGACTGAGCTGACCTCAACAAGTATTGAGAGCTGCCTACATAGTCCTAGAGTAGGACCTCAAGTCACTGTAGTTCCTCTCTAAAGTAAATAAATTTGACTATTTTAGCAATCAGTTCAAACAAAATATCTAGAGTTGGTAAGAACGCATAGTATGACACAAGAAGTGGCAAGTTGGTACGTCAAGGCTTAATGTTACCCCTAGTTTTTCCATAGGTGGTTATAAATAGGACACAATGGAATAGATCAATGGTACTAATTTTCCCAAAGGTGGTTATAATTATTAGTAGACTGGTGGTAAGAAAGGAATAACAAACGAAGGATGCAACTGTTAAAACTTCTGTCACACTATCTCAAAATATGATCTCTATCTAAAGTACTTGAATTGACTGATGAAATTGATCAGATAGCTCAGTGCTGAAAATGTGAAATGAATGGAAAACCAAGGTCAAATGGGATAGGCTTTAGAACACACTGGGCTGATAGGTTAGAAGAAAAAATTGGATACGGCAAAGGAGATAGATGATATTTGTACAAAGAAGAATAGTGATAAAATGGCATAACTGAAACAGTCCTTATAGATAATGCACCTTAGTGCTCAAGCATAGTACGGCTTGAGATGAATATTATTCATCAACTCAAGAAGTTCATCTCCATCTGGTGTGGCAATCTTGTATGCTCTTGATCCATAATCTATAGTAATGATGAAAGGCCCTATCCAGTTTTGTTTGAATTTCCCTTTAAGCTTCTTCTCAGTCGTGGTATTCTTTTGGTTTTCTTCAAGAACAAGATCACCAAGTTCAAATTTTCTATACTTAACACATTGATTATAGTGGATTTTGATTCGGTTCCAATATGCTTGAATATTATTGAGTGTAGCTATGCATTTCTCATTAATTAGGTCTAGCTCTTGCATGTGAGCTACTCGATAGTCATGATCATCTAGGACATGCTTGAAAGAGATGCGTAGTAAAGGAAATTTGACCTCAATGGGAAGGATGGATTTAGTACCATAAAAAATTGAGTATGGAGTGGCCCCTATGGGAGTATGATGATTGGTACAGTATGCCCAAAGGGTAGGAAATATTTGCAAGTGCCAATCATGATTGGCATCATTGACAATCTTTTTGAGAATATTGATAATGGTTTTGTTAGATGCCTCAGCTTGAACATTACCTTGAGGATAATATGATGTAGAAAAATGTTGTGTGATTTTATATTCAGTACATAGTTGGTCTACATCCTTGTTCTTGAATGATCCACCATTATCATATATAATGTTAGAGGGGATATTGTAGCAAAAAATGAGATGGTTGAAAATGAATTTGAAAATTTGTTTTCCAGTCACATAAGTGAGGGGTATAGCTTTAACCCACTTAGTGAAATATTTGGTGGTGGTAAGGATATATTTATGGCCATCAGATGAAGTGGGGATGATCTTCCTAATGAATTCAAGTCCCCATGTAAAAAATGGCCATGGTGTCAACATCAATTTTAGAGTTTTTGTTGTGGTATGAATCAAATTAGCATGCCATTGATATTTATCACACTTTTTTACATATGCAGCATCATCTACATCCATTGTGGTCCAATAATAACTATTGTGCAAGAGATTTTTGGATAAGACTAGCCTGCTAGAATGAGTGCCACATACTCCTTCGTGAACTTCTCTTAATGCTAATGTAGACTCTATTGAAGTTAAATAATGAAGTAGAGTTCCATCAAAATTGTGACAGTAGAGGGTAGATCCAAGTAGAGTATAATGAGTGGAATGATGAATGAAGGCTTTGGTTTGTTTTTGAGATAGGTTAGGTGGTAGAACTTGGTCATGAAGGTAGTTGTAAAGGTCTAAGTACCAGATAGAATTAAGACCAACAATATGACAAATCATTAAAATGGTTGAAGGTTCATGAGATGGTGCTAACAAATTATCAATGAGGAAATGATACTTTCTATATTTATCTATTTTTAAAATCAAAGAGCCAATAGTAGCCATGGCATCTGTAATTCGATTACTAGCCCTTGGTATGTGATCAAACTAAATATTAGCAATTTATTGCTTAAGAGTGTCGACCATGGATTTATATGGAACTAGCTTTTCATCTTTGGTCTAAAAATGATCTATGACCTAATTGATGATTAACTAAGAATCACCATAAACTTGGAGATGAGATATATTTCAATGCACTACTCTTTGAAGTCATGTAACAAGTGCTCCATACTCATCCATGTTGTTTGTACAAGGAAAGGTGATTCTAAATGATTTAGGGATTAGATCCCCCTATGGTGTAATAAATAATAGGCCTACCCCTGATCCATGTGTAGTAAATGAACCATCAAAATACAACTTGCAAGGTTGCTTCTCAAGGGGTGTGTTAATAACGGTCATGATGGATTCATCAGTAAATTGAAACATGAGTGGTTGTGTGTCTATGAGAGGTGCTTCAGTAAGTTGATCTATAAGAACTTGGCCCTTGATTGCCTTTTGAGTCACATACTCTATGTCAAACTCACTGAGAAGCATGATCCATTTAGCCATTCTACCTTGCAAAGTTGTTTTAGATAGTAGATACTTAAGCATATCTACTTTTGAAATAACCATGGTCTTATTATTCAACATGTAATGGCACAATTTTTGAGATGTGAAGACCATGGCCAGACAAGCTTTTTCAATAGGTGTATATTTATGTTCATATGTAACCAAGATATGTCTTAGGTAGTACACAACATGCCTTTTTCATTGTCATCATGTTGAGCCAAGAGTGCCCCCAGAGCATGGTCAGTAGCTGATAGGTATAACAAGAATGGATTTCTCGACATAGGAGGTAATAAAATAGGTGGATTAACAAGATAGTTTTTGAGTTGTTGAAAAGATGTTTGGCAATGATCATCCTAGTGAAATGCAACTCCCTTTTTTAGAAGGTGTATCTACTAACTAAGAGATGAAGCATCAGATTGATTGGATCTTACTTTGAAAACTGTGAAGTTGATTTAAATTGGTTGGTGGCAACATCTTGATTATTACATGGAATTTAGCCAGATCAACTTCAATACCTCTCTGAGACACGATGAAGCCAAGTAATTTGCTTGAAGTTACACCAAACACACATTTTTTTGGATTGAGTCTAACTTTATACTCTTGTAATCTTTTAAATATCTTATGCAACACTGCTGAATGGTCAGCCCTGGTTTTGGATTTTTTTAATATGTCATCGACATAGTTTTCAACTATATCATGCATCATATCATGGAATATGATAGTCATGGCCCTTTGATATGTAATTCCAGCTTCTTAAATCCAAATGGCATTACCTGATAACAAAATGTTCCCCATGGAGTGTTAAATGTTATTTTATGTTGGTCTTCTAGTGTTATTCTAATCTGGTTATATCCTGAAAATCCATCCATGAGTGAAAGCATTTCATAACCTACCATGGAGTTGATGATCATGTCAATATTAGGCAAGGGAAAATCATCTTTAGGATGATCTTTGTTGATGTCTCAAAAATTAGTACAAATTTTGATCCCTTCAGGATTTTTACTAACAGGTACCACATTAGAGATCCATTCTGAGTAGTCAATGAATCAGATACATCCTACTTCTAAGAGTTTTTCCAACTCTTTTTTTAACAATACAATAATGTGAGGATGCATCTTACGTAACTTTTGTTTTATCAGTTTGAAGTCAGGATTAACCACAAGGTGGTGCAAAACTAAGACAGGGTCTAAACCCAAAATGTCAGAATAGGCTCATGCAAAGATATCTACAAATTGTCTCAATAAATCTGTAAAGATGTCATGTTCCTCCTCAGTGAGGGATGCACATAATTTTATCTATTTCAATTTTAATGGAGTATAGATATTTACCTCTATTGTATCTTCAACTAAAAGGGTTAAACCATCTTCTAGGATAGTAGGCAATGACTTGAACTATTGAATTATGTCAGGGTCCTCCATTAGGACTTGCTCTTTAACTTCTCCTAGGCATGATGAATTTGAGTCCCCTGATGGGAGATCTAGCCATGTGACAAAAAGAGTTAAAAATTCTTGAAGAATTTGATCAAATACTTATTATTTCTCAAATCTGAACTCAGATCCATAGGCAAGTTCATTGTTGGTGGTCTCCTGGTCTAAATTCAAAGAAAAATGAACACCCCCATCTAATGGTACCTGAAATAGGTTTTTACCACTAGACTGGCCTTTATCTTTACTTTTTTCTTGGTCAAAAAGAACCTCAAAGAGGTTTTAAATTTAGAACCTCAATGTTTTATTTATTTATTTTTGGCTAAGGGTACTCACTTGCTCTCTAAAATAGGTTGTAAGGTCCAATGTGATTAAGAATCCTGACTTGTGATATCCCAATAGAATGTTATCTCTAAATCCTAAGAAGTCATAGAATGCGTCATCATTTTGGAACTCATCAATTGGTAGACTAGATTCTTACTAGTCCCAAATTATTAGTTGGGGATAATAATACAATGGCAAAAGGTTGCGATGAATGGCCAGGGTAAGGGTACAAATAGCATTGTTATCAAATAGATTGGTTTCAGCTAGGTTATCAAAGGTGAGGTAATGATCAGACTCTATTTTGTTGTCGACATCATCATCACTAGTTACTAGTGATGGATTTTGAATAAGATATGTGGGGTCACCCCCAGGTAGTTTAAATCCAAGTCTATAAGGTCTTTCATACTTAGTCATGGAAATTGGCTCAATGGTTCCTTGTTGATTCGGTCTGAGGCCTCTTCTTTCATAATTGTGACAATCCTTGATCCTATTGAGAATAGGATACTTTGCATTTTTATAAAAATCATCTTGGTTGTCATTGTGTAACCATGATTCATCCCCTTCAAGAGGGTTAGGTTCTAGGCTAGATGTTGGGACAAATGTGACAGGTCTCTTATCTTTGTTCTTTTATTGCCAATGCATATGTGGGGTGACTTTGGGTCACCCAAAGTTTTTTAGATTCTAAGGAAGATTGATAATATGAAATGTATCATGGGTCACATACTCTCCAGATCCATTATCTAGAATGGTGAAATTATTAGAAGCTTCAGGAGGTGGCATGTGGGAAAGAAAATCCAAAGTATTAGGATCTATGTAATTATATGGTGAAGGATCAATGAGTATAGCCTTTCCTTTATCCTTCTTGGAACTTGGATTCATGTTGTACTGATAATTATAGCTTTGAAATTCAGCTTCAAGATGCTTGCAGTGTTCATGTGGGTGTAAATCTTTTTGAATATTCACTTCCATCCCTGAGTGGAAAAACTTGATACATTGGTGCAGCATTGATGGGACTACTTAAATCTCATGTAACCAAGGCCTTCCTAGAATCATATTGTATGATAACTCAAGATCAAGCACATGGAAAAGTGTATCATGGGTCAAAGGCCCAATGATAATTGGCAAACCACTGGTGCATAATGATTCTCTCTCCTAATTATCATAGGCTTTGATGGTTATTGTTTCTGATTGAAGATCTACCATTGTGTACCAAGAAGCTTGATGAGCTTTAGAGACACTATGTTGAGGTTAGATCCATTATCTATAAGGACATGTTTCACTTTATGTTGTCTTATATAAACTTATATGATAATGGATTATTATGGAGTGGGTCAAGGGAAGACAAATCACTTTGGATGAATGTGACTTGTTGGGCTGGAGCTAGGTGTCCAACCAAAGCTTGAAATTTATTAGGGGATATGCCACTAGTAATAGTGGATTAGGTCAAAAACTCATTCAAGATATTCTTATGTATTATTAACATTCATAGAAAATCTAAAATAGAAATTTATGTTGGTATCTTTTGTAATTGTTTCACAATATCAAACTTCTTATCTTGGTCAGTATTGAATGGTTTATTCTAAGGTTGAATGGTTGGTTGAATGACATGTAAAGTGATAGATGGTTGTGGGCCTAGGATAGTAATATTTGACATTTGAGTTGTGATTGCACAATAAAGATTACATACTAGACCATTATTGATAGCCAATATTGGGAATGTTGTGGGACTAGATAAGATAAGTCTTAGTTACTAGTGTATTCACATGGCAAGGATGAGTTGTCGATATAAGGTCCAAAATGGGAAGTCCTAGTTTGTTAGTTTGCATGTATGCATTCCCAGGTTAAAGAAGGATTATCCATATAATTTGGTTGAATGTTGTTTAGTAATAGTCTAGGATGATTAGTGCTTGGTCTAGGATTAATGGAGATGGTATTAATGCTACTGATTCGGGCAACAATTCGGGCAACAATTCAGGTGACAGTTCCACTCCAATTGATGACAGAGCTTCTGGGAGCCATAACTTTTGCACCGTAGCTCCAATTGACTCACCGTTTGAACCGTTAGAAAGATAAGAATGAGGATAATGTAGTGAGATGGCATGAACTTTTCTCAATGAATTTTGACCCCTAAAAACCCAATGGAAGTGCCTCAAATTTCAATTTTAGTAGTGCAGTCTAAAAATAATAAGTTCCTAAAAATAGTAATTCCTTGAATTTTGTATTGTTTTAAATCATGGAAATCAAACCAATTCATCTTCCTCAAGATTGGTGACCTTCCACATCCTCCCCTAATTTAAAAAGGTGTATAAATTAAGATGTAACCCAAAATAGAAATCAGACATCTCTTCCCAGAGATAAGCATATAGTTGTATTGCGATCTTGAATAATAAAACATCTCTTCTCAGAGAATTCATTATTACTGTGTTATTTCTGTGTTCTTGATTATTAGATGGAATTTCTAAAGATATGTATATAGTGGCAACAAATTCACCAAGGTAAGGACCAATCTATTCAAGATTACACAGACATTTTTCATTCTTTGTCTGCATGATTGGGCATCCAGGAAAGTGATAAACATAAGACTCTCAAATATCATGGTGGACTACAATGGTACATACGGGGGGAAATGGAACTCTTCAATTTAGAAACCCTCAGTGAGGCATACAAGTTTGTAGTGAAGATTGAGTAGAAACATGGCAGAAAGAATACGAAGAGTCAACCCTCAAAATTGAAAAATGACAAGGAAGGTCAAACATGAGGCCAAAATTAGAAGAAAAAGGAGTCTCAAGATAAGAAACCCCAAAAGGGAAAGGCTGGAATATGGTGGGATTACCACAAAACTAGAAATCACTCTAAATAAGAATGTCAAGCCATCAAGTCACTACTTTTTGAGTCATAATACTCGACATCTACTACTCTGTCTCATACACAACCTACAGTCGAAGAGGATGAAGAAGAGATTGTGGATGCTAAGCCCTACACCATCATCGCTTCATCACAGATCTGTGAGGAATGGCTAGATGACAAGGAAAGATTTTTCCACTCCAAATTATTGGTAAAAGGTAAGCCTCTGCATTTCATTCTTGATAGTGGGAGTCAAAAGAATTTAATTTCTACTAAAGTTGTGAAAAGTCTAAATTTATCCATGAAGCCTCACCCAAAGCCATACAGTATTAGATGGTTGATCCCAGGGAGAGACCTCTGTGTCACCCATATGCAATCAAACCCTTCCAAGATGAAGTCTTGTGTGATGTGGTAAATCTAGATGTTTGTGATGTACTTCTTGGTCAACCATTCATGTATGATCAACATGGCATCTATGAATCATGAACCCAAAGAATCACCCTCACTCTTGGGACATGATGTTATAGGGCACCGAAGGTACCACCTCCCACATTTGTCTCTTTGATCAGTGCCAAGCAATGTAAGGAATTGGTAGAAAAGACAAAGCAATTCATTCTCATGGTGGTCAAACCATAGAAATCCAAGAAGGCTGATGTTGCAGTCTTGACTACAAAATTGACGCAAGAACAAAAGTAGATGGGACAAATCACATGAGAATATGATGACTCATTCAAGTCACCCATAGGAGTTCCACTACATTGTCAGGTAAAACATTCTATCGATTTGATCCCAGGGTCACCTTTGCCTAACAATCCTATGTATCACAGATCAGTTTTGGAGAATGATGAGATAAAAAGTTAGATTCAAGAATTGATCCAAAAGGGTCACATCAGGCCAAGCTCTTCACCCTATTGGAGTCCAATTGTCTTGGTACCAAATAAATATGGGACATGGAGACTTTGCATTTACAATCAAGCCCTGAATAAAATCACTATGAAGAATCACTACCCTCTCCCTAGGATTGATGACCTGTTGGACCAACTTTGTGGTGTAAAGTTCTTCACCAAAATTTATCTCAAATCTGGATATCACCAAATTCCCATCAATCCCACTAATGTTTGGAAAATTGCATTTAAATCTAAGGAGGGGCTCTTCGAATGGTTGGTTATGCCTTTTGGTTTGAGTAACACATCTACAACCTTCATGAAGATGATGGATGACATCTTATGACCCTTCTCCAACTCATTCATGGTTATCTACCTAGATGACATACTCATCTATAGTAGAACATGGGAGTAACATTTTCAACATGTTCTTAAGGTACTTCAAACTCTTTGGGAACACAAGTTATATGCAAATCTTGACAAATGCACATTTGGGATGACAACAATTCAATACCTAGGGTACATAGTGAATGAAGAAGGGGTCCATGTTGATCCAAAAAAGATTTAGGTTATTCAAGAATTGCCTACACCAAAGACCCTCATAGAACTTCACAACATCTTTTGTCTTACAAATTTCTATCATAGGTTTGTTCTTGGATTTTCACATGTTGCTTGGTCACTAACCCAAGTGACTAAAGGAGGAGCTAAATCTATATTTCAATGGGGTGAAATACAACAAAGGGAATTTGAGAATTTGAATAATAGACTTTGCTCAACCCCTGTCCTTGCCTCGCTAGATTTGCATCAACCTTTTGAGTTGAAGACATATGCATCTGAATATGCTATGGGAGTTGTCATCATGCAACATGGCCATCCTATTGCATATCACAGTGAAACTTTCACTGATACAGTTAGGAAATATCCAACATATGGTAAGGAGATCTGATACCACTAATCCAAAACTCATAAGTTTTGGTTGACAAGTATTTAAATAACATAGAAGTAACATAGTAACAATGAATTCTCTGAGAAGAGATGTTTTATTACTCAAGATCGCAATACAAATATATGCTTATCTCTGGGAAGAGATGTCTGATTTCTATTTTAGGTTACATCTTAATTTATACTCCTTTTGAAAGTAGGGGGAGGATGTGGAAGGTCACCAATCTTGAGGGAGATGAATTGGTTCAACTTCCATGACTTAAAATAATACAGAATTCGAGGAATTACTATTTTAAAAAACCTACTATTTTTAGACTGCACTACTAAAATTAAAATTTGAGGCACTTCCATTGGGTTTTTGGGGGTCAAACTTCATAAATAAAATATCATTCCATCTCAAAACATTATCCTCATTATTATATTTCCAATGGTTCAAACGGCGAGTCAATTGGAGCTACGGTGCAAAAGTTATGGCTCCCAAAAGTTTCATCATCAATTGGGGTGGAACCGTCACCTAAATTGTCACCTGAATTGTTGCTTGAATCAGGAGAATATTGGTTTGGGTAGGTGGTTGGGAGGTCACAAGTGGGACACTTTGACTAGGGTATGATGGAGATACCTGTTGGGGTATATTGCTTTGGTTGGAGAATAGACCAGGATTACACATATGTGGATTAGGATGTACTTGAAATTACATAATTGGTTGCATGATATTCTGATTTGACATGGTGATAAAGGTTTGACTTGGAATATTTTATGGTTGGGATGGAGGGATATAACTATATTGTGCCTTCTATGGTTGAAAAGAGATATGCTACCAACTAATCAAACCAATGGTTGTCTTGTAGGTACTTGAGAAACATGGGGGCCTCCTTGTTGTATGAATCCCTATGAGGAAGTGAAAATAGGTTATAAATTTGATATCTGTCATTGACCAATACTTGAACATTATTGACTAGTCATTTCTTGGTTCTAGATTGGCATATTAGTCTATGACTGAAGAGGTATGTTTGTCATTACCTAGCTGTTAAGCATAAGATATATTGAGAGGGGGGTGAATCAGTATATCATATATCTTATTTAATTTTCCTTAATCAAATTCCACTTAACCAAACATTCAAGATATGCAATAAAACTAAAATAAAAAACACCACATAGGATAGAGAGAGACACCAAATTTAACGTGGAAACCCCATGTGTGAAATACCATAGAGAACAATCTCAAGTATATGAATGAGAACCAACTCAAACAATATTCACAAGCACCAACTTCTAGGAGCACCAACCCCTTTGCTGAGCACCAACACAGGAACTATTTTTGAGTACCAACCCACAGGAGCACCAAACTCTTTGTTGAGCACCAACACAACAACAATTAGTGATCACCAACCCCTTTGCTGAACACCAACATAGCAACAATTCATGATCACCAACCCATAAGAGAACCAACCCCTTTGTGTGTAAACCACACAACTATCTCTCAATGTTTCTATCTCAACAAATGATAGTTCATTACCACAACTCTTTCCTCTCTCACCTTTGCTCTTCTAAGCTAGATATTACTATTACAAGTCATTCTCTATCTCTCTTTTGCTCTTCTAAGCTAGATATCACAAATACAAATCATACACATCTCTTACATTACAAATGGCTTCTCAAGCCTTTATTTATAGCATTCCAAATGACCTTTGGCCTTCCCCCTTGGTGGCCCTTCAATCCTCATGGAAAATGGCACCAAACTTGCATGACCCTTCAAATCCTTGCCTTTGAAAAGTCATATGGTGACCCTTCATAACCAAAAGCATCCTTCCCTTTTTTGTCTTTATCTTGGTGACTTTTCATATTCCTCAAAGTGTCCCTTCATGAGAAATTGTGCCCTTCCTCTTTTGTCTTCACTTGGTGACTCTTGGAATTCCCCAAGATGACTCTTCATGGGAAAATACATCCCATTCTTCTTTTGTTTTTACCCCGTGACTCTTTTAATTCTCCATGGGCCCTTATTTTGTCTTTATGCAACCAAAAATATGTTCTTTAATATTAAATAAATTTTAACTCACATTATCTAAGATATTACTATTAAAATAAACATTAAATGCAATGGGGCCTTTATCACCAATAATGTTAAACCTTTGACAACAATGAAAATATTTCCAATAATATCCTCCTTTGTCATTGGTGGAGACCACAATCCTAAAATTGCCATATCCTGAAACTTGCACATGCATTAACTCCCCTTTATTGTAGCAACCTGTGCCTGTTCCCTATAGCTATTTCTACACATGTTCCCTGTACCTATTTTTGCACCTGTACATGTACCTAGTATTCTCCCCCTTTGACATCAATGGAAAAGGGCCTACCTGGAGCTATCACATAGCTCCCCCTCAACCGATGTTGAACCTCAATGGAAGGAAGTAAAATAAATTACTCCCACCTCCTCTTGTAGATCTTTGAATGTGTCCTTTGATCCTGCCTTTGAGAAGATATATTTTCTAGCTATCCTGGAAGTGGTTTTATCTCTAAATTTCACTGTGTTAATGTTGATCTTCTTTAGAGTTTTGAACTTACTCTTATCTCCCATCATATGCCTCAAACATCCGCTATCAATGAACCATGGATGATCTTTATTTCTTGCATGCAAAGCTGTCTGTACCAACATGGAATCTTCAGGTTGTTTCTTCTACCATGAACATTTTTGAACCTTCTTCTTCATGAATGGAGCCTTGAAAATCTAATCCTTCTTCTTTATTTCTAAAACTATTAGCTCTTTTTCAACATTCTAATTTCTTATGACCATATCCATTTAAAACATTTTAAAACTTTTAAACACTGCATATGCAAGAAACATTCTAATAGCCTCTAACCTTAAAATTGGTGCAAAAACTTCTTTAAAAATTATTACCTCAAATGATATACAAATTAATCTATCAACTCACCTTCTTGTCATGCAACATAGCCAAGACCCAATAGCATCCACCATGCTTCAATTTTAAGTGTCTCCTTGAAGCCTAAAAGAGACACCCCACACAAAGGGTCCTAGAAATAAGTCTCAGGAGATTCCCACATCTCGTCTATTTCTTCCTTGATCTTCTTGTGTCTTTCTTTTAGAATTTGATTACACATGTTTAACTTATTTGGCTTACTAACCTCATCATTCATGATGTTTTTCATCTTCTCAACTTTTGCAACTATCTTATCTTGACAAAGCTCATGCTCAAATGTAACAAGAGATTTTTCACATTCCTTCCTATCTGATTCTTTATCTATTATAGCAAGTAATTCAACATGATCAACCTTTACTATTTTAGGTCTCCAAACCTGAATTTGACTCTTCTCATATCTTTTAGGGGCTTTGTATCCTTTGACATACCTTGAAGATCTCTTTACTTTATTTGGACATAATTTAGCAATATGGCCAACCTTATGACAACAAAAGAAAACAACATTTCTCATACCTTTTTCTTGAATGTGACTGAGATCTCCCTTTGACTGATTACTTCTCCTCATATAATCTCTTTCCCTATGACCAACATGATGACAAAAAAAACAATGGCCATGAAAAGAATTTGAAAACTTAAAAGCATTGGGCTGCATGATCGGCTTCTTTAATTTTTCTTCAAAACTTGCATCCTTCTTTCCTTGGACTAATATTTCATGATATTTCTCAACCTTCATTATAAGCTTCTCATGATTATCCTTTAAATAACCTAACTCAACCTTCAACTGATCACACTCTTCTTCTTTTGATTTCAAACTTGAATTTGCAACCTCTAGCTGATTCTTAAGATCCTGCATAAATATCTTATTTTCTTTTACTTCTATAACCATCTTAGAATCAAAAATACACACCTATTCCTTAAGAGACTCAACCATAGATTTAAACTCCTGATTCTCCTTTAGCTTCTTGGCCATATTGTGCTTTTCTGATCTACCTTCAAGCTATAAAACCCTTTCTGAAGGAACCTACTCTGATACCAATTGTTAAGCACAGGATATACTGAGAGGGGGGTGAATCAGTATATCATATATCTTACTTAATTTTCCTTAATCAAATTCCACTTTACCAAACATTCAAGATATGTAATAAAACCAAAATAACAAACACACACAAGATAGAGAGAGACACCAGATTTAATGTGGAACCCAATGTGGGAAAAACCATAGAGAACAATCTCAAGTATATGAATGAGAACCAACTCAAAAAATATTCACAAGCACCAACTTGCAGGAGCACCAACCCCTTTGCTGAGCACCAACACAACAATTATTCATGAGCACCAACCCATAGGAGCACCAACCCCTTTGTTGAGCACCAGCACAACAACAATTCATGAGCACCAATCCATAGGAGCACCAAGCCCTTTGTTGAGCACCAACATAGCAAAAATTTGTGAGCACCAACCCATAAGAGCACTAACCCCTTTGTGTGTAAACCACACAACTATCTCTCAATGTTGCTATCTCAACAAATGATAGTTCATTACCACATCTCTTTCCTCTCTCACCTTTTCTCTTCTAAGCTAGATATTACTATTACAAAGCATCCTCTATCTCTCTTTTGCTCTTCTAAGCTAGATATCATAAATACAAATCATACACATCTCTTACATTACAAATGGATTCTCAAGAATTTATTTATAGCATTCCAAATGACCTTTGGCCTTCCCCCTTTATGGCCCTTCAATCCTCATGGAAAATGGCACCAAACTTGCATGACCCTTCGTATCCTTACCTTTGAAAAGTCATATGGTGACCCTTCATAGCCAAAATCATCCTTCCCTCTTTTGTCTTTATCTTGGTGACTTTTCATATTCCTCAAAGTGTCCCTTCATGAGAAATTGTGCCCTTCCTCTTTTGTCTTCACTTGGTGACTCTTGGAATTCCCCAAGATGACTCTTCATGGGAAAATGCATTCCATTCTTCTTTTGTCTTTACCTCATGACTCTTTGACTTCTCCATGGGCCCTTATTTTGTCTTTATGCAACCAAAAATATATTCATTAATATTAAATAAATATTAGCTCACATTAGCCAAGATATTACTATTAAAATTAACATTAAGTGCAATGGGGCCTTTATCACCAATAATACTAGACTTTTGACATCAATGACAATATTTCCAACACTGGCGAGGTAGAACATTAGTTTCCCCTGATTGAGGTGGCAATGTGTTTATCCTTTATTGTATTGATACACTAGGTTATGTATGTTGTATTATACTACTCGTTATCTGTTGAGGAGGAATAGGGTTTGTCATATTCTATCATTGAGATGTGACATTAGTTATTGTTTGATTACCTAATTATGTAGGTTGTACACTTGAGAAAGCAGCCGATTGAGGTTAGGGTGTAGAAACTTCTATTCCCTGGTATGATGATCTATTCATAGGATTAAATATAGGCACATATTATTAGCTAATTGTTTGTGCGTTAGTACCACTTTGATTGAGATTGGATGTTGTTTGCACATTATCTACTACATTTGGTCCACAATTTTATGTAGAGGTTGAAGACATTTCTTCAATAACAAGCATATGCATCAAGTTATCTATCAAATAAATTTGTATGAATGGGTCAAAATTCAAATTCTCATATCCATTTAACTATATCAACACTCTTGTTGAAGGAAATAGGTCAATAAGAGGCTTACTCACCATATTCATCTGATTGAAATCATGCACTAGATTCAGGTAGGTTTGATATGCTATCTACATTTGGTTAAAGTAATCTTCCATGATGTTTTTGCCTTGATTAGATATATTAGGATCATGGTACATTGTTTATACTAGAGCAATAGGATTTTTAGAAAAAGCATGTTGATCATAATTGATATTTTCGGGCACTCTTACTAGACTTGGTAAATTTTCATGGGGAAAGTCTTTTGGAAACTTGGCCCCTACCTCTATGGCTCTAACCAAAATCTCATCTTTATTCTCTAACAAATGTTGTTCAAATAAAAATGGATCATACGTGGAAGCCATATTAATAAAATATGATTGTTGAAGAACTGGCTCATCCATTGTGGGTATTGTAGCTAGGTATTGTGCAGTTTGTTCTTGGTCTTGTTTTGAATAAGGTAGTGTGTTAACTAGATAGTTAGCCAATGGATATTGGCTTTGTGCCCCTAATTGAGTATTATAATAGGGATAAGAATCCATCTCATAAGCAATATTATCTGCATAAGGGTCTTGCACCATTTCTTCCTACGCAACTACATTACTAATCCTTGGATTGTACACGAGTCCACTACGAGTGTAGAAATATATGTTGGGATCCATAGTCAATGTTTTGCGATAAAATTTATACAAACTCTAAAAAGGACAATGTCTAAAATAGATGATGTTCAAACTTGGTCTAGATTCATCAAAAGGATCAAAAGGTTTACGCAAAGATTTATGAGGAAACAAGCTAGCATGAAGTATCTAACATTTCACTATTCACACAAAGATAAGAAAGTAAAAGGACTGAAAATAAAAATGACAAACTCTAAGGTCGAAGTGTTTCAAATTAGTCTAATCTAGGAATTTAAAAGTTTCTAGGTCTTTTGGCCAAATGAGGCATCAAAATCTAGGCTCAAACAAGGCATGCGCTAGGACTCTTGGCCAAATGGTGTCAAAAGCTAGACTTTGAAATAGATGAAAGTTTTAATCTAACGGATTTGAAACACTTCTAATAAACACTAGGCATTTGATTCTTGGACATGAACTTGATCAACTAGGTATAAGGTATGAAATAAAAAGCACTTTAGAAATAGTTTATTTTCTTTAAAAAATGGTATAAAACTTGGTTATTTTGACAAACAAGCTAGATAAAAGTGAACAATATAACTATTTTAGACAAAATATCACAAAAGTACACTTGGATTGGTCTCAAAATGTAGGAATAAATTTGAACTCTATGCAAGAGGGTCTATGAAATAATATTTGAAATGTTTTAGGTAGCAAAAATGCTATACTACCCAAAAGGTGTGATAAAAAAGTTTGTTTTAAAAACGTTCTAAGGCAAAGATAATTTCCCATAATTTTGATAGCATAACAATACTTTTCTTGACTCAAAATGTCATGATGCATATACTTAAAGTGCAAGTGTTTATCACAAAATGGCTTAAGTTTATCAAATGGTGATAATGATCTTGAGTCTAAAATGGCCTTCGACCCAAATTAGAAATTGAACCTAAGTTCCCTCAAGTTTAGTGAAAATGGTGAACCCACTTAACACATCAATCCTATGAACTTATAAAGGTGAAATTTTGATTTTATATTATAAGTGAATGACTTTAAACAACTTTGGTAAAGTTTTAGACTCAATTGGACAGCATAACTATGCCAAAGTGGATGATATGACTCTCAAGCTTTTGATGAACTTTAAACAAGGCAAATTGATGATCTCATGAGGGAAACATAATGCCTCTTTGTTCAAATGAAAATTAGGACCATGAGTTTGGTTTGAATTTGTTTGTTTACACCAAGTTTTGAATTCAAACAAGACTCTAATCTAGGACAAGACCAACTAATTAGTCGCTCTTAGATCCTAAATTGACAAGGTTGCTTGGTATTGTTGAAATCCATCAATATACATCATTTGAGAGGGTTTTAAGTGTTCATCTAAAAGTAAATGTGTATTATATAGTAGGGTTTTTACACCCCCCCCCTTCTCTCAAATGATAGTACTGTGACATGGACCTTGAGGCACACCTTACATCAATAATACTTCCACGACAAGTGGGGATTTATCTAAAATCTAACAAGTATCCAAACATTCTATGGAAATCAATTGCATAATGACTTTCACACCAAATAATGTAAAAGAAAAGCATGGATTTTGGATCCATATCACTTGGCTTGTTGTAAAAAGGTCTAGTCTTTTTTGTAACCACTACATCCTGTTGTTTGGTTAGTGTAGTGCGATGTCCAAAGTGCCATTGCATCCCGTGTGTAACTCCAATTAGGAGCCAAATTAATTCAATTCTAAGATTTGAAACTTCAAGTAAAAGCTTCCCTAAAGAAATCACAAGAGGTGATGAAGTCCCCCTTACAAGCCAAGTTTACATAAAATGAAGAAATCATGAAAGTAGAAAGACTTTAGGGTCATTTTCAAGGTCACCCAAACTTTAACAAGTTTTTAGAGAGTGATTTAGATGACTTTATTTCTAAGCCTTGGACTAGGCTACTTGCAATAGGAATGACACTTTTGATTCCAAGGGTTCTCTAAAGGGGACAAATGGAAGAGCATACATGCAACATCCCTCTTTTTTTCAAACAAAAACTTAATCTAAAAAACTAAGTAAACACACAAAGCTTTGAAAAGGTGAGTTCATTTTTAAGCCCAAATGAAAAATGAGGTGGTGTTCATTTGACCCCTTGGTCTTAGCTGTAAACTTTGAAAACATTCACCATAAACATCTAATTTTTTTGTTAAACACTAAAACAAGGTTCCTAATTAATTTTTAAGCATGAAAAAGGTGATCTAAACATGTTTTTAGCAAATCTCAAGCTTGGTCCTGCATCAAAAATGTTAGCATGTCCTTTAGCCTTGAAGCTCTTTTGGGTTGAAATAATGAACTTTAAAAAAAGAGCTCTTAGATCTGTGTTTTAAGAAAAACACAATGACCGACATCAGTTATATAATCGATGATGGTTACATTTTCTAATCGATGATGGTTATCTAACCGACATCAGTTATACCAATGTGACTGATGATAGGTATCCAATTGATGTCAGATTTACTAATTGACATCAATTAAGCTATCCAACTGATTTTGGTCTTACTAGCCAACATCTGTTACTATGCAAACCCATGACAAATAAAACTGATAAAATAAAGTTAGAAAATCAATTTACAAGAGTTTTAATGGTCCAAATGAATATTTTAAAGATGTAAAATGATATTTTTCATGTGTGGGAAGCGTCTGGCCCCACTGGGTGTGCCATATGTGGATCTAAGAATTTGATTCTAGAGAGGATGATTAGTATGGTGTTAGTTTTAAAATAAAAATAAAATGAAAGAAACACACTAACTAGCATAACATCTCTAGGCCTAGACACTAGGGAGAGCTTAGTTAACAAACATAAATAAAACACATAACTAAAATGCAAAACAAACCCTCTTTTACCTTCCTTGGATGCTCCAAAATACTTTTTGTAGTGGCTTGTTCGGTTTGTGCTCATGAAGTCCTCATCAATAAAATCTTGGCTACCTCCATCTCTCCTTGGCACCTTTGGCTTGCGGCTTGGCTTATAATCAATTTGGCATGGTAACACTAATTGCAATGGCTTTTTGAAGATATTTGTGCATTATAACTTTGTGCCAAAATAGCTTTGAAATGATGTTTATGGCCTCTCTATTTATAGACTTTTGCAAATATCTAGAATCAACCTGAATTGTCCATCCTAAGATTGAGATGTGTGCTTGAGGATTAATTCAATTTTTGGAATTAAGTTTATAATTATCCTCATCATGACATTGAAAGAAGAGGTAATTAAGAGGCATGGAGGGCATCATGGAAGGCATGGAGGGCATGAATCTTGATATTTATGGCATTTATGGCTTAGGGATGTCTTCCCAAGAAATGAGGTCACCTGATGATGCAGATATTTAATATTCATTTCCAAAACAAATTATTCAATAAGTTTCTATGGAATTCTTAATTAGGCCTTGATTTGAGTTAATTAGCTCTTAAGCATGTTTAAGCACTTTGTGCACAAATTGCTCAAATTGATCAGAATGCCTTGTTATTGGTCTAAAATTTGACTGGATTAGAATTAGAAGTCACTGCCAAATGCGTTGGAACCGTATTCCCATTTAGGATGTTATCAATAGAAAATAACAAAGGCACGCAGGTTTTTGGTGGCTATTTTTAGGTGTCTATATATAGCCATGATATTTATAAAAGTTTCTTATGAGAGACTATAAGTACTATGTTTTGATTTGATACTAGAATGAAGATTAGATGCTATAAACTACAAAAAAAAATTGAAACTAGCAATAGATATGGATCATGTGTCAAATTGAATCCATCACTTTCCATCAGTTTTCATTATAAAGTTAAAAGGAAGTTGTTATGATATTGTTTTGGAATAATCAAGATCCTAGATAGATTTGATCTTGTTAATTTATTATATATTTTGGATTAGTTATTGTAAAACATTGTGATATATAAATAATGTACCTTTGAGTATGATTAAGTAGATAAAGATGTAAGGAAAAGATAGTAAGATCAATTTTAACTTTTCATTTCTAACATTGTAAGCATTTTCTAGAAGTGATGAGAAAATGATTTCATGAAGTCTCTACAAATATAATCGTGTTTTAGTCCTATTAAGAGGGAGAAAAAGGGCCCACTCAACTGAAGAAGTAGTATCTATTTTGGTATTTATATATTTATTTCACATTGTTGTGTGTCTTAAATTTTGTCGTCCATTCTCTTATGCAAAGTATTGTGTCATGTGTTTCACTTGTAGGAATTTGTATTAATGTGTGTGTTTCAAGCAATCTTACTTTCCAAATTTTCATTTCAAAGCATTTCCCTTTCTATAAAATAGATTTAAGCTTTATTTTTTTATTTCATACAATTAACATTTATGTAAATAGACTAAAGGTGTGTTCATTTCAATGCAAATTCAATTCCATTAAGTGTATTTAATTTCCAAGTACTTTCAATTTAATAAGTGTGTTTCCTTTCATAAGCAATATATTATATTTCAATTCAACCAAGTTGATTAGAACCTTAGAAGTAAATGATCCATAACTCACCCCAAATAGACAAATGTCAATCACCATTTTGCATACATTATTTTTTATTGTTGTTGGACACTACCTGGATTGACGTGACATACTCATCTAAATGAACATGACATAATGACAGCCATCAAGGAACTAATGCCTTTTGAGGATCAAAACGTACATGTCAATCCTCACTATCCATTTCTTCTTCTACATTACCATATAGTCCCTACAATAATAGTCTTGAATACCATTCGGTGGATTATCATTGTTTCTCATTTTGTTCTATGGTAATGGAAATAGAAACGACATAAATATCAACACCCTTATGGTAAATTTCACCATCTAACTCTACCAGTATTTTACCATTTAGTTCCAATAATAATGGCAATTGGTGATGTCATGATAGCTATTAAATATCATGAGGCACACATGAAATAGTGCAATAGTTATAATGGCTCTCAACCCTCTCGACATGTAATCTATATATACATATCTGTAACATACTGTAGATAGAATAAAAGTATAAAATCTGCTAGACTATTACATCCATACACTTTTATCAAGAGTGTGCCATGTACAGAGTGAACAAATAAATAAAACACATTTATTATTTTTGGTTTATATCTCTCTTTGTATATATTGCACTATCTCTCTCACAAAGATTTTGTATTTTCACATAACTCAATCAGACCCTCATCCGATGAGTTATCCACCGGTTCCTATCTAGGCACCAAATCAATGGTCCATAAGGAATCATCTCTTAATGTAAGGATCACTTCCCTAGTGTTTGATAAATTCATACAAGTGTTTAAATTCAAGCGCCATCTTCTCTACTTGATCTTGAATCTACATAACAACCGAAGAAATAAAAATTACTTTTTCATTAATTGAGTATTGAGAAGATGGTTATTCATTGTTAAACATAGCTAAATTTATATACTTCTATAGTTAAAATAAAATTATAGCTCTGAATAAATTCGAAAGAGAAGCAATATACGCTGAACATTGAGAATTATCCATAAAAAAAATAACTACCAAGAGAATGGCTCTAGATGGAAAGGTTGTAAAATGTTTCCACTCGACAACCAAACAGATCAAACTTTTGGGTAAGGTTGTCTCTCTACCCATTAACACATAATGGAAAAAAACTTCTCCTCTACACACCTTCTACCCAAAGTGTGTTGGTTGGAAGACATGTTATCTCTTATACATATAGAATTCCTCTATCAATGGCATATCAAAGTATACCACTACAACTCCTTCCTTAAGCCTTCTTGAAAATTCTTCACACATCTAGGGTTTCACAACTCAATGATCATATAAGTTCATCCACAATCAACAACACGTTCATGGACACCCATTGTTACAATCTTATGTCAAAATTATTCACATGTGATATCTCTAATATGAAATGAATGTTACAATATCTTAACTCGCAATCTTGCATACCTCATCTATTCACTTGGGTTGTTTTATTTTCCTCTTATAACCTAAAAACTGATACCAAAATTATTCAATTACAACAAGAATTCCCAATAAATGAATGCATTCCACCATGTATCTAATCACACTCACACATAACACAAGCATAAAACCCTATTTCCCGTTTGTAATATAATAGATTACAAATTATATTAGTGAGACCTTTCTATCATATAAATTCATACTACGAAAAGCTATTAAAATGGATTCCTTGTGTTTTCACATGTTAGTCTTAAAACTTGGATCTCTTTCCCATTTCCTCTCGCTCTCAATTCATCTCCTCTTTTCAGGAATCTCTCCTCTTCCCTAAGGCATTAATGTGAATTATCTCTCCTATATGATGCTCTTTCTTGCAACATGATCCCTATGGCCTTCTCTGACACACATTTATATAGGCTCATCAAAATTACAATGTGTCAAAAATGATTTATGCAGAGCTACCACAAGAAATAACATGCCCTTAAATCTTGAGTTTTTTCCACCCAAGTGGGGAAGAATGACACGTGTATTTTAATTTCATTTTGAAGAATATTGGAGTCAAGGGTAAAATTGCCTCGGATCTACCTTGTATTTCCTCCCATGCACGAAGTCTTCTTAGTGTAATTCAAATATTTATCTCGTGTACCTTTTGCTTGTTTATCAGATAGTTTTCTTGTGTATGACTATAACACAAAACAAAATTTTGATGGAATTTGATGTAACTAAATTATAGTCTCTACTCAGAGCTCTTCATGCAATTGCACATGGTCAACCACCTTTGCAAACTTTTCCTCTTCCACCTTTTTAAACATCACATAGTCAATATTTTAGATAAATTAGAGGTGGAAATTAAATTATAATAAGTTTTATAATATAAGGATTCATATATACGGACTCTTTTATTTAAATCAATCCAATATATTTAAGTCTTTGTTGAAATGGGTCATTGTTAATTATTACATTTTAAAAATCATTAAATATGTATATAAATAGCCTAATAAAAGACACTGAATGATAAGTTTTTATATTTTTTTACAAATAAAAAATTATATAATAATTAAATAATATTTTTAAAATAAAATATGATGCAAAAAAATAGGTTAATTTTTTGGAGGTTATAATTTTTTATCCATAATTTCGTTTGAGCTCTTTCACGCATCAAAATGACCGTATCGAAAAGTTTAATCTTGTCCTAAGCGGCTCTATCCACTTGGATTTGATTTCAATATTTTTTGGAGGTAGTTGAATTTCATTCCATAGGGTAATTTTAGTATTTAGGTTATTTCAAGAAATTTTTAGAATCGCACGCACTTGCATGCGAAACTTACTATAAATAACGGCTTCTAAAAATAGACTTGTCTTTTTTAGATTTTATATTTTTTGAATTTTTACATGTCAACTCTAAATTCTGAATTGAAGCTTATTTAAGCATGGTTTGGATTTGTAATTTTTTCAAATCATTTAATACAAATCAATACAAATTATTATTCATAATCTTAACCTATTGGTAATTTTATTTGTCTTGTTAGTTTTTGGGTTCATTAAAATATTAATTAAATAATATACATAGATGATTGAAAGGTTAAAAAAATTAATATATAATAAAATATAAATCATATAAAGATATAATATGGTAATGAAAATAAAAATAATATATAAAACATTGCAATTAAGATAAACCATCAATTCTGTAATGGAATATGTGGTTTGATAATAAATTGGTATTTTTATGTTTACTTATTTATTAAAACATTTAATAAAATTTGAAGAGTTTATTAATTTAATCTCTCATTTTTAGAGGATTTAAAAGATAAACATTTTTTTATTAAATTATAAATAGATTATAATTTAATTTAATTTAATTTATTTTTATATTGATTGCATTTTATAATATTTAAAAATGAAAGATTGAATTTAATATATAGTATAAATAAATATTTGACTTATAAATATGTTGATTTAATTTATGGATATATAACAATTACTCATGATAAAATAGTATTAAAAATTATTTATTTTATATTATATTTTTATTATTCTTAGAACATTAAATAATAATTAAAATAAAATATCTATATTTTAAATATATTTATATTTGAATTAATAATATATTAAATTAATTATACTTATATATATAATTTACAATTAAAATGTGCTAATATCCATTTATTAATATTATTATTAATCTTTCAATTTTAAATTATCTTTCACATTTCCTTTATATATAAATAATTCAATTTACTTACACCTACGTTGATGACTTCAGAATTGGGACTAAAGCTACATACAAAAAGTATGATGTTAACTCACACAAAAGGTATGCCATTTGCAAACCCAGAAAAATGAAAAAATCGTGACATCCATGAACAGCATAAGGTAAATGATAATTTTTGTGTGGTGAAACATTCCAGAACACAGCTTGAAAATGAATGTAATTTTTGTTTATCAATAATTATTTTGAGACCAAATAAATCTTCTTGGAGAAAGGCAAAGGTTCTTTTTTATAACTATAAAAATCTTGTCTACAGGTCGAGCATTTGGCTCTTGCAATATTTTCTTTTTTAGTCAGTTTAGGGCACTGTAGTTATCAAGAAATTGGATTATTGAATTCATTCAGCTTTATATCATAGTTTTATTAGTATGTATTCAACAAAATTCATCCTTTACTTTCACCAACCTTGATCCCTTTTTAGTATCATGTCCACTAGATTGACATTTAATTATTAGAGAAACATAAAATTGGAATTTCGATGTATGGTTTTTTTTTTTTTTTTTCAAAATACACAATCATCAGAACCATCTTTCCACTATTAATTTAATATTGAATATTCAAAATCCACTGTTAGCGGATATTTTCAGTATGCGTGTATAAAGGTGGAGGGTACAATTTTTTGTTTAAAAGTCTCTTTTAAACAAGGGGCGCGAAGAAGTCCCTGCGGGGCAGTATCAATTTTGATAAATTGGTATAAGTAAGGCTCAAGAAAAGTCAATTCAGGTAACATACCAATGGAATTGGTGGCAAAAGTAATGATCATAAAGCGTGTCATTGGTAACAAATCCCCAAATTTCTTAGTATTTCTTTATAGTGATTTACTGCACTGGCCTTGAAGGCAAGATTAATTAAGACATGTCCAAAACCTAAATTGCATGCTACAAAATCAAGAGGTGTCAATAATATAAAAGACTTAAAATATTTTAGTTATCTCATGCTTCAAGCAATGAAACAATGTTTATTGTCTAGTATTAGTGTTATAACACTGATAACTCAGTTCAGAATTATTACTTGCCTGAAGGACACAATGGCATTGGCATTGGACTGTCGAACACGACTGTGATGTGCAAGTACACTTATCCATTCAATCAAAGACATGACAGTCTCATCTTTTTAGTCAGACTGGACAAGCTGATCTAACAAGTCCAGACCGCAGTAAACTTCACAGAAACAATCTAAAGCTACCTGTACTTAACATTAATTAACAATCTATAATCTATAACTATCTGCAAGAACGTAGAATATACAATCTGTCCTTTTAAGTCAAACTGCCGAAAAAACATAGAAATCAATAAATCAAAACATGCTGGAGTTTGTTTCAAGAGTTGAATGTATGTCTTATTTATGCAACAAATATCAAAACATTCTTTAAAATCAACTTATCCAGGGCGAGAAACCTGCCCTAGAAGAGAAATACAAAACTAAGTGATAAACAGATCTTTCAAAGTTAAGTTGAGATGTATTCTGACCAGACACATAAAACCAAACTGCATATAGAAGATGCACTCCCTTACATACTGGGCACCACCAAAAGCTATGAACATCAGTTCCCTGTGGATATACGACTATACGTTAATGGAAAAGTTTACATTGGCCTATGACAAACTTCTTAAATAAACCCTACATTCCGAGTGTCTTTGTAATACAAGCTCCTTGTATAGATTATGATTGCACTTACGATTAGAAAATAAAAGTTTAAGTTGGAATATAACACTGGAATTATGCAAGCAATGGATCAAGCTGTCCTGTCAAATCATAAAAAGTAAAACATGACAAAAATAAATAAGCACACCTATATCTATGTATGAAAATCAGGTCCAATGATGCAAAACAAGGATTGGTAGAAACCGTCAGTTGTGTCAAATGCTTCTGAAGTGAAATAAATGAGCAACGAATCATAGAAAGTTTATAATGCAATGTCTAAGAAGACAGACTTGGGTCGAATTCCAAGGATTTATTTAGAAACATGTAACTTATAGCAGAATAGATGTCTCACAATCCTAGCCTTTTCACGAACATGGAAGGATAGATTGCGCCACAGCAAGAAACTTCCAAACAAGGGAATAAGAGAAAGCAAAGAGTATAAGCCCCCTCTCCAGAGATTATACCGTTGGAACCAAATGAATCTAACAAATGGAGTTTTAAAGGAAAACTGTTTGCAGGAAGCACGTAGAAAAAAATTGTTGACAGTAACTACTGAGAGGGAGGGGATGAATCAGTAGACAACAATGTACATTCAATTCCAAAACCCATTTATCATTCATTAATCTGATTTAGCAAAATGAACATGAAAGCTTAAACATCCAAATCATGAACAAGAGCATATATCATGTGAACACATCATTTATGTGGAAAACCCTCTCGGGGGAGAAAACCCACTCTCAAGCCTACAAACCAATAGAGTCTTATAAAGATATCACAAACATGAGATTTTAGACCAGCACCAATTGATCAAGGAGCATCCACCCCTCAATTTAGTCCAGCTCTCCAATAGACCTTTAGCTAGCTCCAACTAGCAAGGAGGCTACTGTTTCTATCTATTTTTGTATTTTTTAAGTGTGAAAAGTAAAAACTAGTTATAAAGGGTGTGAAAGAATACCTGTTGAATGTGCGCACATTGAATCCAAATGATTTTGGATAGCTCATCTTTGGTCTGGGAGGATAACCTATAAATAAGAAAATACTAAAGAAATTTATTTGTTAGATAAGTAGATGCATGGATTGCCTAACATGAGTTAGATCCTAGAAGCGAAAGCTTTCTAGGACGCTATCAATCCACTTGCTTTTAAACACTTAAGTGGTAATGATTAAAAATATATATTTCCCTTATATGACTGTAAAACTAAAATGAAATACAACAAATAACAAAAAATTAATTAAGAAAACTAAATGCTTTGCTTAGATAGCTAAAATAAAGTAAATAGTTTAAATAATGCTAATGCTGAAAATTGGCTAAAATAAAGTTATTAATTTTGGTTTGGATTGATTTGATAAAGGTCAAAAGAGTGATTTGGTTGGGGTTTGAAAGCGGTTGAGATGGTGAAGGATAATGTGTTCAATAAAACAAGA
This sequence comes from Torreya grandis, assembly GCA_037957365.1. Taxonomy (NCBI): domain Eukaryota; kingdom Viridiplantae; phylum Streptophyta; class Pinopsida; order Cupressales; family Taxaceae; genus Torreya; species Torreya grandis. Next base: position 1,664,316 of record JARHVA010002203.1, read on the forward strand.
GAGATAAATGGTGAAAAGAGGGGCAAGAAGGCAAAGGGGCAAATGGTCCAAAATGAGATCAAGAAGGCAAAGGGGTAAATGACCAAAATGAAGTCAAGAAGGCAAAAGGGGAAATGGTGATCAAGAAGACAAAGGGGACATGGATAAGAAGATAAAATTACAAGAGGGTGATGAAAGAAGCAAGTGAAATAAGAAGGTCAAAGGGAAAGGAATACAAAAATTAAGATAACTAAACAACAAGATTACCTCACTGCTTGAAGATGCTTGTTGATGAAGATTGGTTTGTTGATAGTTGATGAATACTTGAAGTAATTTTGTCATATTTTTTTTGCTAGAGCTCCATATCTTCAATATGATGACCTCCTTGATGATACCTCCAAACCTACAACACAAATGTTAATAACAAAATACTAACTTCCAACTTAACCTTTAGTGAAGGAGGGGGGAGTATTTATAGCATTTGATGTTGAAAAACATGCCAAAAGAGTGGAATAGTAAATCAATTCAAAATTCCCCAAGTGGGCTCATGAATGAGTCAAGGATGAGGTTGGTGAGGATTCTCACTTTGATCATAAGTCTCTCATTTGGGGTTGGTGTGTCTCCCACCTTGCACATGAGTCCAATTTTGAATGGGAATCATGCACATGGATTTGAATGAGGCCAAAGACTTTTTTCCACCTTTTCTTGCTTTAACACAAGCATTTAAAGGAGTAGCAGACCAAATGTGGCACCATTTTCTATGTGGAAGATGAAAATTCCAATGTGAAGTTGTGGAAGATTCTCATTTGGCTTGAGAAGTCTCCCATTTCGGCTAAGAAGTCAAAAATGGGTGCCTTTGTCTTTTTCAAAGTATTAAAGAGGTAGGTATCTATTTTAAAATCTAAGTTTATATGAGAAAGACAAAATATATGTTGAATAATGACCCCTTAAGGGGAAATTTGCCATATTTCAAGGGGAGAACTTTATGATGCTGAAATGAGGTCATTAGGCACTTTGAGAAAGGGTCCTAAGTGGGGTATGGTGTCTCACTTCAAGCCATATAATTTTTAAGTCATGTCACTTGCCACATCACCTCCAAATCACATGCCATGTCACTTGCCATGTCATCATGAATAATGATAGTGGGGCCCATAGTGAATAGTGATGATAAATAATACTTTTGAATAGTAATTTTAAATAGTGATTTTGAATGATATTATGTGACTAAGAGAATAATGATTTGGTTGGGTTAAGGGGGGTTTTGGGGAGGTTTAATAATTTTTAAGGGGTCTCAAGGAATTTAGTCATCAAAAACTATAAATGTGCAGTTTTTTGGTATCTACATTTTACCCTTTTTTTTATGTGGCTTTGAATTAGCAAGCTATAAAATAAAAACAAATCACTTGGTCAAATGTCAAAGTGCCCCAAGTATGGGAGGAGGTTTTCCCCCTCAAACCAAGATTCGATGAGGAAAGGTCTAATCGGGTTTAGGTTTAATAAAAAATTGATAGGGAGGCACTAGGTGGTGTCATAAGGTAGTTGGGCATGTGAAATGCCAATGGTTTCACAAAATATGACTAAGCACAATAGTTAAGATTACACAGAGACTAAAGGTGCCAATGTTGATAACAAAAAGTTTAGGTTCTAAGATAAATAACAAGGTAACTGATCCCCAGCATTGGTCATAGCTGATCGGGTTAGTCTTATCAAGGTTTCTAGACAGAGTCAATGTTGACTCAGATATTCAAGGTAGGAAGTGCTCCCAAAAAAACACAAATGGTCTAGTTTTGTATGAAAACACAACAAGGTTGGTCATTGCAGTCAAAAGTTATTGCAAAAAAAAAACAATGTTCTGGGTCAAAAGTTACCGACATCAAGATGGACGTGGTGAAAGCATGGGTAGATTGGGTATGGGTTAGAATGGGATAGCCAAGCTGACTCTAGATGCACATGGCAAGTGGATTCTTCCTACATAGTTCTATGTATAAGAATCCAAAAAGAACGTTAGGCCAAATGTATTTCTTTTGAAGTGAAGGGTGTTGGTTAATGTGGTTGCCCCAGTTTGATATGTAGGCAGGTTTGGGTGAAGGACGTTGGAGAAAAGGAAGTGCCAAAGGGTGGAAAATATGGCTATCAAATAGTTTCTGATAGGTGTGGTAGAAATGGTGGATGAGATTACCTAGAATGCAATTAGATGATTGTGTCCACTATGCAAAAGGAATTTGTAGCCATGGATAAGTAGGTTGAAGCATGATATTGTGGCCACATTTTTAATGAAAAGAAAAGGGAGAAATATGCTTTAATAGGCTTTAGACAGTCTGAAACTACTTGAACTACTACGGTGATTCGATGGATTCTTTCATCACCATCTAAATAAGCTGACATTGTGCACATTCCACAATAATGTCATTAACAGGCTATGGAAGGTTATTATTCAATGGTTTGGGGAAGCAAAGTAGCAAAGTGGGTAAACAAGAAGTGGCGAAGATTCAAACCCTTGACCCTTGAGTCAGTAGGGCCCCAAAATAAGTAAGCATTGAGTTTTTGAGGGAATTTAGAGAAAGACATCAAGGGGTTTTAGAATATGGAGTGAGGTGAATAGTAATATTAATTAAATAAGGGAGTAGGTTGTGGATTTCATGTATTAGAGCAAGGGTTATTTCAAGGCATAAGAAGATGTAGTCTAGGAAGGAAGAATCAATGGGAATTTTTAGAAGGTAGGGTGCATGAGAGGGTGTAGCTAGCATCCCCACGTGGGTATCCCAAAGCTTCCATTTGAAGGTGGTTTTAGTTTTGATTCTAATATCTTTAAAGGTCAGAGTAAAAGGGGTTGAAAATAGGTAAGACCAAAAGAGGTGGGGAAGAAATTTTCATCATGATGGCTTAACAATGCTTAGGCTTGTTGATTGGTCATATGAGCCCGTGATCCTAGCCAATTGTGTAGAGCCATAAGATTAGTATATATCTCATAGTAAACCAAAACTGAGTGGAAGACCTTAGAGGCTATAACATGCTCAAAATGGGTAGAGGGTTTAAAAGGGAAAAGGTGATAGGGAAGGTGAAGGGAGTAGTTGGAGAGAAAAAAAAAGAGCCTAAGTGCAATATATAGAGGCATTAAAGGAAGAAAGGGATGCTCCTAAAGTAATGAATTTGACCGAAATTTGTGCATTAATGCAAGGGTGTGGAGGATACAATGAAGCAGATAAAGAGATGTATGCAGAAGAAGTACAACTGGTGATTGCACTCTAAAGAGGTGGAGGTTAAATTGGAGAACATAAGGGAGATCCAACAAGGGAGGAGGTGAAGTGGGACCAGGAGATGGATGAAGAGAAAACAATGAGGTTGTAGATAAGGACAAAGGTGGAGAAGGATGGAAGAAGCCAGGCATGGTCGTATAGGTTGGGAAGATCAAGGAAGGGTATTAAGAGAGATGAAAAAAATGAAATGAAATTGAGAATAGAGAAAAATAAAAGGTAGAAGATGGGGGGTGGGAGATGCAGTAAAGAATGATAGATTGGAGAATTGAAAAGGATGGGGAGAGAAGTGTAACAATCATGAAGGGTAAGGGGAGAATGAGGGATATGGGTGGCCATGAAAGGTTTGTGAAAAAATCTAAAAAAGATGAAAAAGAAAATAGTTTGGTGATGAAAATGAAAAATTAAAAAATAAACAGAAGGAAACAAAGAGGATGACATGAGAGTGAAGAAGCAGGTGGTATCTTGACCAAGTAAGCATAGATGATGATGATGATGATGATGATGATGATGATGATGATGATGATGATGATGATGATGAAGCAAATCTGATGGTGGTTTTGGAGATGAGAATGGGATGGAAAATAGGAAATGGGTTAATAAAAATAAGGGGAAGCAAAGGATGGGTGGACAAGAAGGTGAAGAGATGAGTTAGGAATCAATTAGCTTGTTAGAAGAGATTGACAAGCTGAAGGGGTGATTAGAAGAGATTGTCAAGCCAAAAAGTGGTGAGGTAGTGAAGAAATAGGGGATACAATGAAAGGGAGTGAGATGAAACTAAGGGTTGAAGATCAGGGATGATAAGAACAAAAAGGAAGAATTGAAGCAAGGATACAAAGCATGGATACTCACACAGATGCAAAAGATAAGTGAGTACCAAGATGGAAAGAGGAAAAAGGGAATGCAAAGGGAAGAAGGCAAGAAGAGGAGAATAAAAGAGGCAATTATGGAAGGATTCTCAAAGGATAAATACCCAGAGAGAAACTAGTTTTGGAGAAAAAAAAGGAAGATAAAAAGGATGAAAGGATGGAAAAAATTAAACAAGAAGAATGGAAAATGGTTATGGTTGGAAGAGTGGTAGAATGGTAGAGAGTGGTGGTACACATAAAGAAAAAGTGCAGCAATAGAAGAAATAGAAAGCTTGAAAAATGCACAATATGATGTGGAATGGGTGAGGAAAAGAGAGTGATAAGAGGGGTATAACAAATACTCAAGGGCGAGGGAGATGATGAGGATGGAGAATGAAGTTGAATGGGATAAAGGGCAAGGTTGGTAATAAGGTGAAAAATATTTAGAAAATGCAAAGGGTGGGTGGAGAAGCGAGCCTTGAAGCATGCATTAGGAAAGATGATGGAGAGGGAAATGAAGTAGAGTAGGAGGTGGCCTTATGAGATGTAAGAGGGGCCAATGGAGAAGGTTGTCAACCCTTGTGTTAAAATAGATTGACAAGCTAGAGGTAGGGAAATGGTTAGGAGATAGGTAGAGAAGTGGAAGAAGAGATTTTAGGTGAGAAGGGAAAACAAAATTAAAAGACGCGATGAAGCTAACCTCAGTAACTGAGCTTTGCCTACATAGTCCAAAAAGACTTCAGGCCAATGTAGTTCTCTCAAAAATGAGGGAAAGACTTAAGAAGAAGTATTAGATGGTTTTAAAACATAAGGATGGTGAAGAAAGAATTCAAAGCTTCCTTGATGTAGGATGCCCTAAGCAAGATGGCATTGTTAGCGATGGAAATGAGTGAGAAGAAAAAGGGAATGAGAAATAGTTGTTAATGGCTGAGATACCCCTAGAAGTGGAGCAACACCTATATAGTTCATGGACATCAGGCCAATGTAGTTCAACAAGGATTGGGTGAGTGGTGTTCAAATTGGTTTCCCCAATTTGATGGACCATATGGGTTAGATTGGACCGATGGAGAAGGTTTTGTAAAATCAAGGTTTTGGGTTTTGGTAAAGCTGATGGTGAAGGTAAATGGTGTAGATTGGTAAATAGTTACCATAATGATCCCATATTTAGTAGGATGAGAGATATGGATGCGCAAGGTAGGATAAATTAGAAGGGAACACAATGCTAAGTACCACAAATGATCTTCAATGAAGCTGATCCAAAGAAGAAGTTCTTTTGTTATGAGGTTACACCTTCTAAAATTATATGAGGGTAGGATTTTGGAGATAGTGTTTACCGCTACGAGCCAATTTTTAGGAGGTGGGGGTCTATCTAAATCTATAGAGTTGTTATGGCCAAGGTTCATCACCGCTACGATATGAGTTTTAAGGGCAGTAGTGAAGTGATGACTTGCAAAGAATTTCTTTGAGGATCAAGTAGATTATATAAGTAAGGAAGTTAGTAGCATGGTGAGCAACAGAGGATGGACCTTGCCTGACCCATGAGCTACATGGTTAGGCTAGACAAATGGTGGCTATATCTCCATCATATGGCCCAGTTGCTTGGAACTACAGACATGGGGTCCCATTTAGAAGAGGCCTTAGTATCAGGGAGCTATGTGGTCTAGGATATTGATTATATAATTGGATCAGATGGTCATTCCCCTACTATGGATGGACTCTCATCTGGTATAAAATAAAAGACTACCGTGTTTGAGTAGACACTGCCAATGGTTGGGGTTTGATGTTTGGAGCTTGTGGAAATGGGCTGGTAGGAATAGGAGGGTAATGTGTTGGATATTGTTGGTCAAATATTATTATGCTTAAGGTTGTGTCAATACTTATGAATTTTATGGTTATGGTTATGATTAGTATGGTTATGGTTGTTGTTATCTCGCTTAATGTAAAAGAACTGACCATTGTTATTGCAATGTTAGATGGTACATGTCATGGTGAAAACATCAATCATGTACTTTAAGATAAGAATAGGGCCCGATGCTTTGTTTCTTACAAGGACTAAAAATAGATATGAAGTGAGATTAGCTTAATGAAAATAAGCCCTTCAAATGCTACGCATGAGCAGTTGTTAGTTGATAAAAAAGGTTTCATGATCACAGGGTGTCAAGTAAGCTCTAAATCCCTTGACTTATAGATAATCAAAAGGGGAGATGGGTGATAGGTGGTGTGAATGGTAACATGTGATATGTATGATAACCTCATGTGAATTAGTTTAGCCCTTCTATAGGTGGCCTAAGAATGGTAATAAACAATTCCATGTCGTATGCTAGATGTAGATTGATAAATGTGGGAGGTCTACATGTGAAATCCAATTGTGGTTGTAGAAATTTTTGTGATAGTGTGTCTTTTATTTTATTGCTATATATGGAAAGCTAATTGATGCAAGAAGCTTCCATAAAATTGATCTACTTTTAACAAAGTTAACTCAGCCATCCTTCAAGGGATTGATCTAAGCTTATTGGCTTTGTTTTAATGTTCTTGATAGCTATCCTTCAAGGGAGTAGTCTACCTTACATGTGGCAATTTTTATTTTATTTTTGGGCAGCTATCCTTTGAAGTAGTCTGCAATGCTTAAGATATTGATCCAATCAATTGTTTCAAGATGAAATGTGTTTATACATGCATCAGTGTAATTAGGCTCAGAGGTTTACCTTTATGAGGGCAAAACTTTACACAAGAAGGTCAATGATATGTGAAAGGGTGTGGTTTTAAGAGACAATAACCATGGGATTCCATCATGTTAGAGATGAAAAGTATCCATAAGAACCATGCTATGGGTAGAGCCATGGTACCCATATTTAGGATTAGGCCATGACTATGACGGTTAATCACATGGTTCTATGTTGTAATCAGTTGTCCTCAAAAGGGAAGGAGGAAGGTGGGTGGAGGTGAAAATATCATAATCAAGGGTTGAGCTTAAGTTAGACAAATAGGTGAGCTTGATCCTTATTTAATAGAAAAATGGATGTAGATGTGAAGTGTTGAGAGGTTCAAGTTCTAGTTTTCCTTTGAGAGAGGACAAATGATAAGCTTTTGATCCATAGTTATGGGTGATGATGTAGGGTCCAAGCCAATTGAAATCAAACTTGCCTAATTTACTCTTCTCCATGTTGGTCACATGTTGGCTTTCTTTTAGGATGATGTCTCCAATATTGAAGTCATGAGGTTCAAGGTAAGGTTGGTTAGGTTTGATGGAGATGGGTAATCTCTAATGGTTTGATGGGAGAATTTGTATCCCAAATAGGTCAGGTAGTGTCCAAATGGGTTTCCCCAATTTGATATACCACTTTGTTCAAGATAGGTTGATGGATAGGTTTGGTTGAGGCAAAAAATTCAAGGGTTAGTTCAGTTAATGGTTAAGGTACGGTTAAAGTTAATAAATGGTTAAAGCCTTATGGAAGGAAATTCCCCCAGTTTACTCTTTACATGGGTGGGAAAAATATCCCAAAGTGAAGGTGTTTTTGGTTGGGTTTGGTTAGAATGTTGAGGGTTTGAAGGGTATGTTTGTGGAATGGAAATTTTATCCTTTCCCTTATCTTTTTGTTGGACCTGAGAGTGGGTAACCCTATAGATGGTGTGGATAAAAGGAAGTGTTGGTTTAGCTTGTTGCTTCGGTTCCTCTTTACTATTAGGTGAGAATGTGGGATTAGGTAATTGTTGGGTAGGTTTGGTTGATGGTTGGGTTGGTAATGGGCTCAAAGGAGGTTCATTTAATAACATATTATCCTTTTCATAAAGCTGGTGGATAATGGCTTTAGGATCCTTGCAATGTTCCATATCATGGCCAAGTATCCTATGCTAAGATCACACATGGTGGCCATTGTACCATGATGGTTTTGGGCATGAAGGGTTGAAATTTTTGATAGGGTCAAAAGGTTTGATAGGTGGTAAGGTTAAGGAAGAGGTTTTTAATAACCTTTGTAAAATGGTTGAATAGGATTCATGCAAAAGTGTTGGGGGTGATAGGTTTTTAGTTTTGGGAGCCTTCCTAAAATTAGTTTTTACTAGGAAGTTATGAATGGTGGGGTAGTTTTGGTTTGTCAGTTAGGTTGAGATGGCTTGGTTAAGGGAGGTTCATCTAATAACATTTTATCCTCATATAAGTTGTGGATGAGTGATTGGAGATATTTGCAATGCTCTATGTCATGTACATGTGCCCTATGGTATACATAGACTAAGCTGGCATTAAACCATTTTGGTTGAGGATGTGAAGGGTCAAAAGTTTCGACAAGTTGGAAATGTTTGAGAGGTGGTAAGGTTAAGAAGGAGGTTTCCAATACCCTTTGTAAAATGGTTGAATAGGATTCAAGTAAAGGCATTGGGGGTGATGGATTTTTGGGCTTTGGAGTGGGAGCCTTCTTAGGAGTAGGCTTTACTCTGGAAGTTGTTAGTTATGGAATGGTTTTAGTAGATTGGTTAGGTTGGGGTTGCTTGGTTAGTTTAGAAGTATAATATTTAAGAGAATGGAGGGCATGGGTCTATTTTAAGATGGTTTAAGAGATTCCACCCTTTTAATAGGTTTAGTCAAAGTTTTCTTTGATGGACTTGATGGAGTTATGTCCAATTTCAAAGATTGGTGAGTTTTGCTAAGAATAGGAAGTATTCCTAGATTCTTGATGAGTTTGGTCAAAGAGGTGTAAGGGTATTTAACAATTTTAGATGGAAGAGAGTTGGATGGTTCCCTTATGGTTTTGGAGGATGGAGTATCTAAGGATGGGGTTGAGTTAGTGATAGGTTTGAGGGTGGATTCAAGTGAAGCTAAAAGTTCTAGTTTGTTTTGGTAAGGGAGACCAAGATGATGCCAGAAAGTGGCTCTATCGAGATTGGGTTGATAAGTGAACTCTAAGCTTTGTACTAGCATGGAAAAGGGCTTGTAGATAGGTTCAATTCCTTGATCATTGATTTCAAAGCTTAAACCCTTGGGTGGAGAAGAGGGAATGGTTTCCCCATCTATGTTTTTGGTGGAAGGTTCAAAATTTAGAGAAGATGTTTCTTCCATAGATGTATTGGATAAGGTGACCTCTTCTAAAGGAATGATTTCCAAAGTAAGAGTAGGTGAGTCTGTGGTGGGGGAGGAAGGTGTAATGTCATCAAGTGAAAGGAAGGGAGTGGTTGCTTCCTTTGTTTGATCACCCAAAGGAATGGGAAGTGATTCCTCCACTTCAATGAGTAGGGTGGAATAATTAGTAGTAATAGGTTTATCAATAACAACATTGATCGTGTGCACCTCACAAGTGTCAGATGATTTTAGTTGGCTTTGATTTACTAAAAGGGGAAGTGGAAAAGATTATTTGATTTACTTAATTATGATTTGTAAGGAAATTTTTAAAGGTTCTAATTGGTCAAAAAGTGGATTGGTTAAGGTTGGTGTTATTATAGTTTCTTCAGTTGTAAGTTTACTAAGGGCCAGAAGAGGGTGTATCAATGTCTCAATTATCACATTAGGGTGTGAAACTATTTGTAAGTTATTTGGTTAGATTGAAGAGGCTAGTTGGTTTGATAGGTTAACAAGTTAGTTGGGTTGATAAGTTGGTTTATCAGTTGAGGGTGATGAAATTTATTGGGTTAACAAGGTGGGTTGAGGTTGATATGATGGTTGGGGGAAATGGCCTAAGCTTTGAAAAGGTTGGGGTGATTGAGATGATAGATGTTGATAGGTTATTTTTTGGGCATATAATAATTAAATGGCTGATGATAGGCCATTAGTTTTTTGTAAGTGAGGTTTGATTGATCATGGATATCAAAAATAGATGGCCTAAGTTTTGAATCTAATCTAGCTATCTGGTCTATTATCACTGCAACAAACTTAGGTGGTAGTCCAGGTGAAGGTTGATAGTTTGTGGGTTTATTGAAATTGGAGTTTGATGAGTTATAAATAATTTTAGGTTGATTTTAAATAGCGTTGGGTTGGTTATAGACAAGTTTGGGTTGGTTGTAGATAGGATTGGGTTGGTTGTAGACAAGGTTGAGTTTATTATTGGTAAGGAAGGGAGCATAAGTGGATTACGATGCAAGATACTACTTTAAGGCAAAAGGATTATTATCCAAGATCCTAGAAAAGTTAGGATCTCCAGGAGAGAAAATAGGAAATCTCTCTATTGAACAAGATAGTGGAGATGAGGTATTGGAAAATAGGTTCTTGGTTGGTTTGATTCTTCAATTTGTAGTCTGGTAAATACTATGTGAAGAATGGAGAGAAATGAATCTCACACCTCAAACAAGAAGTATGTAAAAGAAAAGATTCAAAGAAATAAAATCATACACTAAGATACGTTAAATCCTAGATTTTTAATTATCTCTCTTTTGGCTTATACCTTAGAAAGTGTGAAGAAGAAATTTGATTTCTACAGCAGGTCCTAAACAAGGTCATCTATGTTTGGTTTCAGGTTATATTTAGGCACTCAAGAAGAAGTATGTATTGGTTCGAGTACGTGGCTTGGTGCTTGGGGCTTGTTCCCCTCACTTCACGATCCCATAGCTAGTGTGGGTACTAATCCAATATATATCGATTATCAAAGTTTATACTCAACCAGAGAGTTGAGTTGGTTATCCCCTTGGTGATTAAATCTAAGTACAATAACTGGGAAAGCGTAAGGTGATCCACTAGGTGATGAAATCATAGGCAGGCCTTGTTTCAAGTGAGTTTTATATTTATTTTTTGTAAGTGGTTTGGTTGTAACATTTGTGAACTACGATTAATTTGCTTTGCTTAATTAATCTAGGTGAACTAGAAACAAGCAAGCAAACAATGGGTGCAAGGTTTATTTTAAAGCCAAAATAAAATTTTAGATTTATTTAAATACATAAATAATCTCTAAATTCAAGATGAAAATTTAAGTCCTAATCCTAGGATGATTTCTCTTTTTATTTCTTTTAAAGATGCAAGAAAAATAAACTTTAACTTTTCTAAAAATGCAACTAAAACTTGTTTTTTTATTTTTTATTAAGAAGGAAAGCTTAATTTTAATATAATTTAACTAAATTAATTTCAATAATGTAACAAAATGTTCCTATCTAATTTTTACTTTTCCCTAAGTGTGAAAAGTATAAACTAGTTATGAAGCGTGTGGAAGAATACCTGTTGAATGTGAGCGCGTTGAATTCAAATGATTGTGGAGAGATCCTATTTGACTTGGGAGGATGACCTGAAAATAAGAGAACACTAAAAGAAACTTATTTTTAAGATAATTAGATGGGTGGATTTCCTAGCATGAGTTAGATCCTAGAAGTGAAAGCTTTCTAGGAAGTTGTCAATCCATTTGCTTTTAAACACTTAAGTGGTAATAATAAAAAATATATATTTACCTTATATGACTGTGAAACTAAAATGAAATATAACAAATAACATAAAATTAATCAAGAAAACTAAATGCTTTGCTTAGATGGCTAAAATAAAACAACTAGTTTAAATAATGTTAATGCTGAAAATTGGCTAAAATAAAGTTGTGATTTTTGGTTTGGATTGGTTTGATAAAGGTCAAAAGAGTGATTTGGTTGGGGTTAGAAATGGGTTGAGATGGTGAAGGGTAATATTTTAAATAAAATAAGAGGGATAAATTGATAAAATAAGTGCAATAAGGCAAAGGGGCAAATGGTCTAAAATGAAGCCAAGAAGGCAAAGGGGTAAATGGTCAAAATGAGGCCAAGAAGGAAAAGAGGCAAATGGTCAAAATGAGGCCAAGAAGGCAAAGGGGTAAATGGTGATCAAGAAGACAAAGGGGATATAGATAAGTGGATGAAATGACAATAGAGTGATGAAGGACATAAGTGAAATAAGAAGGCCAAAGGGAAAGTAATACATAAATTAAGATAACTAAACAACAAGATTACCTCAATGCTTGAAGATGTTTGTTGTTGAAGATTGAATTGTTGATATTTGATGAAGACTTGAAGTAATTTTTGCATATTTTTTTTTCTTGAGCTCCTTATCTTCAAGATGATGACCTCCTTGGTGATTCCTCCAAACCTACAACACAAATGTTAATAACAAAATACTAACTTTCAACTTAACCTTTGGTGAAGGAGAGGGGGGGTATTTATAGCATTTGATGTTGAGAAACATGCCAAAAGAGTGGAATAGTGAAGAAATTCAAATTTTTCAAAGTGGTGTATGATTTATTCAAGGTGAGGTTGGTGGGCATTCCCATGTGGGTTGAAAAATATCCCTCTTTGTACACGAATCCAAGTTTGAATGGAAATCATGCACATGGATTTGAATGAGATCAAAGACTTTTTACCACCCTTATTTTTATTTATTCAATCACTTAAAGAGGTGTCACACTAAATGTGGCACCATTTTATATATGGGGGATGAAAATTTCAAGGTGAGGTTGGTAGGGATTCCCATGTGGGTTGGAAAGTCTCTCATTTGGGTTGGTGAGCCTCCATTTGGGTTAAAAAGTCAAAAATGGGTGCCCTTTGTCTTTTCCAAAGTTTTAAAGAGGTAGGTATCTTTTTAAAGTTTAATTTCATGTGGGAAGACAAAAATAAATATTTAATAATGACCCCTTAATGGGAAATTCACTACATTTCAAGGGGGGCCTTGTGATGCTTGAATGAGGTCATCAAGTACTTTGGGAAGGGTCCCAGTGGGGAGTATGATGTACCACATCAAGACACATCACTTCTAAGCCACATCACTTGCCATATCACCTGCAAATCACCTCCCATGTCACTTGACATGTCACATGCCTTGTCACTTACCATGTCATCATGAATAGTGATAGTGGGTCCCATAATGAATAGTGATGGTGAATAGTACTTTCAAATGGTGATTTTGAATGATATTTATGACTAGGATAATAGTGATTTAGTTGGGTTAAAGGGGGGTTTGGAAAGGTTTATAAATTTTAGTGGATCTCGAGGCATTTAGTCATCAAAAACTATAAATGTGCAATTTTTTGGTGTCTACATTTCCCCCCTTTTTATTATGTAGCTTTGAATTAACAAGCTAAAAAATAAAAACAAATCACTTTGTTGAAGGTCAAGATGCCCTGAGTATGGGAGGTGTTCCCCCTCAAACTAAGATTCGATGAGGAAAGGTTGAATCAGGTGTAGGTTTGATAAGCAATTGATGGGGAGGCACTAGGTGGTGCCACAAGGTAGCTAGGTATGTGAAATGCCAATGGGTTCAAAAAATATGACTAAGCGCAATAGTCAAGATTATATAGAGATTAAAGGTGCCAATGTTGATAACAAAAAGGTTGGGTTCTAATATAAATGATAAGGTAATCGATCCCCAGTGTTGGTCATAGCTGATCAAGTTAGTCTTATCAAGGCTCCTAGATAGGGTCAGTGTTGACTCAAGTATCCAAGGTAGGAAGTGCTCTCGAGAAAACATTTATGGTCTAGTTTTTTCATGAAGTGGTGCAAACATTTAAAATTTCAATACGGTAAGGTTGGTCATTGTAGGTAGAAGTTATTACACAAAAAACACCAATGTTTTGGGTCAAAATCAACCTACGTCAAGGTGGATGTGGTGACAGCATGGGTGGATTGGGTATGGATTGGAAGGGGATGGTTGAGTTCACTCTAGATGCATGGGGTAAGTGGACACTACCTACATAGTTCCATGGATAGGAAACCAAAAAATAACATCAAGCCAATTGTAGTTCATTTGAGGTGAATGGTGTTGGTTAACTTAGTTTCTCCAATTTGATATCATGTAGGTAGGTTCAAGGGAAGGATATTGGAGAAAGAGAAGTGTTAAAGGGTGAAAAAGATGGTTATCAAATAGTTTTTGATGGGTGTGGTAGAAATGGTGGATGAGATTACCTAGGATGCAATTAGATGATTACGTCAACTATGAAAAAAGAATCTACAACCATGGATAAGCAGGTTGAAGTGTGAAGTTTCTACCACCATCATAAATAAAAGGAAAGGTAGAAATATGCAGTACCAGGATTTAGAAAATTTGGAACTACTCGAATTGCCATGGTGATCTGATGGGTTCTTTCATCACCATCTAAATAAGTTGACATTATGCACATTTCACAACAATGTCATTAATAGGCTATGGAAGGTTATTTTTCAATGGTTCGGGGAAGCAAAGTAGCAGAGTGGGTAAAAGAGAAGTGGTGAAGATTCAAACCCTTGACCCTTGAGTCAGTGGGGCCCAAAAATAAGTAAGCATTGAGTTTTTGAGGGAATTTAGAGAAAGATGTTGAGGGGTTTTAGAAATGGAGTGAGGTGAATAATAATAACATAATTAATTGAGGGAGCAGGTTATGGATTATGGTTAAAGAGTAGGGCTATTGCAAGGCATAAGAAGATGTAGTCCGAAAGGGAGAATCAAGGAAAATTATTGGTTGGAATGTTAGTGTGCATGAGGGTGTATCTATCATCCCCATGTGGGTATCCCATATCTTCCATTTAAATGTGGTTTTATTTTTTATTCTAACATCTTCGAAGGTTAGAGTAAAAAGGGTTTAAAATAGGTAAGACCATAAGAGTTGGGGAAGGAATTTTCATCCTGATGGTTGAATGACGCTCATGTTTGTTGGTTGGTCGTATGAGCCCAAGATCATGGCCAATTGTGTTATAGATCCATAGGATTGGTATATATCTCATTGTAAACCAAAATTGAGTGGAAGACCTTGGAGACCATAGCATGCTCAAATAGGTATAGGGTTGAAAAGGAAAAATGTGATAGGGAGGGTGAAGGGAGTAGTTAGAGAGGGACAAAAAAGAGAGTCTAAACGCAACATATAGAGGCATTAAAAGAATAAAGGGATGCTCCTAAAGTAAGGAACCTGACCAAATTTTATGCATTAAGGAAAGGGCATGGAGGATACAAGGAAGAAGACAAGGAGATGTATGCAAAAGTAGTAAAATTGGTGACCGCACTCTAAAGAGGTGGAGGTGAAATTGTAGAACATAAGGGAGATCCAACAAGGTATGAGGTAAATGTGGACTAGGAGATGGATGAAGAGAAAATAATGAGGTTGCAGATAAAGACGAAGGTGTAAAATGATGTAAGAAGCCAGGCATGGTCATATAGGTCAGGAAGAGCAAGGAAGGGCATCAAAGGAGATGAAAATAATGAAATGAAAAAGAGAAGAAAAATAAAAGGTATAAGATGGGGGTGAGAGATGCACAAAAGAATGATAGATTGGAGAATTGAAAAAGATGGGGAGAGAAGTGTAAAAATAGTGAAGGGTAAGGGAGGATGAGGGATATGGGCAGCCATGAAAGGTTTAAAAACAAGTCTAAAAAAGATGAAGGAGAAAATAGTTTGGTGATGAAAATGAAAGACAAGGAAATAAACATAAGAAAAGGAAATAAAAAGGATGACAGGGGAGTGAAGAAGTAGGTGGTATCTTGGCCAAATGAAGCAAAACAGATGGTGATTTTGAAGATGAGAATGGGATGGAAAATTGGAAAGGGGTTAAGAAAAATAAGGGGAAGTAAAGGAGGTATCAATCATCTTGTTAGAAGAGATTGACAAGCTAAAGGGGTGATTAGAAGAGATTGTCAAGCCAAAAAGTGGTGAGGTGTTGAAGAAATAGGAGAACACAATGAAAGGGAGTGAGATGAAACTAAGGGATGAAGATCAGGGATGATAAGGACAAAAAAGAAAGAATTGAAGCATGGATACTCACACATACACAAAAGCTAAGTGAGTACCAAGAGGGAAAGAGGAAAAGGGGAATGCAAAAAGGTAAAAGGAAAAAAAAGATAAGAAGAAAAGGGCAATTATGGAAGGCTTCTCAAAGGATATAGGCCCAGTTAGAAGCTAGTTGTGGAGGAAAAAAACAAGACAAAAAGAATGAAAAGATGGAAAAAAAAGAAAACAAGAAGAATGGAAAATGGGAAAGGTGGGAAGAGTGGTGGAATGGTGGAGAGTGGTGGTACACGTAAATAAAAAGTGAAACAATAGAATAAATAGAAATCCTATAAGATGCATAATATGATATGGAATGGATGAGGAAAAGAGAGTAATAAATAGGGTACAAAAAATGGCCAAGGGTGAGGGGAGATGATGAGGACAGAGAAAGAAGTTGAAGGGGATAAAAGTCAAGGTTGGTAATAAGGTGAAAGAGAGGCAGAAAATGCAAAAGATAGGTGGGGAAGTGGACCATGAAGCATACATAAGGAAAGATGATGGGGAAGCCAACGAAATAGAGTAAGAGGTGGCTTTATAAGAGGTAAGGGGGTCCAATGGAGAATGTTGTCAACCTTTGTGTTAAAAGATATTGACAGGCTAGAAAAATGGTTAAAAGAGATTGACAAGTTGGAGGTAGGGATATTTTTAAGAGATAGGTAGAGAAGTGGAGGAAAAGATATGAGGTGAGAAAAGAGAATAAAGTAAAGGATATGATTGAGCTGACCTCAGTAACTAAGCACTACCTACATAGTCCAAAAATACCTCAAGCCAATGTAGTTCTCCCAACAATGGGGGAAAAACTTAAGAGGAAGTATTAAATTGTGTTAAAACATAAGGGTGCTTAAGAAAGAATTCAAAGCTTCCTTGATTTAGGATGCCCTAAGAAAAATGGCATTGTTAGTGGTGGAAATGAGTGAGAATAAAAAGGGGATGAGAATTAATCGTTAGTGGCCAAGCTGCCCTTAGAACAATGCCTACATAGTCCATGGACATCAAACCAATGTATTTCAACAAGGTTTGGGTGAGTGGTGTTCAAATTGGCTACCCCAATTTGATGGACCACATGGGCTAGTTTGGGCTGATGGAGAAGGTTTTGTAAAATAAAGCTTTTGGGTTTTGGTGAAGGTGTTGGTGAAAGTGAATGGGGTAGGTTGGTAAGTAGTTACCATAATGATCCCACATTTAGTAGGATGAGAGATACAAATGAGCAAGGTAGGATAAATTAGAAGGGAACACAATGCTAAGTACCATAAATGATCTTCAATAGAGCTAATCCAAAGAAGAGGTGCTTTTTTTAGGAGGTTTTACCTTCTAAAATTGTGCAAGGGTAGGAGTTTGGAGATAGTGTCTACCACTATGATCCAAGTTTTAGGAGGTGGGGGTCTATCCAGATCTACAGTCACTGTGGCCAAGGTTTACCACTGCTATGAGCTAAGTTTTAAGGGCAGTAGTGAAGTGACAACTTGCAAATAATTTCTTTGATAGTCAAGGAGATTCTACAAGTAAGGAATTTATCATCATGGTAAGCAATAGAGGATGGACCTTGCCTAACCCAAGATCTGCATGGGTAGGCTAGATAAATGGTGGCCATATCTACATCATATGCCCTAGTTTCTTAGAATCACAGATGTGGGGTCCCATTTAGAAGAGGCCCTAGTATCAGGGAACTATATGGTCTAGGATATTGGTTATATAATTGGATCAGATGGCCATTCCCCTATTATGGATGGACTCTCAACTAGTACAAAATAAAAGACTACCATGTTCGAGTAGACACTACCAATGGTTGGGGGTTGATGTTTAGAGCTTGTGGCAATGGGCTGGTAGGAATAGGAGGGTAATGTGTTGGATATTGTTGGTTATTATGCTTGAGGTTGTGTGGAACTTATAAATTTTATGGTTATGGTTATGATTGGTATGTTCATGGATATTGTAATCTCTCTTAATGTAAAATAAATGACTATTATTGTTGCAATGTTGGATGGTACAATGAAAACATCAATCATGCACATTAAGATAAGAATAAGGCCTGGTGCTTTATTTTTGACAAGGACTAAAAATAGACCCAAATTGAGATCAAATTAATGAATATAATCCCTTTGAATGTTATGCATGAGTAGTCATTAGTTGATTAAAAAGGTTTCATGATCATAGGGTATCAAGTAAGCTCTAAATCTCTTAATTTATAGATAGTCGAAAGGGAAGATGGGTGAAGGGTGGTGTGAAGGGTAATGGGTGATATGTATGATAACCTCATATGAATTAGTTTTACCCTTCTATAGGTGGCCTAAGAATGGTAATAAACAAGTCCATGTCATATGCTAGTTGTAGACTGATCAATGTGAGAAGTCTACATGTGAAATTCAATTACAACTATAGATTTTTTGTGATAATGGGTCTTTTGATTTATTGTTATATATGGGAAGCTGATCAATGCAAGAAGCTTCCATGAAATTCATCTAATTTTAAAAAATTTAACTCAGCCATCTTTCGAGGGATTGGTCTAAGCTTATTGGCTTTGTTTTAATGTTCTTGATAGTTGTCCTTTAAGGGAACAATCTACCTTACATGTGGAAATTTTTATTTTATTTTTGGGTAGCTATCCTTTGAGGGAGAAGTCTAAAATACTTAATATATTGACCTAATTAATTATTTCAAGATGAAATGTGTTTAGACATGGACCAGTCTAATTAGGCTCAGAGGTTTACCTTTATGAGGGAAAAACTTTACACAAGAAGGTCAATGATACGTGAAAGGGTGTGGTTTTGAGAGACAATGACCATGAGACTCCATCATGTTAGAGATGAAAAGTATCCATGAGAACAATGTTATGGGTAGATCTATGGTACCCATATTTAACATTAGGCCATGACTATGATGGTTAATCACATGGTTCTATGTTGTAATCAATTGTCCTCAAAAGGGGAGGAAGAAGGTGGGTGAAGGTGAAAAATCTTATAATCAAGGGATGCGATTAAGTTAGACAAACAAGTGAGCTTGATCCTTATTTAATATAAAAATGGACAAAGAATTGAGAGGCTCAAGTTTTAGTTTACCTATGAGAGAAGACAAATGATAAGCTCCTGATCCATACTTATGGGTGATGATGTAGGGTCTAAGCCAATTGAAAGCAAACTTTCCTCATTTACTCTTCTTCATGTTGGTCACATGTTGGTTTTCTTTTAGGATGAGATCTCTGATATTGAATTCCCATTGTTTGAGGTGTTTTTTATAAGCACATGTGATATGCTCTTCATAGATACAAAGGTGGGTAAGAGCTGCTAAACTATGCTCATCAAGTAGCTCAAGTTGAGCTAAATGATGTTGATGAAAATCTTCCTCAGAAATGATTTCCTTCAAATATATGTGAAGAGAGGGGATTTGGACTTAAGAGGCAAGACTACCTCTACTCCAAATGCTAGAGAGAAAAGGGTAGCACCAGTGGAGGTTTGAATGCTAGTGAAATAGGCCCATAAGGTGAACGGGATGTGTAAGTGCCAAAATCCAACTTGAAGTATTGACAACTTTGGTTAGTATTTTGGTGAGCATTTTATTATATATTTTTGCTTGTCCATTTTCTTGTGGTCAATAAGGTGAGGAAAATATTAAATCAATGCCAAATGCATCGCATAAACCTTGGACTTGCTTATTCTTGAAGGATTTACCATTATCGATGATGATCTTATGAGGAACACCAAAGTGATAGATGATATTGTGGTTGATAAAGTCAAAAATATTTTCTACTTTGGTAGAGATTATAGGAATAGATTCCACCCACTTGGTGAAGTATTTGGTGGCTGTGATAATGGAGCTATGCTACTGTGAAGAATGGGAGTTAATTTCCCCAATGAGATT
Organism: Torreya grandis; assembly: GCA_037957365.1. Taxonomy (NCBI): domain Eukaryota; kingdom Viridiplantae; phylum Streptophyta; class Pinopsida; order Cupressales; family Taxaceae; genus Torreya; species Torreya grandis. Next base: position 1,683,911 of record JARHVA010002203.1, read on the forward strand.
GAGCCCCCATTGAGATAAAGGCCAAAAGTCCTTAAATAATTGGAGGTCATTAACTGGCACATGATGTATATTAGCATGATATTGACATTTAACACACTTTTTTACATAATCACAACAGTCTTGGTTGAGGATGTACCAATAGTAACCAAGGTGAAGGATACATTTAGTGATCGCTAGGCTGTTAAAGTATCCCCCACAGATTTCATCATGTGTTTCCTTGATGGCATGAGAAGCTTCATGGCTACGTAGGCAATGAAGAAGGAGACTATCAAAACCATGTTTGTAAAAGATTCCCCCTAGTATGGTGTAACAAGAGGTACCCTAAATAAAAGCTCTTTGAGCATTCCTAGAGATGTTGGGAGGAAAAATGCCTAGGTTGAGATAGTTGAAAGTTTGGTCATACCAAATATCAGATGAGGATTCCTCTACATTAAAAATGGTAGGGAGGTCAAATTGGCCATCATAGGGTGTGGTAAAATGATGAACAATGACAAATATTTTGGAATTGAAAGGCTGAGAAGGGATTTGAGAAGCAAGTCAGGCAATATATCCACAAATTTATTGGTTGATCAGGGAACAGATTGGACTAGGTAAAGTTTGAATGATTTTAAGATTTTGTCAGCTAAAAGTTTATATTTTAGCAAGACATCATTCTTACATTGATAGGATCCATTGACCTGGTTGACCACAAGCTAGGAATCACCAAAGACATGGATTGTCTTAATTCCCAAGATTTAATTAGTTCGGAGACCTATCACTAGGGCTTCATACTCGCCCATACTATTGGTGCATTCAAATTCAAGTTTGAAGGAGAGAGGAAGGGGTTCACAATCAAGAGGAATGAGAATAACTATGGCACCTTCTCCTTGTTGGCATTTTGATCCATCGAAGAACATTGTCATTTAGTAGGTTATGTCATCTTTTTGAAAAAAAGTTGTGATAGACTCATCCAAAAAAGTAAGAGGTAGTGGTTGGTTATTCACTAAAAGAGCTTTAGCCAATTGATCACAATGACCTGACCTTAAATCAACTTCTATTACAAGAATTCAAGGTCAAATTTAGCTAGGAACATGAGTCACTTATCCATACATTGATTTTGGTATGGTTTAGAGTGCATATATTTGAGTGGGTCGATATTAGTGATGACATAGGTTTTATGGTTAAGAAGGTAGTGGTAGAGTTTGGTGGTCACAAAGGTCAATGATAAGTAAAGTTTCTCAGTGTGTGTCTATCAAGTTTCATATTCTACAAGTGTATGGCTAATGTAGTATATGGCTTTCTCTTTGTGTTGTTCATCTCGGTGAGCCAACATTTCCCCTAGGGAATGGTCAGTGGTTGAGATATATAGGTAAACAAGGTGGTCATCCTTTGGAGGGGTGAGGACAGGTGGTGACAAAAGGTATTATTTGAGTGAATCAAAGGCATTTTGATAATCACTACTCCATTTGAAAGAGACATCCTTCTTTAGAAGGTGATGAAAAGGATGGCATTGGTATGAAAGTTGGGAAATGAAACAGTGAATGGATTGAAGTTTTCCTTAAAGGCTGTGGAGTTGTTTAAGGTTGGTTGGAGGAGGCATGTCTAAAATTGCTCTGACTTTAGTAGGGTCTACTTCAATTATACAAAGAGAGATGATGAATCCAAGAAGCTTTCCTGAAAGGACCCCAAAAATGCATTTCTTGGGATTTAGGTGAACGTGAAAATGAATGAGGTGTTCAAATATAATCATAAGAGTAGTCAAGTGATTTGTTCAGAGTTTGGATTTCCTAAGAAGGTCATCCACATAGTCCTCTATAATCTTATTAATGATATCATGGAAAATAGAAGTCATGGAAGGTTGGTAGGTTGTACCAACATTATTTAACTTGAAAAGCATGACTCTATAGCAGAAAGTTCCCCAAGGGGTCATAAAGGCAGTTTTATGTTGATCTTCAAGAGCAATCAAGATCTAATTATAACCCAAAAACCCATCCATGAGAGATAACATCTCATGGTCAGCCGTAAGATCAAGAAGTTGGTCAATGCTAGGTAGAGGGAAGTCATCCTTGGGAAAGGTGAGGTAAAGGTCATGAAAGTCCACACAAATGAATAGACCCTCATTAGCTTTGGTGATAGGTACAATGTTTGAGACCCATTAGGGGTAGTCAATGGGTTAAATTAAGTTTACAGATATGAGATGTTAAAGCTCTTCTTTGATGAGAAGGTCTATGTAAGGATGCATGCATCAAAGCTTATATTTAACAGGATTAGCATCATGGTGAGTGACTATGTTATGGGTAGCAATGGTGGGATCAATCCTAGGCATATCATTATAAGACCAAGTCAATGCTATGTTACGGTCTTGGAGGAAAGATGAGAAATCTTGAAGTTCTTTGGTATTCAATGATTGGCCCAATTTGACAATGCAAGGCTTATTTAGAGTGCCCAAGTTGATTTTGATGGTAGATTCATTCAACATAGTCAGGGCCTCATGAGGAAGGGATTTGTGGATATAATAATCCCCTACACTGAGGTAGCTAAAAATGGAATCATCATCTTGATGTCAGATGGTGTTGATGGTGTGAGAATCGTTCTCTACCATTTCAAGATGTAGGGGTGGAATGACTTTGGTTTGGCCACTCTTTTGGTAGATGAGAGGGCACAAACTTATAATATTGATTAAAAAAAGTTAGGAGGGATAATATTAGGGTCTTTAGGTGGAGAAAGTGGTTGGGTTAGCAAGGATGGGATATCTTCCTTTGTGGTGGCAATGAGTTTGGGTGAATTGGTGGATTCTTGAGGTGGTTCATACCCAAGGCCAAATGACTCATGAGTTTGTAAAGTTTTTAGATGGGGCAACTCATGAAGCCCTTGTTCATAGTGACCGAAGCCAAATCCTTTCTAAACACACCTATGGAGATGTAGTCTAGCCAACTCTGGTTTGCTAAAATAGGAAAATTTAGAGGTAAATGGTTGGATGGATGATATAGTGGTAGGGGCTAGAAGTGGTTGATCAAGTCTCCCATAAATGAAATTTATTTGATGGCTAGGGAGACCAATGGGGATGATGGTCCCAATGTTAGATTCATAAGAAGGGTCATGTCTAAGATTACCATATTCTTGGGGGGTAAGGAGGGCATCTAAGGCTAAGAGTCTATATTCCCCAAAAGAAAGTCATTGAAATGTGGTTGTCATGGGGTCTTCTATGAGAATCTGAGAAGAGGGGATATATGAGTTAGTGGAAGCTTCATCAACATTAGGTGTGGAAATACTATGGGTGTTGGCTAGTGAGGTTGTTTTGTTGGCAGATGGTTATGAGGTGGATAAAGGAGGAAGAAGGATGTCATTAGGCTGATATGTCATATTTCAAGATGTAAAATGACTAGGGTCAACTTATATAGTCACAACTTGCCCTTCGTGTTTGAACTTGACACATCGATGCAAGGTGGAAGGGACACAACTCATGGCACAAATCTAAGGGTGTCTATGTAAAATATTATATCAAAACTCTCCTTCTACAACATAAAAAAGTTTGAGAATAGTATGAGGCCCTACACAGATGTGGAGGACAATTGTGCCCAAGGTGGTAGCCATAGTATCATTAAAATAATGAAGGACCATTGAGCTTTTAGACATGATGTTTTCAGGTAACTAAAACTAACCATAAGCATGAGAGGAGATAATATTGATGCTAGCTCCCCCATAAATCATCACCCTTTTGATGCAGGTTTGATTGATGTATGTTGTAATGAAGAGAAGAGGATCAGGATCCTCTGAATAAACAAAAGGTATTTCTAAATTCTTGAAGGTGACAAAGTTGGAATTCTAAAGGGCACCAATAAAAAGTGGCTAAAGGTTGAGGATCATCGGGTTGGACCTCAATGGATTGTAGAGCCTCTATAAGTACTTGACAGTGATAGGGAGAGGTAGAGATTAACTCATACAAGCTCATCTTTGTTGGAATTTGGTGAAGTTTCTTGAGGATAGCTTTTCAGATGGATAATGTATATGGGCTAGGGTATGGAGGGTTAGATGGGGAGGCACCTAAGATAGACACCTTGGGTTTGTTTGAAGATGGATAAGTTTGGGTATTATTTTCATGGGAGTTCAAAGAGGGATAAGTCTAAGGAATGGATGCCTTAGTCTTCCCTTTATCCTTTTGTTGGGCTTGAGATCAGGTAATCATGTGAATAGTGTGGATAAGGGGGTTCTCTAGATTGGATGGTTTCTTCAGTTACTCCTCTTCACTTTTGGGTGAGATCAAAGATCCTATGGGTTGAGTCAATGGTTGGATTGATAATAAGGATGAAGGAGGTTTGTTTGATAACAAATCATCATCTTCATATAAGTTTTGAGCAAGCACTTGGAGAGCTTTACAGTTCTTAGTGTCATGTCCTAGTGCCCTATGATATGCACATATCAAGTTATCATTAAACCAAGAGGGTTTGGTACATGAAGGATCAAAGGGTTTGATGGGTGGTAAGCTTAGGGAAGAAGTTTGAAATAACCACTGAAGAATGGTTAAGTAAGATTTAGCTAAAGGTGGTACATGTTTAGTGGTTTTTACTTTGGGTGTTAAAGTGGGAGGTTGTGTGGATGTAGGTTTGGTGGTAGGTGTCTTGAATAAAGTGGTATGATTGGTTGATGGTTTCATTTTAGGCACGAAGGTTGATGGGCTAGTGACAGAGGAGGGCAAGGAAGGTAACTTATGAATTATTGGTGTAGTGGGGAAAGGTGCTTTAGAAATAAAGTATGAAGGTGTGACCAATAAAGGTGGTGGGGTTTTGGTAAAAATGATTGACTTTATGTTTAAGGTAGAGGGATGGGGACCCAAAATGGAGGGCAAGGTTGAAGGAGGTAAAATTTGGGGTTTTGGGCCCTTTGGTGATTTTACCTCTTTGGTTGTTTTAGTTATTGGTTTTGGAGGGGATTTGATCACTTTAGTTGTCTTGGTGGGTTTAGGTGTTCGAGGGTCAATCAATTTGGAAGAGGTTTTAGTTGGTTGGGTGGAGATTTTAGTTGGTTTATAAGGGCTAGGTTGGTTTGCCAAAGAAGGGGTTAGTAGCTCCATTTTGGTTCCCTTACCTTTATCTTGACCTCTGATAGAAGGTTTTGAAATTAGAGGTTGGGTGGGTGGAGTCATCTTCTCTTGTGAGATAGATTCCAAAGGGGAGGTGGATGGTTCTACAATAGGGGAGGTGGGTGTGGTATCCTTTAATGGAGGTGTGGATATGGTTTATTCCTTTGTTTGGGTGTCCAAAGGAATAAAAGGCAGTCTTTTTTCTTCCATTATGGGAATGGGGAAAGAAGTGATTGAGGTAACATTTTCTTCGTCAATGGTTTCAGTAGTAACCACATTAATAGTATGTGCCTCATGATATGATTCAAGTTTATTTTTATGATGAGGGGTAGAAGGAGTATGATTAGGGAAAGGCTTGCAAAATATGTCGAGGGCTTGGTTTGGTGGCACATTAGGATTGTCCAATGTGAGCTCCCCCTTATCAATGAGGGATTGGAAAAGGTATTTAAAGGTATTGCACCTATTTATGTCATGTCCTATGACTCGGGGAAAATCACAATGGTCATTCTCATGATACCAACTGGGTATGGGGTGAGAGGTATCAAACTGTTGGGGTGGTTTAATTGGTGTAAGTTGGATGATATTGGCTTTTAGTAAATTTTCCAAAATAGAAGGATAAGGCTCCCCAAGTGGAGTTAATGGCTTATGGTTATTCTACATTTAGTTCCTTTGGTTTCAATTTAGATAGTTGAAGGGGTCAGAGGTTTGGTTCATTGGGTTCTATTGGTTGGTAGATGGTAGAGTTGCAGCTTTGAGGACAATAGCATTGGTGATGGATTTGCTCTTGGAATTAGTATTGGTTGGGTTTTTTAGTTTGGAAGACGAGGGCTCATTGGGTTTGTAAGTTGGGTTCTTGTTCTTTAACTTTTATCTTCCCTCATCAATGGCTCTATTATCTAGTTTTTGAGACATGGCAAAATCTTTATCGAATGTCCTAAAGCTTTAGACACACAATGTGGATGAAATGTGTTTTGCACATGCTCAAGCAAAGATATCTATAAGCTCAGGTTGAGGCAATGAAAAGGAAAGTTGGTTGATTAGGCTACTCCAATGAGCCATGAAATAGGTAATATATTTATCTTTGAATTTTTGAATGGAGTAGAGGTTGGTAATAGAAACTTTCTTGGATACATTGATCAAAAATTGATCTAAAAAAGTTTGGGCTAGTTGGGTGAAAAAGAAGATGGAGTGTTTTGGGATGGAACTATACCAATCTAATGTTGGTCCAGATAAGGACATAGGAAAGGTATGGAGGAGAATAGCATAATCATGGGAAATCAAGCAACATGCGTGCCTAAATTCTCTTAAATGTTGTTGGGGGTCCTCCTTGCTTTGAAATTTAGAGAATTTTGGCAATTCCCATTATAGAGGAAATAACCAGAGAGGGACAGATGGATGATTGGGTTCATTACAAATTTGGTCATAATAGATAAGGTTACGTGAGCCTGAGATAGATGATTCAAGGGTATTCATCTTCTCCATTAGCATCTTGACCAAATCCATTTGGGGTTATTGGGTTCGATAGGTATATGACACATTTTATTATGGTTGGGTGACATAGAAATAACTAATGGATGATTGGGATGATGTTACATGTGTGTGTGAGGTCAAGTAAGGTTGGGTGGAAGGTGAAGGTATGTATACTTTTGTGTCAAGAATATATTGATAAGATGTCATGGGTATGTGTTGGAAGGTGGAGGTTGGGGGGTTTATGTGTGGCATCAAAGTAATTAGTGGGTTAGTTGGTTGAAGGTGGGTGGTGACCAAAGTGTTTATAGGGGGAAGTGTTTGTGGTATGGATAGCACTAAATTTTGAGATTAGGTTGTGGTTAAGGTATTGGTTTCTACCAAAAGAAGGATGGAAGCAGGAGTGGAGATTAATGCCATAGTAGGTGGGGTGTAGGTGACTAAGGGTAAGGTTGAACCCACTTGGGGTGTGATAGGAGGTGTTTGGTTTGGGGGTGGAAGGTTAGTTTGGGTTTGGGTAGATGCGATGTTGGAATAGGTGTGGGTCAATAATGGTTGGATTGAAGTGGTACCCACCATAAGGTGGGGTGGCATGCCAAGAGGGGGTTCGATAGAGGAAACTGAAGAAAAAAAGGTACGGTGTGGCATGGTATTGATGTAGTGTTGTAAATCCACTTGATTATTATCAAGGAAGGAAAAAAAAGTTAGGATCTACTTCAGATATGATTGGGACCCTAGAAGGAGAGGGAGGAGGGGAACTATCAACATGAGGGGAACTCTCAATGTTTGAGGTATATTCCATAGGTGCGGAAGAAGATGGGGGTTGGTTAACTTGATTTTTGAGTTGTTGTCTAGTAGTGACCATATGAAAAAATAAGGAATGGAAAGGTGAAGCTCTCAACTCAAACAGAAAGCAACCAAAAATACATCAAAGTAATCAACACAAGCACTAGAAATGTGTTTAGCCTAGGATTACTTTTAAATCACTTTTGGATTATACTTTAAAGAGTGTGAAGGGGAAGTTGGTCTAATATAGGTACTAAAAAGGCAAGCTATGGTTGGTTTCAAGTTGTTTAGGCACTCAAAATAAAGATCTATGTTGAAATTTGGTATATGGCTTGGTATTGGGGCCTACCCCCTCACTTCAAAATATCATAGTGATAAGGGTGACGGGTGCTTATCTAAGATATACCAAGTCCAGAGTTTATACTCAACTAGAGAGTTGAGTTGGTTCTCCCCTTGGTGGTGAAATCCAAGTGGGATAGTCAGGAGGGCATAAGGTTACCTCCAGGTGAGGAAATCTTATTTAATCCTTGTCTCAAGTATTATTTTGATGTGTTGATTATTTAATAGTTTGGCTTAGTGTGTCAAGACAAGTGAAAGTTACAATAAAATTATTGTTCCTCCTAGTTACTAGAAGAACTAAGATCAATAAGCAATTCAATGGATGCAAAGTGTTTGTTTCAAATCCAAAATAAAATTTCAGATTTATTTAAATGCATACAAAATCTATAAATGCAATATAAATACAAGATTAAAATACAAGCCCTAATCCTAGGATGATTGCTCTTTTTATTTCTTTTAAAGATGCAAGGAAAATAAACTTTAACTTTTCTAAAAATGCAACTAAAACTTGTGTTTTTGTTATTTTTTTATTAAATAAGAAAGAAAGCTTAATTTTGCTAGAATGCAACTAAATTAATTTCACTAATGAAAATTTAAATTTCCTACAACATCTACGAATCCAAAAAAACATAAGGGTCCCACTAGGCGTGCCAAAATGTTTCTATCTAATTTTTGCTTTTTTCTAAGTGTGAAAAGTAGAAACTAGTTATGAAGGGTGTAGAAGAATACCTGTTGAATGTGTGCACATTGAATCTAGATGATTGTAGAGAGATCCTATTTGACTTGGGAGGATGACCTGTAAATAAGATAACACTAAAATAAACTTATTTGTTATATAAGTAGATAGGTGGATTGCCTATCATGAGCTAGATCCTAGAAATGAAAACTTTCTAGGAGGCTATCAATCCACCTACTTTTAAACACTTAAGTGGTCATGATAAAATAAATATATTTGTCTTATATGATTTTAAAACTAAAATTAAATATATTAAATAATATAAAATTAATCAAAAAAACTAAATGCTTTGCTTAGATGGCTAAAATAAAGCAACTAGTTTAAATAATGCTAATGCTAAAAATTGGCTAAAATAAAGTTGTGGTTTTTTGTTTGGATTGGTTTGGTAAAGGTCAAAAGAGTGATTTGGTTAGGGTTAGAAATGGGTTGATATGGTGAAGGGTAATTTGTTCAAGAAAACAAGAGGGATAAATGGTCAAAATAAGGCCAAGAAGGCAAAGGGTGAAGGGTAATTTGTTCAAGAAAATAAGAGGGATAAATGGTCAAAATAAGGCCAAGAAGGCAAAGGGGAAAATGGTCTAAAACGAGGCTAAGAAGGCAAAGGGTAAAATGGTCTAAAACGAGGCTAAGAAGGCAAAGGGGCAAATGGTCAAAATGAGGCCAAGAAGGCAAAGGGGTAAATGGTGATCAAGAAGACAAAGGGGATATGGTTAAGAGGATAAAATGAAAAGAGGGTGAAGAAGTAAATAAGTGAAATAAGAAGGCCAAAAGGAAAGTAATACATAAATTAAGATAACTAAATAACAAGATTACCTCAATGCTTGAAGATGTTTGTTGATGAAGATTGGCTTGTTGATAGTTGATGAAGACTTGAAGTAATTTTGGTAGAGTTTTATTGCTTGAGCTTCTTATCTTCAATATTATGACCTCCTTGGTGATGCCTCGAAACCTGAAACATAAATGTTAATAACAAAATACTAACTTTTAACTTAACCTTTGGTGAAGGAGAGGGGGGGTATTTATAGAATTTGATGTTGGGAAACATGCTAAAAGAGTGGAATAGTGAATCAATTCAAATTTTTCCAATTGGTGCATGATTTAGTCAAGGTTAGGTTGGTTGGGATTCCCATGTGGGTTAGAAAATCTCTCTCTTTGCACATGAATCCAAGTTTGAATGGAAATCATGTACATGGGTTTGAATGAGACCGAAGACTTTTTACCACCCTTATTTGTCTTCATTCAAACACTTAAAGAGGTGGAACACCAAATGCAGCACCATTTTCCATGTGGGGGATGAAAAGTCTAAGGTGAGGTTGGTGGAGATTCCCATGTGGGTTGGAAAGTCTCCCATTTGGGTTAAAAAGTCAAAAATGGGTGTCCTTTGTCTTTCCCAAAGTCTTAAAGAGGTAGGTATATATTTTAAATTCTAATTTCATGTGGGAAGACAAAAATACATGTTGAATAATGACCCCTTAATGGGAAATTTGCCACATTTCAAGGGGGGGGCCTTGTGATGCTTGAATGAGGTCATCAAGTACTTTGGGAAGGGTCCTCAGTGGTTATGATGTCTCACATCAAGCCAAATCACTTCTAAGCCATGTCACTTGCCATATCACCTCCAAATAACCTCCCATGTCACATGCCATGTCATCATGAATAGTGATAGTGGGTCCCATAATGAATAGTACTTTAAAATAGTGATTTTGAATGATATTTATGACTAGGAGAATATTTATTTAGTTGGGTTAACGGGGGTTTTGGGAAGGTTTAATAAGTTTTATGGGATCTCGAGACATTTAGTCATCAAAAACTATAAATGTGCAATTTTGTGGTGTCTACAACTACAACTCCCTAGGTGATTAAGAACCCACTAAACCACCTATACTATGATTTATACCACTATTTTGATGTCTTATACACCTTATGATGACCTTCTCTTGCTCTAACACCTACAAAACTACTTCTCTTCATAAGGCAGACACACCTACCTCATTCGCTCAACCAAGTCACCCTTTAAATTGTTAGGTCTAATGACTTGTTAGCAGATCAGCATGATCACTCAAACATTAATTATTATCTTCACCATTTGATGGTCCTCAATGATCCATATCTTCTCCTTGACTGAGCTCCTCTCTTCGATTGAATCCCCTCACTCTCACACCTCCACAAATAGGCCAATTTGACCTTGTATATATATCACTTTATCATTTAACCCATCTTGGTTGACAAAGATACTTTCCACACTTGTATTACCCTTACAAAAAATCCTCTTACATGTCACATATGAGAACCAAACATTCCATAAGTATTTCATTTCCCTTAAGACCCAAAAATCAATTAGGCCTAATAGACACCTAAAGAAAATAGGTCTACAAATCATCATGATACTCCTTGGACTCTTTGGTACACCTTCAAACTCTACCAATAGATGAAACATATCAAACCTACCTCCAATGGGTCATTTATCACTCCCACATGGTTCTACAACATTTGTAACTCCAAACCACTACTCCATCCAAGCCATTCTCTCTCTTGCTCCAAGTCCTACTAACACTCAAAAAATACTACCAAGAAGAACTGAGGCATGCACTATATTTTATCAAAAAAATACCTAAAAAAATAACTTGGATATGTCCTCCATGACTTTAAAAACATTTCAAAATCCATTATGCACCATCACACATCTCACAGAGGTCCAAACCAACTCAAATAAACTGATTACTCAAACTGGTCATGCATCTTAGAAATTTAGTCAAATAAATTTGACTACTCTAATGAAAATAGAGACAAAATATGAATTCAAAATCCATTTAGTGAATATCTGACACTCATAAAATACCACCAAGGTCTCACTCACCTCAAACTCTACTTATAACAACTCAAACTAGCCTCTCAAACTAGTCATGTAGATGTTCTTGTCTGACACATGAAAGAACACTATAATATCATATATTCCACATTCATATATTCTAAGTGATATATATATATATATATATATATATATATATATATATATATATATATATATATATATATATATATATATATATATATATATATATATATATCACTCTAAATTATATATTTCTCTTGTTCTAGTAGCATCCATTGGTCTAACAGACCAATTCCTCAAATCACTATCTCACAAACTTAACACAAAAAAGTATGCCATGATCAATGGTCATAAAGAACACTTGTAGATACTATCAACCTCTCTTTATGGATAGTAATTCAACCCCATATGCTTTATATATCTCAAATCATCTTAAATTACTTCAAACTAGCCTTACCAAAAAGGTTACTTCAGACTGCTATTTTCTCCTTTAGGCCTCTAGTGACTAGGCAACTTTGAACTTCTATAAATTTGACACAAAAATATTAATATCACTAAAAATTTCCATACCCATTTGGTAAAAGTTGTGATATTCATCACACACCCATTAGTTCCCCTGATCATATCCATAAATATCTCACAATATCAAAATTACTGTTAAGAAGTACTTTCTTATGGGGCCCACACACAGTCAAGAGACCAAAAATACATTAAAAAAAACTTGGAAGATTATATACAACCTCAAATAATCACATTTGATCACCCAAACCATTCTGAGCTCAAACCATCAAGATCTTCTCTATCAGGTTTAAGACTAGGGTTTTTGCACATAAAAACCTACTTAGCTTCTTAACGATCATTCATAAAATGGTGCACCTTAAACCCTAAAAAAATGATTATAAAATATTTTTAGGTACCCTCTCCAACATCTCCAAAAGTCTCATCTCCCCATGCAGAACCTACACATGCCAAATAACACAAGAAAATCCTTCTTGAGCTCACTAGACACCTTTCCTAGCACCTCTTGAAGCCATAGGCTCCTTTTTATGACTTTTTAGCTCAATAGCTAAACAATGACATGGTCAAAACCATTGACCACACCTATCTAATCAACCACCCTACTTACATCATCTCAACCACTTTAAAATTGTTGGTGTTTGACCCTTCATAGGGCCTTACAAGCCCACCTAGGCAAATGGCCAAACTATCATGCAGATCACTATCCACCTCTTGCAAACCATACACCTAACCTCTTAGCATCCTATACATGTCCAACATGTATATGCCATGCATACTAAGCTATGTCAAGCTAGATATTCTTCATGATTGCCCATACTAGCTTACCAAGCCTACTAGACCTTAAGCCAATAGACCTACTAGTCACTTGAAGACACTTGGAAGGACTCTAATTGATCTTTCAATCACATGGACATACCATGTACTCTCTCTCCATGCTTCATGACATCCACTCATGCCTCCATAGAACCAACTACTCACATAAGCTCTCATTAGTAACCAAATACTAAGATTATGCATATTAGACCAAGAGCACTCTCATACCACTTTGTCATCACCAATGCCACTTGACATCAATGACAACACATCATTGCCACCAATATCCCAACAAAAATGTCTTCTCAAGGATACAAAATTTTGTTTTGTTAGTAACATCCATGGTAGCAAAAAACCTATAATTTGAAAAATATAATAAAAACACACTTTCTTATTTTTTGGGGCCTTGCATATTAAAACTTGTTTGTTTTTAAAGATAGATAAACATTGACCCACCCACTATAGTTTTCACTTCTATTATCCTACGGCCTAAATCATACTTTCTATATAATGGAATTTATTTGTAGACTACATGCTTGGGGTTATTTGGTTGTGTTTATTGCTGCATTTGTTCTGGGACACCAAAGAATATGTGTCATGTCACAAAGGATTTGTCCCACATGCACAACAACACCAAAAGATTAGCTGTGTACTTGTCATTCATTCAAAGGGACACATGTTCCTCGATCATGATTGACATGGGTGAAGTTTCTTTTCTTTTAGTATTATTTTTCCTATCTAAAAAGGAAGAGCAAAATAGCCCCTTAAAAGGCCTTGGACACGCTTAGGCAGTGGTCCCATGTAGCAGTTGCATCCGAAAAATATCAGCCGGCACCGTTGAGAATTTTATGGAGCTATTTGCATCTAAATGGTGCCATGACCCAATTTTGTAAGATTTTGGTTTAAAAATTATCACATGAGAAAGAACTCACCACATGTTAGATGCCAATTAGCAACATAGCCCCATAAAACCTCTCAGCAAGCATTGTAAACTTCTAGCCCATTCTCTTGAGCGTCCACTGAAATTTCCATGCTAAAACATGGCCACTCCATATTTCATGAAAAATATCCTATTTAATCCTATTTCACATTTCCAAACTTTTCAAAGGACCACATACAAAGGATAAATAGGGAGCTGTAACTCCCTCCATGGGACTGCATCCTTATTGACAAATACATCATTAGACCAATCTTTTTAATAAAATGAATAATTTATAACACATATGGTCAATAAAAAAATACATTGAATGAGTATGCAAGCTAACATTAACCACTAAACCACATAACATTTTAGTAGAAACTATGAAATTAAAAGAAAAATATTCTGATGTACATGCAGCACCATGATGGCCCCAACTATTTCCATACTCATAATAGTTTCCTATATGCATATCCAAAATTGTACCAGCCAATTCAAAAGTAATATCTATTGATCCTATTTATAATAACCCAATTTATGATAAACTATTTAAACTTTACATAATAGTATAAAATACCTACAATGTTGTATAATTGTCCATAGATTTGAAGTCATCTCGAATGTACAAGAGTACGCCAAATATAACCCCTACAAGTTGATAGATGATTGTTAATATACTTCATTAATTCAATTCTAATCTGACTCCTTAGCAGCTTATGCATGCTTCTACATATGATTTCTTACCTGTATCATAACCAAATAGCAAGCCCCCAATGCCGACTGAAAAAGCTAACTTGAGTATATATGGGTTTTTATTGACCAAGCAAAGACATGTTGTAAATTGTTGGGTATCAGCCTTTATAGGTACTCCTTCGATCTACAATATCAGTCTAAATTATCATTACAGAAGATCAAAGCCAAAATCCAATTTCTAATGCTACAGTGATACACAAAACAAGTCTTTATAACAAAAGTTATTGATAATTTATTCCATACATAAATAGCCACAAGGTCACACCTAGCACAATATCCTACATAAGATCTAGGAATGAAAAGGGGATTTACAACCTAGCACAATAGGATTCAAAAATGTATCTCAAAACTTTAAGAATTCTTGGTGCTCAGATTATTCTATTTTTGGGTCCCATCTAACTGTTAAACAATTAAGATCGCCCAAATAAATAGGTTTCCCTGAAAAAGTAGAAACAACATTTTTAGAGTTGTGTAGAGGAGGGGGGTTATTGTGTTTTATGCTGTAAGCTACGATTGATGGCTTTAAACGGTAGCTACATTGAACCCTATATAGAATAGGTTGCCTTGTAACGGGCATTTATAACATGAAAAAAAACAATCCAATCAAACGGTAGCATATAACAATATTCTATTTATATTGGTAAACATCTTTCACTTTACCATTCCACAAACTTCACATATTTCATGCATGAAAAAAGGAATGATTTAATTGGTCAATCGTCCAAAGAATAATAACAGTTTAAAGCCAAACGAAGCCAATAGCCCTCCCTTCGGGACTAATAATATCATTTTCTTTTACAGTGATAAAAATTTGTATTAGTTAATAAATTTGTAAGTCTATTTAAAAGTTTCCATAACTTTGAAGCACTCAACATACATTTTTTCTTTGTAACAGCGTATGTTGTAATTGCTATTTTGGAAATGCAGAATATGTCAATTTTGTAATAGCAGTTTGGAATATGTTTTTTGAATATGTCAATTTATATCCATCTCAAGATGAAAATTAAAAACTTGAGGTTATTTTATTTACTTCAAAAATGAAATAAAATGGTATATAATTCTTCATAGTAAATATATTTGAGAGACTATATGTATCCAAGGCATAACATTTAGGAGTGAGATTCTTATATGTAAAATTTTATCTTCTGGTAAATTTTTTTTTAATAGAGAATCCACCAAGCAGAATGATCTTTTTTTGAATTTAATGAGTGCAAGTAGAGAGTTTGGAATCTTCTATTCCAAAAAAAAAGAGAGTTTTTAATCTAGTTTTATTGATTATAAAGAATTTTTTAAAAAAAGCCTTCATTTTAAGAAGATAAGTAGATAAATTCCATTTCCAATTCTTTTTCAATTAAAAAGGATCATTGAAGCCAATTTTATGTAAACCGTCATTAAATATATGTGATTATTGAGACCATACTTAATTATAAGAGTAGGTCATAAAGACCATACTTAGTTATGAGAGTAGGTCAAAAAGACCATGACCTAGCTCTTTTGTCAAAGATATAAGAAATAGTGTACATATCTTTTTGAAATAACCAAAAATCCTTGACCCTATGAGCTTCTCCAAGATGATTTCCATTATCTTAGAAACAACAAAAATAAATGAGAATTAATAGAAAACATAGTTCTTGTTAGAGATAGATTTTCACATATGGGAATCCCTGCTCCCAAATGTCATGCTAGTTTTGTTTTATGAGGGATGAAAATACTTGAACTTGTTTCATCCCTTTAGACCAAAAAAATAGTCCATCTTATAGTTTCTGATATGCTTCTTGCAAAGTTCAATAAAATATTACATATTTTTTGTATTGACATTCTCTTTCAAACTTTAGAAAGATAAAAATGTATGTTCTATTTAATAAAGAACATTTGGAAAGAAATTATTTTACTGCTAATAGAATTTAAACTTTATCTGATATAATGTTACATATATAATTTCAAATGGAGAAGGTAGCAATGTGGGTGGAACACATCCACACCTTTTTTGGTCATTAGCAATAATTCCCTTGTAATTTTAGTAAATTTCCCCCTAATTCTCCTAGGAAAAATTATCCTTTTAAGAGCTAAGGCCAAAGGGAATAAAATAGAGGGCAGCATAGATTATGTAGTCACTCTATGTTTTATATGACTCCACCCTATTTAAGGCTCTCGCTAAACCATAAACTATGTGGATATTCTACACTAATATTCACAAACATAAATTCTTTACAATAAGTGTTGTCTCCAAGTTCTATGTCATACAATACCACTTGAAAATGTTGCTTTAAGATATATTATAGCTCTTATTACTATCATATATAGCACAAACACTAACATAAAACCCTTTGCATGTAATCCCCACATGTTACATCCATTACAGACATTCCTTCACACTCTTTCCATGCTACTACTCCATATAGGACTGTAATTGAAATGCTAGTATAAAAGTGCAAAATGAATGTGAATTTATTGAACCTTTGATAAAAAATACTATGCCTATGATAGATTTGTCTTGAACTCTCTTAAGTATATGAGATAATAGATTATTTTTAGGAATTAAAACATGTATTCAAAATAAACAAACACATCAACAAAGAGAGATAACAAAGACATTAACTTGGAGAAAATAAATGTGAGAAAACTTATACAAGAGTGAAACCATCATTATTCATCTCTGCTATGTTCTACAATTTTAAATCTCATACCTTCTTGGGCTTACAAAGAAGCCAAATACTCAATGGATCTTATACTCATAATGATTTCTACAATCTTCAATGGATAACTTAATTTCTTAACAAGAGAGACTACTAAACTCAACTATCTCAATTGTATATTCATAAACTCAAAGGTTATCTACACTTGACTACATTATTTTCACTTTACAAAGACCTCATTCATTCACTATGATTTCTCTACTATCAGTTATACATCTCTGATCAAATGTATAGACTACACTCTACACTAATTTATTAGACTTAAACACTCAATGAATGCATTAGTAAATGAGTTGTATGAACTCTACATATTCATGTATACGAAACAACATATCTTAAGCTTAAAAATTAATCCCAAGAATTAAAAATTAAATCCCAAACACTTCTTTATCTCTTAAAATTCTCGTGTGTTACCTAGAGTCAAAACTACCACTTTATGCAAGGCAAAACTATCGAGATTGTTACAAAATAACCACTTAACTTTGTAAAACTATCGAGATGGTTAAAAAATTTCCAATATAATTTTAAAAAACCATGGGGATGGTTATGTAATTTATACATAACATTGAAAAACTATAGATTTGGTTATGAAATTAACACCTACTTAAATCAGTACATTTCTAGCAATTAAAACTCCTCTAATATATAAAGGCCATGACTTTTGCATATAAACTCAAAATAATATGTCATTTTTTAAAATTACATAACATTTTTAGAATAACCCAAATATATACTAAAAACATACTTTTGATGCCAGTAATATGTTCTTAATTCCATAATAATAGAAACTACCACTTTTCTAGGACTTGGCATGCTATAAATACTCCTATTTGAAGTTGATAGTCTTAGGAACTAAATTTTATGATCTTATTGATCCAAAATTATTGATCATACACCCTAAATCTAAAGGATTTTGGTCCCATAAAATATTATAGGCTGAAAATATAAAGAATCACCTTCTATCTTCCCAAATTTGATACCAATTTCATCATCCTCTTGGGATTAATTTATTCCTATCTCTTGGAGATTCACTACCCATTGTAAGACCTAAAATCCTAGGTTTATAAATATTCCATGGTTCCTTAGAATATTTTCCAACTGATTTTCATATTTTCATCAATATCTTAGTATTCATATTGACTATTTATTTTAGCCCCTTTTTTCTAGATATACATGCTTGTAGGCTAGGGTGAAGTTCTCTATGAGGAGATGCCTATATAAAATAATTTGCCACTCATAATTATTTTAAATGTAATCATAAAAAATCACCATATATACAATTAACCCTTATAGTGGGTCTTAAAAATCAACAATGTAACATACATGGTTTGGAAACATACAATTCCATTTACAAAGTTGCCCATATATAGCAACATAAATTTTGCATCAAAGCAAAAGTAAGATATACTAAGTGAAACATATTCAATTAAGGAATGTGTATGTAAAACCATGTATCCATTATAACCAATTGTCTTATTATGTAGTGAAAATCACCATGGATGCACTTCTCAACCTGTATCAATGAATTTATGTCATTCCACTTTTTCTCCCTTCATGGAAGAACCCTTGGGCTCATTATCATGCTACAAGATTCCTAAAACATTACATAGCAACTATTTTCATACCAAAACCTATTTTGGACAACATATTTTAACATTATTCCATGTTCATATAAAATTTAAAAAAATGCTACAAACATGATATAATTGTTTAAGGTTATCATGTGCATACCAAAAATAACATAGGCATGTTATAATAGTTATAATTTATGAAAACCAATCTATACCTCCATGCTACAATCATGTGAATTCTAAAATTTAGGATAAACAATATCTCAACTATGCAAAATAATCTATCCATTAAACTAATAATAAATTCTTACCACTACCCACTTGAAATGGTGATGAGGAATACTCTTAGGGCCACTCCATCTTGTTGTTTTCCATCTTGATTGGCTCTTAATTTATATGCAAGTAAAATATTTAGTTTTTTAGCTAACCTTCTAAGGACTGATATTTTACCATGTATACCTCTTATAAATGGTGATGGATTCCACTTAGGGTTTCTCCCTCTTCATGGATTCTTCCTTAGATAGATAGGATTCTTCCTTTTCTACCTATTGTCTTGGAGGTTCTTGATAAACTTCATTTTTAACTCTTTATTTATAGGTACTTAAAATAATTCCCTTTTGTATTTATATGCCTCTTCATTCTTGGAATACTCCTTGTAATTATATGGGTGAAATTTTGGATTATGCTCCCAACATTTTGTAAGCTAGTTCCCAGTCATGTTGCAATGAGTGCAATGATTCTCTCCTAATCTATTAGACAACATGCCCTTCTTTCCCTTCTCTACATTCTAATTTTGAGAGCAGTCCTTACAACTTGAATCCTAATTTTATAAGGACTTTAGCTTATTTTGGACGAATTTATTCTTCCAACACATTCTCACCTAATAGTTATTCATTCTATAAAAAAATAAGATGAATATGTATACCAATAGTTTTTTCCTACATGGCCACTCTGCTTACATTTGAAGCAAACAATAGAAGATTGTTCTTTCCATACATTCTTCAGTTTCCATTTGTGTAATAATGATGAATAGGTAATGTTTTACCTCATTATTTAGGATTTTCACTCTCTTTAGAGATTAGTTTAATTATTATTAGATGTTCTTCCTATCATTTAAAAGTTTTCAAATTCCTAGTTCCACATTACATTCACTCACATGATCATCAAGGGACAATGTGATATCTCCTTATTGATGGAGATATTCTCCTCTTCTCAAAGACTCTTTTTTAGCCCTTTTATGTGGCTCAATACTACCTTTCTATTTATGATACCTACCATTATTTATATAATAAACCTCATTATATTTTAGAAAATAAATGATGTGATTACCTTGTATGGAATGCTTTTGTAGAGTTGATGGCTTGGGATCTTTTATTTTGGAAGCTTAATTTCCTAAATTATTTTGGATCATTCTCAAACTTTTTATTTTTCACTAACATATCCCAAACCTATGTAGTTAAGCCTTTCCTTAATATTTATTGGATTAGTCATCATTGGCCATTAACACCAAGTCCTTTTCTATTATAACCCATATTGGTTAGCAATTAGAGCCAAATCCATTAGTATGCATCTCAAATTTACCAAATGAAGCTTATAGATATTTATGGTAAGAAATAGAATATGGAGGATTACTTATTTTTCATACCTCAATCATGGTTTTTGAATCTTTAGTAAATGAATGTCTCCTTTGCATGTTAGACTTTATCTCTCCTTTACTCATTCACCATCTCTTGGAACTTTGATAACATCTCATCCTTGGTCTGAAACGCATCTTGAAACTCATCAATAATATCCATGATGAATGTTCCATAGCTCATCAATATATATTCTATCTCTTGATTCTCATCTTTCATGTGCTACAACCTATTTCCTAATTTAAATTATTGATTTAAATTTTATGGTTTGTATCTCCATGCTCTTGAAGCCTAAATTTATCTCTTCAAAGCTTTAATCATGGTTGAAATGTTTCAACTAATAAACATACAATTCATTGTCAATAAACAAACATGCAAAATAAATAACACAATGAGTAAATTTGTTAGCAAACCCTTTCAAGTTGAAATTAAAACATGCTCTAATACCTCTTTGATCCATAAAACAAGTGGATATTATAAACTAAGATTCACCAACATATGCCATTTATGAAAATTATTGTCCCCAAGTTCTATGCCATAGAGTAATAGCCAAAAATGTTTTTTTATAGATGTATTCTATCACTTATGACTATCATATATAACATAAAAAATAATATGAAAACCTTCACATTAAATCCCCACATTCTACATCCATTGCATACATTCCTTCACATGCTACCCATGTTAGTACTCCATGTACACAACTTAATTGAAATGCTTGTACAAAAGTGCAAAATGAATATGATGTTATTTAACATTTATGAATAAGTGTTATGCTTTGGATATATGAGTATTGATCTCTCTTTCTTATTTGAGATAATAGATTGACTATAGAATTTGGAACATGTAATCAAAAGAAACAAACACATCAGCAAAGAGAGATAACACAAGACATTAATCTGGAAAAAAATTAATGTGAGAAAACTCAAACAAGATTGAAGCCATGTTTCTTAATGCCCATTATGTTTTGAATTTTAAAATTTCATGCCTTATTGGCCTTATAATGGAACCAAATCCTCAATGCCCCTATACTTGTAATGATCTCTACACTCATTAATGTATGACTTACTTATTCATCAAGAGAGATTAATTAACTTAACCATATCAATTATGGAGTCCTTAACTCAGATATTATTTTCCCTTGATTGCCCTTGTTACTATTTATGAAGCTCACATTCACCAACTACCCTTCCTCTACTATCAAATGCACATATCTCATCAAATCTTTTGAATACACTCTCCAGTAAATGAACTCACTTAGACATTGAATGAATGCATCAATGAATGATTTATATGAAATATGTAGGTGCATATATATACAATAACATCCATTAATTTAAAAAAATAATCACAAGACTCATAAATTAAATCTCAAACACTTCTCTATCCCTTAAACTTCTTGTGTGTTACTTCCAGGAAAAATTGTTGATTTATGTTGGATGAAACCAACACAACGATTACAAAATCACCACTAAAATATATTAAATCACAAGGGAATTTATGGAACCTCAAATTAAATTTAAAAAAAAAAACATATAACATTACAAACCATCAAGGCAGTTACAAAATTTCCACCTACTTAAACTAAATATGTCACAATAATGAAAAGTCCTCTAACGTCCAAATTCCATAAATTTTTCATATGCACCCAAATTCACATTCCTTTTTGTTTATCTTGAATAATTATTTGAGAGGAACCCAAATATTTACTCAAAATTTAATTTTGATGCCAACTATATGTTGTTTAAGCCCTTACAATAAAAACTCTCTTTTTTAGGAATTGGTGTGTTGTGAATACCCCTATTTGATAGTCAATAGTTTTACCAATTGAATTACATGATCTTATTGATCCAAAAACATTATCACCTGCACTTTGGAGGGCATGAAGTAAACATAATCTAGTTATGGTCCTATAGGTTAGGATGGTCAAAGGAAAATGATCCACTTATCTTTGGAAATATCACCTCCTCATCCCCTAATGGAGGAATAAAATGAAGTAAAAAGTGGATAGGATGATGGATAGGATCTCATACTTGACACTATACATTCCCATGGTGGTAATTTATAAGATAAGTTGTATATATTGTTGCTTCCTCCTCATCCTTCATTAGGGTTGGAAGTGCCACTTTATTAGGATTTTGGTCTATGGTTGTGATATTTATTTAAAAAATAGTGCATGTGGCATGTAACTATGATTATGTAATTATTTTTTTGTTATTTGGCCTTCAACCTTAATACTTTACATTTGATGCTTTGATTTTTGGGTTGGTCCCAATTCATATTTTTTATATTTTTTACATGGGAATGATTTCATACCATCGACTTTTTTCATCTAGCATATACTATATTTTTTCATGAAAAACATATTAAGTGATTTCAATTAGAAATATAATCTAAAAATGTGATCGTTGAAAAAGTAAGTCTATGAAAAGCATAGGAAAAAGTGCATATGCTAGCGTATTATGATGGTAACAAATTGGCACATGTATATTCATGATTACACATCAATTACATCTTAGAGGAATGTACCATAATAACTTGAGATTTTTTAAGGGGGAAAATAAAATATATATAAATATAAAAAAAATTAGAGTTTTTATTGTGTAAAATCAAAACAACCAAAATGGGAAGTTGAAATCAAAATAATCCAAAAAACATTTTTCCATTTCAACTAAGACAAAGAGAAGTGATTTTATGTCTATAATTGTTTGAAACTAAGGTTTCACCACTTCCAATATGTTGACTCACTCAAGGGTAGAATTGAATTAAAAATAAATTATTGACATTTATTGGAGACCTCTTTAATTTATGGAACAAAATACAATGTTACAACAAAATTATCCAAAGGTTTATGTAGCTTATTTGTTATTTTCAGGTCAAGATTGTTGTAACATATCAATGGTATATTTAACAGATTTGATTATAGTATTTTAAGTGATTTTTAATATAAATATATATTTTTTAGTTAGTAGATTAAGAAAGTTATGAATATTATTCAAATCTTCATGTAGTAATGAATGCTTCTATTTCAAACAATGAAGACTATTTAAATATTCATGTTGTAGCTAATGTTTTTATCTTAATTGTTTATGCATAGGGTACCAAAACATCACATACTTCTCATATTTCACTTCTCTTTGTTTGAAAAGTAATCATAGAGGCTCTTCTTGGTTTGTATTTTTTCATTTCTTTGTTTCATCTATTATGCAATGAGAGAATAGTTTAAGCTTACAAATGATATATCTTTTATGTATGGAAATATTCTTTTGGATGTAATTTTTTTCAATATATGTGATCATTAGATTGATCTCACATTGTTAGAATCTAAATTTTCACTTAGATCATACCAAATCTTCTCCATTACCTTTTTTATGCCAAGTATCTTAAGGCCATTACTTCTTCATGCATATCAACTTCTATAATGACCCATTTTTTAAACTATTATATCCCATCACAATATCATAAAATTTATTGAGTTTCAAGCATATTTTAATATTGGATAATATTCATTTTCTTATGCCTTACTCTAGTTAAATAAGTCACAAATTTACATAAATATTCTCCTCCTAATAGTAACATACATGTTTATGCTAACATCATCTATAAAGAGTTTGGCCTTTTATTCATAATTCATTTATTAGGAAACATTTTTACACACTCAATTTTTTTCTAAGATTCCTTTGAAAGGTTTAGGTCCCAAACAATATAGCCATATAACACTATTTTCTATATTAATATCATAAGGATTAGCTTTCTCACTTTCTAGCTCCATAAATGAATTTGCCTGCAATTTTTAAACTTATATAAATTGTTATAAATTTCATATTACCAGCTTCTCCACATAATAATTTAAGCCATAACTATAAAAAAGTTAAATGCTGAAAATTTATAAGATAAGACCATCTCAAATTTTTCACCATTACATGTGATACTATATTATGATAGTATATTGATGTGAATTGGTGATAGAGGATCATAATTTTAATAAACATATATGTAAAATTTCCTTTTCAAATATAGAAACAAACTACTTTAGACTATCATACAATCCTTTAAAATATAACTTCAAAATAAAATAAAGTATTTATATACTTCACATCAAACTTGATATAAATAGAGAAGATTGCTCATATAAAAAATTAATATAAAATTAAATTTTTAGTGAAAGTATAACTATTATTTAAAAATAATAATATAAATATATGGTTACAAACATAAAGTAGTCAAATCAAATGTATGGTTCATATTCTTTTTTAGAGGAAAAATTGGACTCATTTATTAAAAAAATCTATCAAAGTATGCTAACTCAAAGTTTAAAAAATTAACACAAGAAAAAAAGACACATATATTCAATCATAGGTCACATTCTTGGAAGGAGGAGGTGGTTAATCATCCTTGGAAGGATGGATATTTCAGTTAGAAGGCTCAACTAAAGGAGGATTTGGTGCCACCCAACTAATGTGAATGAAGTTGGGCTCTTTTCCTTTAAAATTAAATGTCTTTCCCTTGTCACACACCTGAGTAAATAAAATTTCTAACATGATAACATGTTTTAATGTCATGCAAGAATAAGTTCTCATGCACTCACTTGAATCACGTAGCTTAAGACTGGTTCCCACTGATTTTGTTGTGTAAGGGTGTATGTGTCTAATTTCCTAGACAAGGGTGCTTGACCAAGTACTTAGTACTAAACTCATCTTAGTCATGTATCTAAATCAGTTTATTTATTCATCACTTAACTATTAAAATAAAAAAATGTTGGCTTAAAAAAATGAGAAATAATATCAACCCCATTATAACCATAGACAAATGAACACAAGCATTACGTCAACATAGCCCTCTTTCCATTATATTCATAAGTTATACCAAAGAGTTCAGTGATTCCAAAGTTACATTGCTAACTAACTCATCAACAACAATACAAATTACATCAAGGGAGTATACTTGGTTTACCCTGACCAATCAGTTATAGAAGTAAAAAAAATTAAGATGACTCACCAATGATCATCAATAAAATTGAGTCATGTAAATCCATTTACAATAAATTCCTATGGACCCAAGCCTAAATTCTCCTATGTTTTCTCTCATTGTTGGATCCTCATTACCGATCACCTATCTTCCCGCAGACTGGTATTGGATTCACGCTTGACTTTGTCTTTTCCAATGTTCCTATGATCTACTTTATAACCATATCCACTTTCATGCTTTCCCCAAGTCTTATGCTAATATATGAGTCTTACATTCTTGAGTTCTCTATTTAACATGTGTCTTTACTCCATGGGACTTACTTATTCTACACCATAGACTCTCGTGGCATAGTATTTCATGTCATGTTTCTTTGCACCACTTTTTACCAAAAATCACTTAGCCAAAATAGCCTTAAAAATTAGGGGCCCAAAATCACCTCACACTAAGCCAATAGTCCATCCAAAACTATGCATCATTTTTAGGTCCCTCTAAAAATTCAAGTCTTATCTATTCAATCTGATTATTTATGCCCTCCCAATGGTTTAAAGCAATATGGATCTAGGATGTAATTTTTTCTACCACCTCCTTAAGCTTATTTATCTCCTTGGAATACTCAAAACAATCACCTATTTGAATGACCAAATACTCAAGGGATGTAGAATCATCCTTATGAATGTCTTTGAGTGAGGTGAATGTTATTGTAACTTATCCTTAGAGTGACATAAAACTTACATTAATCTCTTGGTGATGAGAACTTATTTTAATTCCATAGCATCCATATCTTTAAATGATTTGGTGTTCTTAGTGTGATATTTGATTACTAATGCATTTTAGCCAATTGCTGGTATTGAAGCCCCTCCACCTCAAGCCTTGATTCCAAAAAATTTCTAGACTGCACTAGCTTAGTAAAAACCCCATCCAAAATGGGAATCATATCACCAACCCTATTCAAAAATCTCTTGTAGACCTTCATAGCTTCAATAAATTATTATATTTCCCATGTTTGATAGTGTCAAGGGTCAATCTACTCTTTACATTTATTCAACAAAATGTATCCTAGGGTTTCTAATTTATCAATTGCTTCTCTAGTAAGGGATACCACATATGCAAGAGCTAGTTCTTGGTTCAAAATTTTCTTGTAGAGAGTCAGGATCTTTACCTAAGTCACCATTGTTTTTTCCAATTTGTGCTTAAGCTCGTCCAACTCCTCAAGTTTTATTTTTATGGCACACTCATTATGATATAGAGTAACATTTATGAATGCTTATTATAGAGTTGTCTTACATCAAATTCAGCTAGGGCATTCTTCTTGGTCACCTCATGAGCAAATTTCAAGAGTGTTGCACTTCCTTCTGTCAATGTTCACATCTAGGGATCTACCCCAAGTGCATTTGGAATTTCTATCTCTTGGTGCCAAAATCAGCCTTTCTAAAGGTTGATCAAAATTGTGTTTCTCATTAGAGATATCATTATAAAATGACATCTCTTACTGAGTCTACTTGATCGAGTCCTCTGGTGAAAAATTATCCCACATAAATAAAAGCTTATCTATCACTCCCTTTTATTATTGAGTATGAAGATTCATGGTTGTATTGGTAGTCTCCAATCTCTATTAGATGGATTCATCAACTCGTTCCTTCCCCTTAAAGGGATCTTAATCAAGTATCTCAACATTCATGTCTTCATTATGGTGACTAGGCCTGATATTACTATCACTCATTCTAAAGGCCATGTCTAAACCATCCATTTCTTCACTAGTGGGACTTTAAATATCCAATTTTGCTTCCTCAAGGGTGGTTTATTCATGTTGGGTTGGTGATGGTGTATTCTCCTGTGTTGGGGTGACTTTCTCCTCTTATTCTTCAAAAAAAATTCTTTCTAGGGTTGCCTTGGGGGTTGCTATATTATATTCTAGGTCACCATCCTTAGGCACTAAATTTTCTACTTTGAAGGAACAAATTGCATCACTGAATCAAGGCCTTCTAGTTGACCAATTATCATACTATCCTTGGGTGGTGTAGGGGCAGTCCTTTTTTTCTTAGATTATTCTAGATGAATAATGGTGCTAGTGTCATGCCCTTTCCTCTTCTACTTCCTCTACCTTCTTATCTCTAGTGGGGGTGGAATAATTTCCTTCTTATTGTCTGCACTCCCCAATTCCTTCTTTCATGGTTTCAACATATAAAATAAATAATGAATGGAATCACCAACCAAAATCTATTGAACCTTAATGTTACTATTATCTGACTCTAACTTCTCCCTATATGCCTTTCCGCTAGGTAAATATACATTTGACAAGGAGTGTGAGTCTCACTATCAATTTTATCAACATCATTATGTATAGGGCATGTGTCATAGACCATGTTCATGGAATTCATGAAATATATAGTGGGGAAGGTATATGGAAACTTAATCCATCAGGACAAGTCACCTGAGGGAACCATTTGGATGTGCACTAGAGAGTAGTGTTGTTTGATCGTGAACTGGGTTTGGTCTCTAAGCTATGCAAAAAAGTCTTTGGGAACATTCCACTCATTTCCAAAGTCTTCCTTCATGCCATTATACTAACCGTTTATCTTAACCTTTTGGAAAATAATTATCATGCCAAGGTAAGTAAATGCTTTAAACCTTTCTACAGGGGATTTATTCTCAAGGGGTAAGCCTATTTCAAATCACTAGTTGTGTACTCCGGTACACCAATTTCATCAAAAAATAATAACACCCCATGAAAATTTATGGTTTGTTAAGTGGTGGACCTTTTCTACATCTGTAATAATCTTTTCAACAAAATACTATGACCAGTTATACTTAACTCCAAGATTATCCTGATGGGTGACATATAAATGTACCATGTCCACCTCTTTCCACCTATCAATGCCTTCAACCTTGGTCATTATCAATCATAGTTATAATATAAGGTTGAGATATTGGAGACCTTTTATGTGTAGAACATAGACTTACTTTCTATACTCAAGTGCCATCATAGTCTTCTTAACCTCCTCTTGGTCATCCAAGTCCAAAGCGAGGTCAACACCTGAGCATTGAAAACCTGTAACTTCACTCACCCTTTTGGATGTGATCTACATCTAGCACCCAGTAAAATATAAATAATAATCATGAACATGTGAAATAATAAAATTTAATACTTCCATAAGCTTATTGAAATATAGAATATTAAATAACTAAAAAATTCCTACATCATTATGGTTATTAAAAAACTTAAGTCATACACAAGCTCATTCCAAGTTTTCTGGCACTCCACCCAATAGTTGCACTACATCTTTCCCTCATCTCCAAAATCACAATGATTATAGTCAAAAATATTTTACATTAGCATATTTGACTCCCACTTCTTAGTGCATAACATTGCTTTTGGATATTGTATTTACTCAATTAACACTGGGGGTGGAGGCGATATTGTAGCTTTATTCTTAGCCTAACATGTCATCCCTAATTTTTTTGTATCTTTATTGTAGTAAAGTTTCCTCATACATGTTAGAATCACTAGGTACCTCTTCCCTTATCAAAACTAGTTGAATACATGCACTCTCAAATTCCTCTTCCTCATGGATTATAGGTAAGGGATCATTGTGTTATGTCTTTTTCTTCAACTATATCACCCTTTAAAGAACCCTAAGGTTGAGGCATGACCATCTGACCCATCTGAATGAATTGTAATTAATTATCAAACTCATTCCATTCACCTACTCAACATCCTCTAATGCTAGACATTGACCCTTGTAACCTATAATTCCTTAAAACTACACTTCCTCAATCACTATTTCAGTACTCTCCTTATTCACCACAACTATTTCACTCCATAATATTCAAGTTAGCCATATATATTTGATCTAAACTCTTCTAACCAATTAAAATTATTCTTATATCAGCTTGATAATGCTTTTTTGGCTCTATAAATATGTGAATTGATGATATAAAAATGTATAATGATATGTGTTTAACCTTTATAACCTTGAGGGGTAATCCACATTTACTTCCCCACTACCTCATCTATCACTTCACGTAGTTAACACTCTAATGATATTGCCATGATTCACATTTAGCACACTTGTCATTATAATTTATCTTATCATATCTAATACATATGTCCCATCATGTACTTTTCTTGAAGTGCATGACAACTGTAAATATATACATCTAAATTTTCTTGTTTCCCTCTATCACTAATTTCATCTAATAATCTTATATCTTACCTTACTAATCACCTTCTATCCATTTGGTCTAATACCCCCTCTTCATTCTTCATAATAACCTTATAACATCTTATAGACTAATTAATTCTTATAATCTATCTTGATTATCACCTAACCCCACTTATCCATTATATTGGAATTTAAAAACTATAATCCCCACCTACCCCTATTATATACCTACTACTAGGGATTCATGCAAACCTAGTCACTAATCCTCACCTAATCCCCTTCTAATCCTCATTTAGTCCTAATATGAACTAGAGGCTTATACTCTCTAGAAGTTTCTCTCATCCTCCACATTCTCTAGAGAGTTCTCTCTCTAGAGAATTCTAAGTAATTTTAAATTCCTTAGAATTCCATCCCTTCTCTCTAGAATTTTCTTCTCTATAAGTTTCCAATGAATTTTTTATTCATTGGAAAATATTCCTCCATGGCCTATTATAATGCATGACTCCCTCCATTCCAAATAAGGAGAAAACTACACGAAAAATTAGTCCATAATCTTCTAATAATCCATTATCCATAAGTCAATTTAACAAGCCATCAAGTATGTATGTTGTCCACAATCTAAGTCTACAATCAATAAATCATTTAAGTATTTAATATTTATTCTATTAGATCTTATATATATTTTGTATATATTACACTTAATTAATTGATTAATAAATATTTTTTGCTTGAGTGTTACCCAATGGATACAGTGGTGTATGCTCTCCTCCTTATATCCTAGCAACAAGTCTTGGAAGATCAAAAACCACTAATAAACCCTCCCATTTTTATTTTTCATAGAAAACATGATGTGTAAGTGATTCCCACACACTTTACATAGTTATAGGGGGATTTGACCATGGATTTCAACACCACACATAAATCCACACTCTGTGTTCTGATAAAGTATAAAAATCATGGATAGTTGTCATTAGGCTAAGCATTTGACCCCATACAAGTCTTCCATGAAGGAAAAGAGTTAACTCTTTAACCCAAGTATTAGATAGCACCTGACATAGATTCAAGCCTCACGTACCTAGAATATATTAGGGATGACCCTAGAGAGCCCGTTTAGCTTAGATTAGGACCATCAATCATAATAGGAGACTTGTCAAATTTAGTATCAGTTCCCAAATGATTGTTATGTGTAGATGGGGTTGAGAAGATTTTGGATATTCTGTAATGGGTCACCAACCTACATCCTCACCTACAAATTTATTAGGCAGTGAAATAATTGAGTTACACTCTCAATTAGCTTTATAATATTAGGTTTGGGGTCTAATTGATTTAGTGAGTGTTATGCTAGGTCAGTGTTATTTGTGAGCCAATTCAACCTTTAACCCAAGCCTATACACACTTATATAGGTCTCCTTCACATATCATCATATGTTATATCATTGTCTCATCATTGTATCATTTTGTACATCCTTGTTAAGATCCTCTTTTATATATTTTCTTTATTCATATGTGTACATCCTTTAAGTTGGTCTCATCTAGAATCTTGTCCTACGTCTCGTCACCCTCTTATCTTAGTCACATCTTAGTCTAGTCTCATCCATCTAATACTAACCACACCCCCATCACTTACATACCTTAATCAATTCTTATCATTTGTTTATCACACTTTATCATAAGTCTAACTTCATATTATTCACTTAGCCTTGGCATTAATCATCCCTAGTTTCATCTTTAAGACTAAATCCATCTCATCTATAACTAATTTTGGTCACATCCTAGTCCATTGTCACCATATATACACATAATATTATTTTTCTTACTCATCCTTAAGGTCCTAGTTTAAATTTTTTTCTCACCTTATCTTAATTCCACCACATATCTTGACCTTGTTTAACTTAATCACCTTGTCCATCACCATATTCCTTGTTTATATAGCCTAGTCCTAATCCTAGTACAACATAAATCATCCCCTTATCTATATTAGTCACCTCATCAAGTCTATAGTCATAATTTAATCCTCATCCACATTGGCAAACAACTCTTTTCATCAAGGTCATCATTATAAGATTACTTATGTCTAATCAAGTTTGAGTCATAATCACAATATTATCAACCTATCAATCAAGTAATCTCATTTAAATTGAGTCAATCATCTTAGTCTTAATATAGTCTTAATACAATCAATTCCTAGTTAAAATTAATCTCTTAGGCCAGTTTAGCCCTGTCAAATCTTAGAGCTTGTCATAGCTTGCCTAGTCGAATCCACTCAAACTCATCAAGTCTAGCTCATGTCTTAATTTGGTATACTTGATATTATCTTACCTCATCAAACATCACATCATGTTGAACAAACTTAAGATCAGATTAAATCAATCCTTTTTCCAAATTTCTTCCACATATCCCATCTTCATCCCTCAACCTTTCCATTCAATTCCCCAAAAATGAAAATTGGGGCCAATGAAGCACTTCATCTATACTTTCTCCCATCTTGATCCATGGAATCCAAAATAGATTTGGTCAATACCTTGATTAAGAAATCCCTCATGGCAAATAGTGATGTACTCCTTTCTCACTTCCTTGATATAATCACTCCATGTCATATAGACTTTAACCCTATCCACCCAACATTACCTCTAGTCTGCACCCATTCCCATCAGTCAACTCCTAGTCTTCATACTACCCAGTACTATTCAAATCTTCCATCCACCAGTCATAGCTAGTCATCTAACCATTGTTATAATATCAAAGGGAATCTTGCCCTAGTAACACCTTATAATACTAGTTTGCCTAACCAATCATGATAAAAACCATCTGATCTAAAGTTCAATGCTTTCACATCCAAGTCACGAAGTGAATAAAGACCTTATATTCCTCTTTAAATATCCTTAGAATCCCTATTACACAAACTTGTTTCCATAGAAATAATGGTTTATCCACCCATATGACATCTTGATCCTACCAAGCCTAAGCCCTCTTGGTATAAATACAACCACTACTATATATATCACCAAACCTAGAGGAATACCATTAATCAATGTCATAATTTTCAAAACTATATCCAAGACCTCATCGATAGTGGTGACATCAAAATCAAGAATGAATTAAATGGGTCTACATTCAAAGTTGAATAAGAAGATTAATTTCAATATTCCCTCCCCAATCATGATCAAGCCCTTCTATTTCCAAGTCAAGGTCAATACACCAAGTCCATCTTCCATGGTCCCCACATCTTTGACAAATATTCCATTGACAACAAGTCCATTTCTCATAAAACTAGTCCTCCCTTCTCTCATAATTCCTTCTTTCATGAGCCTATCTTTTTTAAATATATTATTTCCTCATTATCACATCAAAGACCCCATTTAGAGAGGTCACTTGCAGATGAATAATCCTCTATTAGTATCATTTCCTCATTGATGTCACTTTTACCCTCATCAAAATTACCATTGGAATCAACACGAGTCTTATCTACATCATGATCATGATCAATACCAATATTTGAATCAAATTCCTCATTAGAAACATCATCCCTTAAATATATTGGAACAAATGATGATTATGCCTATCTTTTTAAAGATAATTACAATCTAGATGTTAACCAATCACAAGGCATATATTTTGATCCCAACTAGGATGATGAAGTAATAATAGATACTTTACAAGATTTATCTATCAAATATAATTACAGTGGATATAATTTTACATCAGATGTGTGTCTTATAACTAATCTTAGTGATCCTTTTATTGATCTTGAAGAAATTTTATTCGATGTCAAAATTGGGTCTCCTAGGAAGCCCTATGAGGACCATGTTTCCCCATCACCACTCATTGACCTTATCATACCATCTCCCTTGCATTCATCCATCATATACCCCTTTATTCCTATCAATGATCATTTAATCACCTCCCTCCATAAGGATTAACAATAACATACATTGTTGGACTCTTCCCCAAATACATAACATGTGCCAAAAATATAAAGGTCCAAGTTCATATCCAAAAAGCCATTCATTATGATCAAATCATCTTTGATCTAGCAAGTAAAAATGGTCTGATCAAAAAGTGTCTTCCCCTAGTGAAAACCTCTTTGAGTCACTAAAGGACCACCAAATTCAAAATAAGCATCATCTATCAAGTCAAATATCAATCTCCTCTGGTGAAGCCCAAAGTCAGGCACTGGGAGGTAGTCCAGATATAATCAAGTCTAAAAATCAAAACAATGTTTAAAATAGTATCAAGATGGATGATAATCATTTAAATAAATAGATCAAAGAACAATCACACAATCTAAAATTCTTAGATCTCTTTAAGTCTTTTGTCATATGGCACCAATCAAACATAAAATATCTAACATCTCAGATGATGTGTGTGAATGTTAGTCCTAATACCCAATCACCCATCACACCTTACTATCATGATACTATCATCCAATCAAGTATTATACATCACCATCCAATCCAAATCCTAAATCCATCCATTTTATACCTCATAAGCCTGGGAAACATTGTCTCTTATAGGGGTGATGAAGACACCTAGTCTAGATGTCTAGAGGGGCCTTAATCAATATTCAATGAAGGT
The DNA here is from genome assembly GCA_037957365.1 of Torreya grandis. Taxonomy (NCBI): domain Eukaryota; kingdom Viridiplantae; phylum Streptophyta; class Pinopsida; order Cupressales; family Taxaceae; genus Torreya; species Torreya grandis. The sequence continues at coordinate 1,717,742 of JARHVA010002203.1, forward strand.
CACAAGTATGTTAGTGAATCCATCATCAACAAAATGGTGTAGTATCACATATCTACATAACATGTGTTGTTTAAATATTAATAAAGTGTCAACATTCCTTAATATTGTACCCATATACAATAGATTGAGATGCTAAAACGTCAAAAAAGTCAAAAAAATAAAAAATAATTCTTCCAATGGTGAAAACTAGTCTTTTGGCACCTTGGGCAAGTACCATGATGAAAATTTGTTTCTAACATCATGTTAAAATAATATATTATTTGCATTATACCTCAACACTTGGGGGAAAATCCATCCCTTGTCAATCTCATCCTTGTCTATATTATCCATCTGTCTATAATCTACCATAATATCATGCATCCTATTATGTTCATCATGTCTTCTAGTCTTGACCATCATAAGGGAGTGAAAGATGTCTTGGGAAATGTTCTAGAATCATCTTGGCATATCTTCCAATGGACACTCAGGCAACTAGATATTTGGTTCTTTCATGATGTGGTCATTGTAAATCCCTAATCCATTATTCCTTGTTCCTCATTCCTTTTTTAGCATCACCCTCATTATTTTGTCAGCCCATCCATTAATCCATTCATCCTTATCTTGGTTCCTAGGCTTGGTATTCCCTTTTCTAGTAACCCATTTTATATAGCGTACATAAATATTCTAAAAACCCCTAAAAATTATAAAATTTAAAAAATCTCAAAACATCCTACATTGTCTTTTCATATGTCTTAAATATCCTTATCTTCATGTATTCTAACTTAGTCATGTTGTCATCTTACCTTATCTCAACATCTTACTCATCTTGTCTTATGTCTTCCATAGCCTTATCCTAATCATAGTCCCTATTCTAATCTAAGTCCATATCTTGTCCAATTTCCTATCCTTAATCAAAAGTCACATCATGATAATCATGACCAACTTTGTCCACCTGATCACTCATCCTATCAACTCTCATTAGGATAATAGACAAGACACTAATCATAACACATCTCTATGTATATATTTGTGTATGCTAGTTGCATGCTTTGTGCATATATTTATATATCTATGTTTACTTGTCTTTCTTTATCTTTTTTTATTAGTTTTTTTTTAATTAGTGTTACATCATGTCTCTTGAATCAAGGGTGCAATGAATAAGGATGTTATGATGGATCCAAAAAATATATAATCGTGTTTTTGGGTTTCCTATGTAGAGTTCATACTTTTCCCCTTTTATCCTTATGCACTTTGGCATAATGTCATCTTGGTCATACTTATATCATTAGGCATACTACCTAGTGCTATATTTACATTGAATTGCTTAGAATATGATGAGACCTATTACAGTAATGTTGGTTTGATAATAAACACACTCATCATTCCTCTTATCCTCTGTCACCTGTCATAGTGATTATCTAAGTCCACTTGTATAGTATCCACTCATTCCTCCTATCCTCAATCACTTGTCATAAGGATCATCCAAGTGCACTTATATAGTATCCAATCATTCCTCCTATCCTTTATCACTTATCATAATGATCATCCAATGTCCACTCGTATAGTATCCAATCATTCCTCCAAATATTTTATCATCATGTATATATCCTCTAGTCAATCATATGTCATCTCTTTAATCATCAACATCTCAACTTAACTCTCAATCCAATCATAATCACACCTAACCTCTATCTAACAACTAACATGTCTAACATCCAACCATCATCACACCTAACCTTTATCTAACAACTAACATGTCTAGCATGCATCATCATTAGCCTCCTCTAATTTACCTTGAACTATATTGGCCTAAGGTCTTTTTAGAATATGTAGGCAATGCTTAGTCACATAACATGCATGAGGTTAGCTCAACTATTCTCACCTCTTTCCCCATAATTTATCATCACATATATCTTGCCCTTCCTCATCCTCAAGTCTTGCATCAATCAAACATTTGATCTATAATATAGTTTATTCATCAATTGGTTTATTGATCAATTATCATCCCCATAATCATCTCTTTAATCTTTTTTATCAATTGCCCACACCTATCGATTAGGCTTGACAAATCACAACATCCATATTTTCTTCTATTAGTCATCCATTATCACTGATTGATCAATTCATTATCATTTAAAGTTTACATTTATTCCTTAAATTAGATCATGAATAAGACCATAAATTTATTATCATCTTGCTACCTTGCATATATCCTTGTTAGATACACCACATTATGGCTCATTGATTCAATGCAATACAGTCCAATTTTTACCCTTCATCTTTTGGTCACTTGATTATATTATTTCTTCTCTCTCATCACATTCATCATATCTCTTGACTTAAGCTACACTCATCATTAATCTTTGCCCTGATGCTCTCCTATGCATTTGTCCTTGACAACTTATGGCATTTTCTATTGATCATCTTGGTCTGTAACTATCCCTATCATGTGTCCTTGCTTGGGATACATCCGAATATTATGGTTATTTGTATTATCATCATCATGTCATGATTGATTATCCCTTGGGATGCATTGACAACCATGACATAATTATTTCTACTCCCTGTACATATGACTTTTCCAAGGGAATCATCACATTGTAGCTCACTACTCATGTTGAGTTCATTTTCTTCATCATCAACCTCACATCTAGCATCCCATTCCATTTTCTACCCTTCACATATCACCCCTCATTTATTCTTTTCAATTTGCCATCCATCTCATTCTTCTCTGCATGTCCCTTCGAGGGGGTATCATATCCACTAACATTCATCCATGAATGTATTTCTATTTTTAAAGGCCATTACTCATTCCACTTCATCCACTCACAATGCCCTTTTAAAGAGGGGCAAAATTTATGCATCTAAATTTTCTCACTTCCCTATATCACTAATTGTGTCTAATAATCTTCTATATTGCCTTATTAATCCCCTTATATCCATTTGTTTTAACCCCCCATCTTCATTATTCATAATAACCTTATAACATCCTATAACCTAATTAATTTTTCTAATCTATCTTGATTATCACCTAACCCCACTTATCCATTATATTCGAATTTAAAATTTTCAATCCTCACCTACCCCCACTATCTACCTACTACTAGGCTTTCCTACAATCCTAGTCACCAATCCTCACCTAATCCCCTTCTAAAACTCATTTAGTCCTAACATGAACCTAGAGGCTTATATTGTCTAGAAGTTTCTCTCATCCTCCACTTTATCTAGAGAGTTCTCTCTCTAGAGAATTATAAGTAATTTTAAATTCCTTAGAATTCCCTCCTTTCTCTCTAGAGTTTTCTTCTCTATAATTTTCCAATGAATTTTTTATTCATTGGAAAATCTCCCTCCATGGCCTATTTAAATCCATGACTCCCTCCATTCCAAACAAGGAGAAAAATACATGAAAAACTAGTCCATAACCTTCCAATAATCCATTGTCCATAAATCAATTTATCAAGCCATCAAGTATATATGTTGTTCATAATCTAAGTCTAAAATCAAGCAATAAATTAAGCATTGAATCCTTATTCTATTGGATCTTTATTTGGAGCATTTAGCTAAATTGTTGTGATGTGAGTATGAATGTTTCATGTTTTTATGCATTATGATCCTTTTGGCTCTAAATTTTAATAGTGGGTTAATATTTTAAGTATATTTGGTTTAATTGCATGATCTAAAATCTTATTTCTCAAAATTTACATCTCACAGTAAAAAATTTAAAAATTTTCCATTTCCAATGTGAGAACCTCACTTTTTTACCTTGACTCATCATAGCATTTACGCACCACATCCTGCATACCCATTTATCCTCATACTCTTCCACTTACACACCCATTATTCTTGTGCACATTCCCATTCATCATTTCCTAGGCACTCTATGGTTTTTACTTCTTTCACCCTTAGCCCACATTAAAAGTTGTTTATGGTCCTCTACAACATTACAAAGAAATATAAATGCGAAGAACTAAGTGTTGACCTAAAACTAATCAATGGTACGCAACAAATTCCACACCTTATTAAAAAATAAGCCAAAAACCTAAATTAAACTAGTGGCATACACCTTATTACTTAAAGAGTGAAAGCACTACTCAGAATAGTAAGGACACAGCTAAATACCATTGAAATGGCTAGGAAGGAACTGGTCATCTAATCATTTTAATTTGTGCACACCACTAGGATGAATAATATGAAAAATAAGTAGACCATCCTAATAGATGTAAATCTTTCCTAAATGGCATATGAACTTGGACTCGTAAACCAAAACCTGCATACTTGGAGAAAAAGTCTTGTTCTTATGATGATGATCATGTCAGGATTTCTATTTTTGCTTTTCTACTCCTTGAATCTAATGCACTATAAAATGGGTTTTATCTAACTAAATCAAAGAATCCAAAAATGATTTCAAGAATTCTTCATCATCTAACTAACCAGCACATGCAATATGGAGAGAGGGGACCAAAAACTCAACTAGAAGAATAGTGTTGGTGTTAAACACAAGATTAAAAGGTGTAATCTTGTTTAATAATTTGTATGTGGTCTGATACACCCATAACACCATAAAAACACAATCATCTCAATCATTTCATTCAATATTACAAATCTTAATCAATGTATTACCCAAGATCTTATTGAACACTTCAAATGTACCATTGTCCTAAGGATGGTAAGGTGTAGTCTTGTGGTGCATGATCATGAACTTAGCCAAGAGGATGAATATGGTCTCGTTAAGGAAATGAGTTCCTCGATCACTCATCAAGCTTAATAGACATATATACCATGTAATAATATTATCCTAAAGAAACCTAACAATAGTGGCAATGGTAAAATCCTAAATTGGCATTGCTTCAACCTAATAAGTGAGGTAATCAGTAATAGTAATGAAATAGCACATGCTAGTATGCCTCCTTAATGGATCAATGGGGCCAAAAAAATTAACAGCCCACTTCTCAAAGGGTTCATGTGTTAGGATCATATGAAGGGGAAAAACATCTCTTTTTTTCATCTTACCCATGTGCTGGCAAATATTACATTGGCACATATAATCTTTAACATCTTTGAAAAGAGTAGGCCACCATATGCTAGCTAAAAGAAACTTTTACATTATAGCATCACTAGTATAATGTCCTCTAGTGACACCTTCATTAACCTCTTGAAGAACATCAACACGTTAATGATGCATGACATAACAATGTAACACTTCATCTCACCAAAGCTTATAAAGGTCACCCATTATGAACTAGAATGAAGCTACATGAATAGCTAACTACTTATTTTCTTGAGTGCTGAGGTGGGCTAGTTTTGAAACTATATTTAGAAAATTTTCTATATCCTCCAAATCTTCTAGCATGTGCATAAACTTTAAAAATTTCATGTCAGGTAATTCATCTTCAATGGCATGCATCGATGCACGAGATTCAATGTGTGATAAATGATCAAGGCCATAATTAGCCTTACCAAGTTTCACCATCACTAAGAACTAGAAGTTTTATAAAATCACAATCCACTAGGAAATTCATTCATGTAATATTGGCTTATTTACTATGTACTTCAGTGATTCATGGTTCATAAATAAAATTAATGGAGTGGCTAGTAAATAATGATATAAATTTTGAAGTGTATAAACCATGGACAAAGCTTCATGTTCTGTAGTTGAATAATTCCATTCATCTAGAGTGATATCTTGGATAGCAAAATAGATATGATGATCAAGGTTACCCTCACTAGGTTGAGAAAGGATAAATCATATGTGTATACCTAAAATATTGACATGCACATGAAAGGGATTCATCTAGTGAATAAACTAGAGAATAGGCGCAGAAATGAACTTGTCCTTGAGTGTAATGAACACCTATTGGTGAGCATCAGTCTAGACAAACTAACCATTTTGTTTTAAAAATTCCTCTAGTGGTGTAATGATCTTATCATAACCTCAAATAAACTTCTTGTAGTGTCATGTGTGTCCTAGGAAGGTAAAAACCTCTTGTTTGGTGGTTGGTGCTAGAAGGCAAAGAATAAATGCAATTTTGGCCAGATCCACTAAGAATTCATCATAACAAATAACATGACCTAGAAAAATTCTAAATGGGGTAGCAAAAATAAATTTCTTTACATTCAACAAAATTTGAAGGTTTTGTCAGTGCTCAAGCATAATTCAAAGATTATAGTAGTGGTCCATACTAAACTATAAATGGTCCAATCATCTAAGTAGAGTTGGAGGAATTTATGAATAAAATCCTTGAAAACCTTGACCGCAATCCATGACAGCATAAGATGAGCATTATTCAACCCAAAGGTCATCACATTTTAATAAAATTAACCCCACTCGGTTACAAAGGTGGTATTTGGTTTATCCTCTTTTTTGATCTAGACTTGATGATATCTATATAAGCCATCAGTGAAAGTATAAAACTCGTACCTAGTAATTCTTTCTAAGATCTCCTTGATAAAGGGCATCAAAAAGGGGTTAGTTACATAAATATAATTGAGTACCTAATAGTCCACTCATTATCCTTATTGATACTAATGACCATGGGGCTCACCTATTTAGACTCATCCATAGGATTGATTACTCCTGCATGCATCATGTTATCAATTTCTTCCTTGACCCAAGTAAGTAAGTTGGGATTCATATGATAGGGCCTTTTTCTGATAGGTCAAGCACCCTCTACCAAACTAATGTGCATCTTGCCTAAGGAAGAATGCACTCCTTTCATCTTAGAGTAATTATGTGGAAATTTTTCTTGATATTCATTTAATAGTTTTAAAACCTTAGAGATATATCTATCAGACCAATAGTTCCCCACAATAACCATCTTCTAGATCATATAAAGTGGCTCTAAATATGGATGTTGATCATTATATATGGTGTCTTGAACATTACATGATCCATACTCAGTATGAAAATCCAAGTGATCAATGTACATATTTTGTAGATCAATATTGGCACCTTCGTCAACCTAATACACATCCTTCTATTTGCCTTTCTAGATCTATTATCTTAATGCATGGTTTAGTTTAGGTTCAAGTAGTTGATATTATACTTTTGTATTAGGTTCCTATAAAATTTTCAATCTCTCCTCCCATATGCCATGTGTATGTCTGATGTAATCTGCAACTGATGCTTGGTCACCTATAATAGCCTGACGCATGGATTATAAGGTGAGGCATAGATCCATCTATAGATATGAATAAGATAATACTAAAATCATATTAATCTTAATTAAATGCCAAAAATATGCCTTCACATGACACTCTTCATGTACATACCATGTTATAGTCCATGTGCATAGAGTACCATAGAATGCATGATCCCATAAATACTCAAGAAAAAACATCTCATCCTCCTTCCATATTTTTTCATAGGCTTTAAGATGAGCTTTTATATTACTAATTAAATCATAACTTATTTTTCCATGAACATTTTTATCATGATGAATACCATGGTGTAGAGTAGAGCAAACTCAGTCCCAAGTAAGAAAGTTATGACAGTGAGTTCTCCACCACCAATTAGTCGTGCCATCAAAAATATGAATAATCAAATATACCTGATCATATTCAAATACATAAAAGGCCTTTAACTACTAAAAAAATTGTTAGACTCCATCTGACCATGAAATCTAATATCTTCATCTCACCACACGGGGGGGATAACCATAATATGTCCATGAATAATGTGAACAAACTTATGACATTTATGGTTCTTCCATGAAGCATCCTCTCAACTACCTATAGCACCACATATCCTTCTAGTAAGATCATACTCACCATGAGCCCAATATTCAAAAGCATTACTAGTAATGTCAAATATAGATTGTGCATCCACCCAACATAATATGCCATCTAAACTAGGATCAAGGCATTTCGTACCTCGAGTTATGACATTATAGATATGGTTAATGACATCATTAATGTTAACTGGATCAACATATGGAGGTCCTTAAGCATGGTCTAAGGGGATTATAACATGTTACTCATCATTATCAAAGCTAATGTATTGTTTTTTGAAGCTTAAGTTATCGTTGTTTGCATAACACCATGGGCGACCCAAAAGAGCTAGAAAGTCATCAACTTTAGCCAACTCAATTAATTCATAGTCAGATTTGAAAGTATCACCTAAAATATCCATGGTGGCATCTTTAATGACTCTAATTTTTAGGGCATTAGTCTTATTGGCCATAAACAACACATGAAGATAAGGCTACAAAGTAGGGCTTTCCATAATCCTCTAAACATCCTTAGTGAGGACATTTATTTTGACATCGATATCAACTAAGATACCTAAATGACCCATCCATCAATAACAATGTTAACTAATATCTCTTTATCCCTCTCTGTACTAGGCTTGAGACAAGTTTCTTTTCATCGTGCATGGTTTAACTAATGATCCTCTATAGGCCAAGGTATATGATGCCTTAGCCAATTTTTCAAAAGGGGTATAATATCTTCATCAAGGAGTCACTTTTACAACTCATGGAACTCATCATGTATTAATTCATAAAGATATGTAGCTTTCTTCATTTCAACACATGTAGTAGCATCTTGATCCTTGAGGACTTAGATCTCTCCCTGTATCTTCCATACCAAATTCATGGTGTCGTGTAACAGTTCCTTATACTATTGAGCATCTAAATAATGAGTCGTATGAGGCTCCTCTCTTTGAACATTTTTAGTGGGTTGGTTTGACATGGACTGGGACTGAACACCACTTCAAGTAGTAATTTTAACTTTGGGACCAGTCAGAGTAGCAGGGTACATTATCCATTAAATATTTTTAATTCTTATCATTATGGGACCCTTTTATTTTAATCCATTGTGATGGTAGTACATAGGTATGGGTACTCATCTAGACAATGTTATTTTTTACAAAATAAACATGTGGGATACACTAGGGAATCACATTGGTAGTGCTCTAGGGAACTACACTTGTAATAGGTTCTAGGTGGAAAATATCCACCTCCATGTCCTCAACCATGACCTCTAAAATACTGACCTCCACCATTTTCTTGGTTATTGGAAACATATGTTTGATTATTACCATGCACGAGAGCCTCATGGATTTTCTTAATAAGATGATAGTCATTAGTATCATGAGTATGTGTAAGATGGAAATTTTGAACAAAAGGGATTTGGATGTGTAAATTAACCAAAATCTACTCAAAACCTCAATATACTATTAAAATATATAGCCATTAGATCAAAATGCAATACCATGAATATCATTCAAAATAACATTCTAATCTAAAGCTAAGTGATATAAATCAATATTCAAACAAAAAGAAGATTAAATATTATGGATGAAGATTGTTTACAATAGACTCAGAATTTCAACATGATTTTAGCTTGAAGACTTGATTCAAAAGACTATGTCGATAGATTGGACATGGATTATTTAGTTAGCTTGTAGTCATTTTGGCCATGGATGGGTTATGGTGTTTAAATATAAATAAGGGGGGAATATCAATGTCCATTATTCAAATTTGGGGGTAAGAGATCAATGATGGAGGATTATAAAAAGAATTAAAATTACCTTGAATAATTCTAGAGGAGGAAAGGTTCTAGAGTTAGAAGCCTCTATAATCTCTTTGGAAGTCTAAACATGATTAATGGTGGATTATTCATGTGATTAGGGGATTCTAGAGAATCTATGGGATTAGGCTTGTATGAAAACCTAGGAGGGGGTAGGTAGCTAGGGTTATGTGAATTTTAAATTCTTAAATATTAGACAAGTGAGATTAGTTAGTAAATAATAGGGATTAGATGAATAATGAATAAGTGGGAATGTGTAAGGTTATGGCAAATAATAATTAATGGGAATGGGATTTAACTATTTAATTAGGACTATGGTTATTAGATTAATTAGGATAAATAGTGGGATTAGTAAAATGGTTAGGGCGAGCAGATTTAGGTGCATACATTTTTGCCCCTCTTTGAAAGGGCATTGCAAGTGGATGAAGTATAAGGATTAATGGTCTTTAAAAGAATAAATACACTCATGTATGAAGATTAGTAAATGATGTTAGCATACATTATGTTAGTGGACATGATTCCCCATTGAGGGGATTTGTAGGGAAGAAGGAAACAGATGGATACTAAAAAAGAAGTAAGAGGTGAGATACGATGAATAGATAAGGGGATGGGATGCTGGATGTGAGATAGATGATGAAGAAAAGGAACTCGGTCTGAACATTGAGCTACAAAGTGATGATGCCCCTAACAAAGACATATACATATGGAGTGGGAATGATCATGTCACAGTTTTCGACACATCCTAATGGTGAATCAACTATAACATGATGATGATAAGAAAAAAATTTCAAGATTTTGACATATCCCAAGAAAGGACACATGCCAAGGAGAACTATAGACCAAGGTAAGACAATGATTTAATAAGATTGATGATGAGTTTATAGTTCAAATATAAATTTGTGTAAGATAATGAAGAGGATGAGAAAGAATAAATGATATGATCAATTGACTGAAAGAGAAAAAGGAAGAATTAGATTACATTGAATCAAATCAATGAGCCAAAATATGTTTAATAATGATGATGCCCCTACAAAGACACATGAAGGGAAGAAATGGATGATAATAAAGTTACAGTCCTAAAAAACCATAAACTTTAAATGGTGAATTTGCCAATCAGTGATAATGGATGACTAATGGAAGAAAATATAGATGTTGTGATTTGTTGGGCCTAATTGATAGGTATGGTTAATTAACAAAAATATTAGGGATGGTGATTAGACTAATTGATTAATGATTAACATTATAACTCAGGGATTTGATCCAAGATGTGAGGATGATGAAGGACAAGATAAAGGTGATTACAAAAGGTGGGGAAATAAGAGAGAGTGGTCGAGATAGCCTTAGACATGTTATGTGACTAATATTTTCCTACATAGTATAAAAAGACCTTAGGCCAATATAGTTCACACTAGATGACAAGATGACAAGATAGATTAGCGAAGGAGGATGATAATGATTGTTAAACATGTTAGTTTTTAGATAGAGGATGTGACTTAGATGAAGATAAAATGATTAGGAGACATGTGTAACATCCCTATTAGGATATACCTAGAAATACATGAAATTATTTTTATTAAACACATATACCAAAATTAGATTACACCATAAGAATGTAATATATATCATCTAAAGTAATCAAAGCATGATAATAGCCAAAAAATCATATTACATCATATATCACTAATCTCTAATATCATGAGAGCACATCATATGTAAATAAAGAAGGTAATTATATTAACTCAGCCATAACTGATATAAATCTATAGAAAACACTATCAATGTATAATAACAAGTAATTACAACTCTTTATGACAATATTCAATAATAATTACAATACAATATAATGTATATATAAGATACATGGCTCCCCTAGAGCATAGTTCCCAAACTCAAGTATATATGCTATCTCAAGTGTCCTTGATAAGTAGTACTATTATGGAGAGGGAGAGCATCATCTAAGCACTTTTCCACACCAACCATAGACCAACAATATCTCACACTAATCTCATCAAGAAATATCCCTCCTTTCATATATGAGTAGATAGTGATGGTGTAGGAATCCAGAGAGCAAACAAGTAGTTTTGTGATGTATGGTTTATAAAACTAAACATGTAGTGTATCATATAAAACCTATTCTATTGAAAGATATTGCACAAACATGTAAACCATACTCATGAAATGATAATTTCTCACTAAACATACTTTGGTCCAATTTTTTATGAATAATAAATAGTAATGATATACATCAATCAAATTCATACAGACCACTTAATCAGACTGGCTTCATCTGTAATTATGATGCTAGTAAGTCAATGAAGTCCATCTCACTCCTTACTTATTATCAATAAATTAGATTGGTCAAACATAATATAACCACAATATTCATATAATTTACATCCTACTATCAAACACATCACATAACATGCCATACATAGGAGTAACCAAAGCATACATTTATTCTATCAAATATATGAATGAATCTTACATTATTTTCTATTCCATACTATAAATAATGACTATAATTTATACCACCTAGGTAAAATACATGTTTAACTACTGATTCTAACTACCACATTTCATTTTCAAACATACTACACCCTACGATAACCCATATTACCATAGTCTAGTATTCTAAGACATAACTACTAGTTTTTCATAATCAATCATATAAAGTAATCTTAAATAAATGGAAACATAAGATACTAGTCAATTAACTTAGATATAATGAAGTAAATCATAGTTCCCAATGAACATAATAATATACTTTCATATCATTCGTTGAACTCACAAAGGTTGTATGCACACATACATAAAGTCTTACTAACTGTCACAATACTTACTATTCATAGTAATAACCAACAATCATACATTTAAATCAATAAAATATAGGTATGAGTCCATGCATAACAATTATAGTATGTATTTTTTTAGTATGACATACATTTATACTATAGTAAAGTATGACATCCCATATTATCATAGCTCACAACTACATAATTACACAACCAAACTTACGATTTCAAGACTCAAACGACCCACACTCATAAATAATAATCAAGCAGGTATGAATTGTACCACCTGAGTATACCCTATGGTTGAACTACATACTACTTTAACCTATAGGTATACCTCATGTTGCACTATAATATGCTAAATATAACCAAATATTCATATATATTAACACTCTCTTAATATGTATTACACACAAGTATTCAATACTGAATACATATAACTAACAATCAATTAGTCATTTACAGAGAAATAGAAAACTCATAAACCCATTATAACATTCATTTAAACATCTCATTCTATTTTCTAAAAGACTATTCTAATATGGTTATAGGCACACCTCTATAAGATGTATACACATATGAGTATCTAATCCTTTCCTGATATTTAATATTTATTTGGCACCCATTCAAAATAATTATATTTTTGACATGCCCTGAGTATATGTACTTCACACTTTAAAACCAACATAAACTGGAGTACCTATATTTTTAGAGCTAATATGAAGGTTAACTAAATGACTAGAATTATCATCACCATTAGTAAGGCATCTAATTATGGATTATATGTACAATAGTTTGTGGGTATTCATACATGATAATTCATCTTTATCTAACCCATTAACTATACTCATTATAATTGTATCTATACTCATACATGATTGTTTTATATACTTAACATAATATATTACTGTAGATATTTTAAATAATTGCTAAATAAAAATATTTAACTATTATTAGACAATAAATATCTATACCCTTATGGCCTTATGTACCGCCATGCTATTTATTACCATTACAAAAGCGCTATATGAGACAAAATTATTAGGTATCACCAATTTACTATTTATTAGTTATATCAAAAATTATCATTACAAGTCATTATATCAGTAAATTAAGTCATTGAACACATTATTTAATTCAGCGAGTATAGTAATAAAGTCATTATTATTATAATAGCAGTTAATTTATTTTTTGGCAATCGTTATGGCACCAATCAATGATATTTATATATAATCTTAATATCAGTTTGAATCACTCTATATATCATAATAATAATAATACCTACATATCCCATAAATTTACTCAAGTCATTGTATACATCTGAGTTACTTAAATTAACATATTCCTATATTATCATAATTACAATCATTATATATACTTATATAGGTCAATGATCTTATAAAAGAATAAGTCACTGCTAGCCACTCATTATAAAAATAAGTCACTTCCAACTAGGTGTTGACTTTATCTATGAAATAATTCTACAATTTATTATTAGGCGATGCCATAACTCAGTCCCTTCTTTAGCGATTGACCAAATATTTATATAACTGACTAAATCATGGCACTAAATGCCATATATATATATATATATATATATATATATATATATATATATATATATATATATATATATATATATATATATATATATATATATATATATATATATATATATATATATATTTCATTGTATCACAATAATCATTTCAATAAACATATATTGACTTATATATAGTGATATATGATTCTCTACAATGAACTATGAACATATAATGATAATCAAACCAAATCAACAGATATAACTATATACCCAAATGTTTCCTTTATTTATAGCCAAGAATTTTGGTATATAAGTAGATATATATGTATGAAAGGTGTTGATTGATGATTTATTTCCCAAGTAATAGAGAATCAATTTTAATTTATTATCTGGAAAGAGAAGAAGTAATTTGAGCTTAGTTGTGGGGAAATTTTGTAGCAAGATAGCAGACTGGCAATCCCAACAACCTACAATTTGCAATTAGCTAGAGGAATCACCCAAGCTATGGGAATAGTAGAAATCCCAATAATCTCAAAAAAAAAATTGAAAATCAAGTATTAATTAAAACACTTGCACTGCCTCTAAACTAGCATAACTATCATTATTAATCATAATTTCCAATTGCTCTCTTCTTATAGGCCTGCATTCTATTGAATCACTGACCAAGTTTTTATAAATATCATATGTAGTTTCTAGCATAACTAGAAGTATTAATCACATGCCCAATGGAGGCATCAGAACAAATATATCTCTTAGAAAATCTATTCTATAGGTTTTTTCTTGTGTGAGTCATAAAACATTAAGAATTTATAGTGTAAGATAACCTCACCAGATGACCAGGCATTTATGGCATCAAAAAATGATATTATAGGCAAGAATTATGTCAAAAATTAGATGCAGTTCTTCTAGATCTAAAACATGAAAAGATCTCAAACAAATTATTTTAATTTACATTAGAAATTATTTTTCCTTGTTCAAGTATGCCATCTTTACCCGTTAATCCCTCTAGTTTTATAAGGTCTTTTCAATTTAATTACATTGATGGCCTTCCGTATTTCACATTTTATCTTAATGAGTTAAAATAAGTTCTCATAGCCAAAACATGAAAAATAGATAATTTTGAAGGAAGAGATTTTATTTGGATTTATGCATTTCATTCTAAGAAACGTCATAACCAAAAAACAAATAAGTCTAGATGGTGAAATTATAGAAGAAAATATAATCACATACTTGATCTTATGGGTAATAATAAGGTATCTAGTTCCTTATGCTCCAATTTGAATAGTTATGATAATGTCAAGCCGCTAGATGAATGTTTGGATTACTATGACCAATCTCTAGATGGTTGTTTTATGTTCCAAGTTCAAGTATTAACTAGACACTCTTATTGTCTTTATATAGTTATATAGTTTAGAAATATGTATATACATATATATACAATTTTCTAATAGATAAACACACATATATATAAATATTTTGGATAGTAACATTCTATAATTTTCTTACGATCACACATTAAAATTGAAAGCACTACCTACCTGGCAAGTAGAGTTGAAGACTTCCTCTTCACTTATTTTATGCTTTCTCTCCCATGTTACACCTCCTTTTCAACCTTCTCTGGCTCCATCTTCCTTTGAACTAGAAAATCTCTTATAACCCTTCCTTCCTTTTTCCTTATATGAAAATAAGCATAGTCATTTTTGTTTTAAGAGTTTTTTTGTTTTTTTAATTCTTTATTTCTTTTATTTGTTTTATTTTTAAAATAACCTTCTCTTTTTTTATTTTTATGTTTTTTCTTGGCATTACTTTTCTTAAATATATAATTTTATTTATTTTTGCTTTAATCATTTTATAAGGTTTTACACATTTTAATGTTCTAATTATTTAATAATAAATAATTACTTAGGACAATTAATTCATCATAACAATTTAATAATAATGATAGTAATGTAAGCCACTAAAATTTTAAACCATAAATGAATTAAGTAATAAATTATATGAGATTTATTTTACACACGATATTAATTCCACGCTAGGCTCGACTCGTAACTGACACATAACTACTATGCAAAAATATTTATCTAAATGTAAATAGCATCCAAAAACACACTAAGCTAACCCATTTATTATGCATCTAACATGAATTATTTATGTGGTATATTCAAGGTTATATCAGGTTTCTCTAGCATCCTCTAACATCTACATCTATATCACCCTCTCCAATGATGTTATCCTTCCATTACACTCTAAGAGATGGGTTATTTTGCATCAACCTCATAACAAAGTAGGTAGTTAACCATAATAATCATGATATACATACATCATAAAATGTAGCTAAAATAACAAATCAACATGTTTGTAATGTAGTCACATACACTACAGCTAATTCATAGTAATACAAACATGTAATCTAAGTAATGTCCTTCTATCCCATACTAGTATATATCAAGGCTTAGTTAAAAATAATCAAATCCAAATTTTTCAACTATAGATATCCATGGATAAAGTAATAAGTTTACTTGGCAAAGAATTGGGATGTAACATCCTTCCCCCTAAAGTTAGTCATCGTCTCGGATGAGTCTTATTCAAATAAAAGTTCTGAATTAAAAATATTATTCAATAGAAAAATAATAAAATATCAAATATCAAATCAAGTAAATAAATGTGGAATTACCTATAGAACTCACTGAAGTTCCCTCAAGTTTCACTATTCTTAGAGTATTGATCCCATGAGACCCTGCTCTATGACATCTCTCAATTATTCAAACATGGTTTACGATTCTTACTTATTTTTATTAATTCTATCATGACCACCTTAAGGTCCAAAACCATTACAACAAGCCTATATACTATAGGACTAACCACTTATATTACCTTGAAAGGTATCACATATCTCAATGAAAGTTTTATATACTTCCCAAGAGCACATAAGATCATCATACAATCCAAAACAAATGACCAAAGAGAGTTCCACAAAATCATCTAGCCCCTCTGCACATCTATCTAACCTAGAGAGTGTTTTTCTCATTCTAGAGAATAGTAATTAGGGAACCTAATAAGAATTATGTATATAGGTTAATATTATCACTACTCCACATAGCACCTAATAAGTATAACATGTCAATACTGTCAATATTCCACATAGCTCCTGACAAGTATGTTGATGAATAAGAACTAGAAATACTACATTTTTAATGTATACAAAGTTAAGAAATAAACGTTCCACTGCATACATTCCTATAGCCATATGACTAAATTTGATAAGTTCATCTATCAATCCTATATTCAACAAGTCCATCTATTAGATCCAAACTCAGTAACTACTGATTCAATGTGAGACTAAGTAGGATCCACTCTTATCGCTTAGTACTCATGTTTCTAACTCAACACTCTTCCCTTAGGTATTCATGACCTAATGATCTCCAACATGTGCATAAGATTCAAATAATCATAATTCTATACTAATAGATCATAAATATCAATACTATATGTTAAATACTTTCTTACAAGAAAAATCATACAATCATTCTATAACTGTATCAAGTTGCCACTAGCCAAACATAACTAGTATCATATTTCACTGCTTAACCTATAGTGTTATATTCATAGTTAAGATGAAATAATGTTAAAATTAATGTAACATAAAAATACCAAGGATCACACCATCTTTACAAACTTATAAAGGTAACAAGTGAAACATTCTCTCCTTACTTACTCAACTAGCACACAAGTTAAAAGTTTATCTCAACCCCTAGATTGATAATATGTTTCACACATCCTATACCCTACTCACTTTTGGTGAAAGTTACAAAACTAACCCTTCAAAACAGTATGATTTAATCAAAAAGAGAACAATATTAATCCAATCAAAGGTAAATAATATCATAATAATTATAATCAACTTATAATTCTTAATCTAAATTAATATATAATTTAAGGTTCATCACTCCATGTGGTCTAAGTTCATAAATTAGATAAGGTATTGACCCTAAAGAGTCACAAGTGAAAAGTAGATAACTATTCATCAAAAATTCCTACATATCCTCACAAGGCAAAAAGAAAACACTAAAGATCAATGTTGCCAAATCACTACCTACTTATCAACTCTTTAAGTATAGTTTCACAATCTATTTCCATAACCAGGAGAGAAAATAATAATAACCATAAAGATGTATCAATCCATCCAATCCTAAAAATTCTCTCTCAACAAGAATTTGAAGACATTTATCCCATGAACTCCAAGGAATATGGTTAAAACAACATTTCAAGAACAAGTTTCAACATCAAGAAAATATGAATCCTCTCGATATCTTATAATAATCTCAAAGGAGAATGAGATAATAACAACTCACCTCTAAGATAACTAAGAGATATGACACTTATACCTAATCCACATAACATAAGGGTGTCAATCCTTAAACAAACTCCTAACACATAGGATTTATCAACCAAAACATATACACTCTACTCTAAAAATATTCCCACCGTACTAGGTGGTTCTAACTAAAAATGGTCTTATAAGATTTTCAATTTCTAAGATTAGTGAAGATAAGACATAAAAATAAAATACATATATTTAAGTGAGAAGTATCTCATGCTTATTAATCACTCACAACACAAAAAATAAATGGTGAAAGTGACTTGATTACTAATGAATATGTAATCATACTTGAGTTATTCGATCTAACTGATCAAACTATGGTATAAATTTTTTGTTCATAACCCATGAACTATGTAATATACTCATCTACCCAAACTTTGTATACAACCATCACCATTGGGATAGTTGATAAACCAACCCCTAAACAATTAAAAAGGGTATGATTTCTCCTAAAGGCACATACTTAATGTTCCCCGTACATATTTCATTAATGTCTTACAATAGTCACCAAGCCATACAAGAGGATCTTCCAAGTCTCAAAACTCCAATCATAGTATAACATGGTTCTGCACAAAGGCACTATAAATTCAATATACCCATGCAATACTTCATGTCACTAAGTTCACAATGATAAATAGAAGGGCATGAAAATTCCAATGGAATCATTAGGTCCTAGAGTTAAAGCCACAACTTTGATACCATATGTAACATACCCACTGGGATCTACTTAGAAATACACAAAATTTATTTATCAAACACATATAGCAAAATTAGATTACACCACGAGAATATAACAAAGATCATCTAAATTACTCAAAGTGTGATAATAGCAAACAAATAATATTATATCATATATCACTCATCTTTAATATCATGAGAGTACATCATATGCAAATAAAAAAGGTAAATATATTAACTCATCCATAGCTGATACAAGTATACAACAACCATTGCCAATATACAATAACAACTATTTACGATAATATTATATAATAAATACAATAAAATAAAATGTACATATAAGATACATGGCTCTCCTAGAGCATAGTTACTGAACTCAAGTATCTATGGCAATCTCAAGTGTCATCTCGATAAGTAGTACTATTATGGGGAGGGAGAGCATCATCTTATCACTTTTCTACACCAACTATGGACCAATGATCCCCCACACTAATCCCATTAAGAAATGGTCCTCCCTTCATGAATGAGTAGATAGTGATATCGTGTGAATATAGAGAGATAAGCAAGCACTCATGTATTGTATGGTTTCTAAAACTAAACATGTAGTGCATTATAGAAAACATATTCTATTGCAAGATATCGCACAAACATGTAAACCATGCTCATGAAATGATAATATCTCACTAAACATACTTTGTCCTAAATATTTATGAATAATAAATAATAATAATCTATAGATCAATCAAATTCATAGACACTACTTGATCGGATTGCCTTCATCTAACATTGTGATGCTAGTAAGACAGTTAAGTCCATTTCACTCCTTACTTAGTATCAATAAATTAGATTAGTCAAACATAATTTAACCACAAGATTCATATAATTTATATCCTACAAGCAAAAAAATCACATAACATATCATACATAAGAGTAACCAAAGTATACATTTATTTCATCAATTGTATGAATGAATCTTACATTATTTTCTATTCCATACTAGAAATAATGACTACAATTTATACCACTCGATTAAAATACATATTTAACTGTAGATTCCCAATACCACATTTCATTTCAAACATACTACACCTTATGATAACCCATATTACCATAGTCTAGTATTCTAAGACATAACTACTAGTTTTCCATAATTAGTCATATAAAGTAGTCTTAAATACATAGAAACATAAGTTGTTATTCAAGTAACTTAGATATAATGAATCAAGTCATAGTTCCCATGAAGCACAATAATATACTTTCATAGAATTCATTAAAGTCTCAAAGGTTATATGCACACATACATAAATTCTTGCTAATTATCATAAAACTTACTATCCATATTAATAACCAACATGCACATATTTAATCAATCAAGCATAGATATGAATCTAGACATATCAATTACAGTATGTATCATCAAGGTATAACATACATTTATATTGTATTACATTATGACATCTCATACTATAATAATTCATAACTACATAATTACACAACAAAAATTATGATTTCAAGACTCAAACAACCCACACTCATAAATAATAATCAAGCAGGTACGGGTTATACCACCCAGGTATAGCCTATGGTTGAATTGCATGCTAGTATAACTTATACGCATAACTCATGATGCACTATTATATGCTAAATATAACCAAAAATTTATACATATTAATAATATCTTAATATGTATCACACACAAGTATTTAATACTAAATACATATATAACTAACAATTAATCAATCATTTACAGAGAAATAGAAAACTCATAAACTCATTATAACATTCATTTAAATATCTCAATCCATTTTCTAGAAGATTGTTTTAATATGGTTATAGTGATATAGGAGCATCATTACCCAATGTAAATAGTGGTATAGTTTACATTTTTTTAGTCTTTATAAGGTGGTCAAGGTCATAAGAAGTCTCTAAGAGTCATTTTTAGGTGTTATAACTTTAACAAATTTGAATTATAGTTGAAATGAACTTTCCTATCAAAAGTAATTCATTTGAATTTTCAAATTTCATGTGTAATGTAAGAGATATTCATCTTGTGTCAAGATATCTCAAGTTGTTTTTATGTTTTTAGGTTAAAATAATGGGTTAATAACACCCACATGACTCACATGATGAGTTATTTTATTGAATAGATAGTGGTTAGGAAGTTCTCAATGTATCAAAGAAGTTAAGAGTTAGTTAGGGAGTTTTGGAAGTATTTTTGAGTAGATGGTTTTTGGTGTTTCAAGTAATTAAATAAATAAAACATGAATATATGGGTTGTAATATAAGGAATGATTTAAAAACCCCAATAATATGAATAATGTTCTTTTGTTTACAGAGCATTCTGTTAGCAGACCTTTCACTGTATGAATATGCATGGAGTTGATGATACAAAGGGAGTATGTGTTAAGTGCATTGATAAAAAAATTGTTTCAACATCATGATAGTGTAGGTAAGTTATTATTCTATGTTTGAAACATTCTTTGCATTGTATTAAGTTGCCTTTCACATGTATGGATGAGTAAATGGATATAGACCTGTAACCCTATTTTGAGAATAAATTGTGTTTGAATACCAAGTGTGCATATTAGAGAATAGTAATGTATATGAATTGAAACATTCAAATGTATATATTAGGTATTTTATATTCATTTTATCATGACTTCTTAATTGTCCTTCAAGTAACCTTCATGTATTTAGATGAATAGTTTGATACTGACATGTAGAGTATGCACCTATAAGGAATGAGAAAGAAAGTGTGAAAAGAGTATAACAAGGGCATTATATTGAGTAATTATTGTTTCGAAAAGTTAAACTGAATTTTTTTGAATGTGTCTCAACCTTTATTAAGGTTTGGAAACCATGTCTAAGACCAAAGATCATAAATAGTACATTTGCAGACTCTATTTATTTTTAATGTGTAGTTTGTGTACCGAAGAGCTTGTTTGAAATGATGAATAGAGGTATGGACATGGTGTTATAATGATTTGATAAGGAGTGGATCAGTATAACATACCTTTAAAATCTTATAAGATTTATTTAGACCCTATATGAAGCATGTTTCAGCCTTTTATATACTTTTGGGCTCTCATAGGGCATGTAAACCCTAAAACTAGGGTTTTGATGATAAAATGAGAATCCACAAATGAAACTTTGAATTTTTTTTTATTTTGATAGTTTTAAGGGTCATTAAATACATTTTTTATTTTTTAGTCTAAAATAGTACCTAGTTGTATGTGTATACAAGACTATGAATGAAAAGTTGCAAGCAAGACCTAAACATGGCTAATAGTGGGTTAAAGAGGGGTAGAAAAGAACTTTACCATCTAATTTTAAACCTAAAACTTCAATAAAATATGATTATGGATAAAGGGTACTTAAAACAAGTTTTAGTTTCTTCATATGTGACCAACATTTCTATACCTACAAGAATTCTACAAAAAAAGGCTATTAGGGACTGTATCTTGAGTAGGCAGAGTTGTGTAGGGATGGTTTATTGCATTAAAAAGGTTGTAAGTTGAATAAGGGGTATTTAATGAATGTAATGATCATTTTTTAAGTATAAATAAGTATATGAACCTAAAGATCATTTCAAAAAGAATCCACCAATAAACCATTAGTAAAGAAGGGATTAAGCCATGCTTGAGGAATTAATCAAGATTAAAGACAAAGTTTGAAAGAAGTTGTGAACCCTCTATGTCAATTTGGTATAAGAGCCTGAAGATCATTGGGAAGATGATAAATAAGGTGGTAATAAAAATAAGGTACACCTTTATTTTGTTTTTCATATTATGTATTTGATCAAGTTTATTGTAAGAATGATGAAGAATGTTATAGGTTGCTTAAAATACTATTAAATAATATTGTAGGTGATTGAAAGGAGTTGGTCAAGGTAGGTTGATATACAAAAGAGGCTTAATAAGGGTTAAGTATATAAATAATTTCAATAAGAGAGAGCAAAGTGAATGTTCAAATAAATTAGATCCAAGGAGATATCCTGGATAAAGGATAGAGCAAGGTGAAAAAGACTTCCTTGAGAGAATAAAAAGGTGAAGAGAATGATGAGGGAGCTACCTAAGACAAATGACTAACTAAGAAATCAAAAGTAAAGATATTTGAGAAGGAAACAACAAGCAGAAGACTTTCAAAAATAGATGAATGAGATAAAGCAATAGATAGCCTTGATGAACCTCATGGTAGAGAAAGTGAGATAAATTGAGAACCCACATCTTGGATGGGCCATTAAGAATAAGCCACTCAAGTGGCCAATCAAACTACTAGTGAGGAGAAGGAAAATGCAAGCCATGAGAGAAGAGAGAAAGAAGAAGAGTTTGATATGCAAACAACTCAAGATGGAGATGCATAAGTTTTGGTGGAGTGAGTAGCCAAGAAAATAGGAGTATAGTTTCAGCCAACTAAGTGTTGAGAGGGACAAATAAATATATTAGTTTGAGGGCCTCATTGAAGGCTTATAACAAGAGGTACAATATTATGAAGAAGGCATACAAAATAAATGCAAGTTTGTCTATGTGAATGCTGATAAGCTAGAGAAGGAGTTGACAGCCATAGAAAGAGCACTACATGATGATAATGAGGAAAGTGAAGATAAGGTGGTTGAATTAGATGATAATTACATGATGGAGGCCAATGAGAGTGAAGAGGAGGCCTTAGTTATAGCAGTACTCCCACAAGTAGTATAAATAAGCAAATAGAGAATAAGTAAGCATGAATAAAAGAGATATTTACAAGATGATAAGTAGTAGATTGTTTTCATTGACTTGTGTGTTTTATGTGTAGGTTGGTGGTAGGAGAATAAGTAGGATCTGAACATGATCAAGCAGGAGATAAAAATATAACAATTCAACTTCAAAGAAGAAATCAAAAGAGAGAGAGATAAATCAAAGAGGAGATAACATAAAACTAAGCAAGCATCACAAAGGTCTAAGTGTCTTCAATAGACCTTAGGATATAGGAGGAGGTTCTATTGACCAAGAGGTGTTGCACAAGAACTTAAAAGACAAATCATTTATAACTTTTATGGGAAAGTTATTCTTGTTGCTCGATAGTATGATGTAGGAGAATCACTACCCAATGTAAATAGTGTTTTATTTTACATGTTTTAAGTATTTATAAAGTGGTCAAGGTCATAATAAGTCTCTAGTAGTCATTTTGAGGTGTTAGAAATTTTTAAAAAATTGAATTATAGTTGAAATGAACTTTCCCACCAAAAGTCATTCATTTGAATTTTCAAATTTCATGTGTAATATAAGAGATATCCATCTTGTGTCAAGAGGTCTCAATTTATTATTAGGTGGTTAGGTTCAAATAAGGGGTTGTTAACAACACCCATATGACTCATATTATGAGTCATTTTTATGAATAGTTAGTGGTTAGGAAGTTCTCAATGTACCAAAGAAGTTAAGAGTTAGTTAGGGGAGTTTTGGAAGTCTTTTTGAGTAGATGGTTTTTGGTGTTTCAAGTCATTAAATAAATAAAAAATGAATGGAGGGTTTGGAATAGAAGTAATGATGTAAAAACCCCAATAATATGAATAAATTTCTTTTTTTTATAGAGCATTCAATTAGCAGACCATCCACTATATGAATATGCATGGAGTTGATGATACAAAGGGAGTATGTGTTACGTGTATTGATAAAGAGATTGGTTCAATATCCTAATAGTGTTGGTAAGTTATTATTCTATGTTTAAAACATTATTTTCATTGTATTAAGTTGCCTTTCACATGAATGGATTAGTAAAAACTTTGTTTTAAGAACAAACTGTGTTTGAATACCAAGTGTGCATCTTGGAGAATAGGAGTATATATGAATTGAAAAATTTAAATGTAGATATTAGGAATTTGATATTCATGTGATCATGAATTCTTAAAAATCCTTCAAGTAACCTTCATGTATTTAGATGAATAGTCTGATACAGATCTGCAGAGTATGCACCTATAGGTAGTGAGCAGGAAAGTGTGACAAGAGTATAGCAGGGGCATGATCTTGAGTAATTCTTGTTTCAAAAAGGTAATTTGAATTATTGTGAATTTGTCTCAACCTTTATTAAGATGTGTAAATCCTGTCTAAGACCAAATATCCTAAAGAGTACATTTGTAGACTCTATTTCTTCTTACTATTTAGTTTGTATACCAAAGAACTTGTTTGAAATGATGAATAGAGGTATGGACATGGCATTATAATGATTTAAGAAGGAATGGAGCAATATAAAAGACCTTTAAAATCTTATAATATATCTTGAAACCATATATGAAGCATGTTTGAGCCTTTTGTATGCTCTTAGGCTCTCATAGGGCCTATAAACCCTATATATAGGGTTTTGATGATAAAATGAGAATCCACCTTTGAAACTTTGAAAAAAATTGTCATTTGATAGTTCTGAGGGTCCTTAAAGATATTTTAGAGTTTTTAGTCTGAAAGAGTACATTTATACAATACTTTGAATGAAAAGTTGTAAGTAAGGCCTAAATAGGGCTAACATTGGGTTAAAGAGGGATAAAAAAGAACTTTACCATTTGAGTTTGAACTTAAAACTTCATTGAAAGATGCTTATGGTTAAAGGGTACTTAAAAAAGTTTTAGTTTCTTCATATATGACTGTATATTTCTGTACCTACAAGAATTCAACAAAAAAAGCTACTAAGGACTATAACTTGAGTAGGCAGAGTTGTGTAGGGATGGTTTGTTGCATTGAAAATGTTATAAGTTAAATAAGGGGTATTAAATTAATTTAATGATCATGTTCAAAGTATAAAGAATTATATGAACCTCAAGACCATTTCAAGAAGAATACACAGATAAGCCATTAGTAAAGAAGGGATTAAGCCATGATTGAGGAATGAATCAAGATTAAAGACAAAGTTTGAAATAAGTTATGAACCCTCTACATCAAATAGGCAAAATTATATAAGATGTATACACATATGAGTATCTAATCCTTTCCTGATATTTAACATCTATTTGACACCCATTCAAAGTAATTATATTCTTGGCATGCCCTAAGTACATGTACTCAACACTTTAAAACCAATATAAACTAAAGTACATATAGTTTTAGAGCTAATATGAAGGTTTACTAAATGACTAAAATTATCATCACCATTAATAAGGCATCTAATTCTAGACTACAAGTATAATAAGTTTTGTGTATTCATACACAATAATTCATCTTTATCCAACCCATTAACTATACTCATTATAACTATATCTATATTCATACATGATTATTGTATATACATAGCATAATATATCACCTTATATATTTTAAATAATTGTTGAATAATAATAGATAACCATTATTAGAAAATAAATAGCTATACTCTTATGGCCTTATGCACTACCATGTTATTTATCACGATTACAAAAGTGTTATATGAGATAAAATCAATAAGTATCGCCAATTTACTATTTATTAGTTATATCAAGAATTATCATTACAAAGCATTTTATCAATAAATTAAGTTGCTAAACATAAGGTTTAACTCAACCATTATAGTAATAAAGTTGATATTATTATAATAGCAAATAGTTTATTTTTTGGCAATCGTTATGCCACCAATCAATAATTTTTTAATATAATCTTAATATCAATTTGAATCACTCTATATATCATAATAATAATAATAATACCTACATATCCCATAAAGTTACTCAAGTTTTTGTATGCATTTGAGTTACTTAAATTGGCATATTCTTATATTTTCATAATTCTAATAACTGTGTATACTTATATAGGTCACTGCTCTCATAAAAAGAATAAGTCACTACCAGCCACTCTCATTATAAAAATAAGTCACTGCTAGTCAGGCGTCAACTTTATATATGAAAATAATTCTACAATTAATTGTTAGATGATGCCATAATAAACCAACAATGCCATAACTCAATCCCTTCTTTAATGATTGACCAAAAATTTATATAACTGGCTAAATCATGGCACTAAATGCCATTGTGTGTGTGTAGAAAGAGAGAGAGATAGAGTTCATTGTATTACAATAATCATGTCAATATATATATATATATATATATATATATATATATATATATATATATATATATATATATGTATATGTATATGTATATGTATATGTATATGTATATGTATATGTATATGTATATGTATATATATGTATATATATATATGTATATATGTATATATGTATATATATATATATATATATATATATGTATATATATATATGTATATATGTATATGTATATATATATGTATATATGTATATGTATATATATATATATATATATGTATATATATATATATGTATATATATATATATATATATGTATATATATATACATATATATATACAATGAACTATGAACATATAATGATAATCAGGCCAAATCAACATATATAACTATATACCCAAGTATTTCCTTGGTCTATAGCCAACAATTTAGGTATATATATATATATATATATATATATATATATATATATATATATATATATATATATATATGAAAGGTGTTGAGTCATGACTTATTTCTCAAGTAGTGGATAATCAATTTTAGTTTATTATGCATAAAAATAATAAGTAATTTGAACTTAGTTGTGAGAAAATTTTGTAGCAGGGATAGTAAACTGGTGATCCCAATAACCTACGATTTGTACACAGCTAGAAGAATCACACCAACCGTAGGAATAGTATAAATAAATTCCAATAATCTTAATTTTTTTAAAGCTAAATTATTAATTAAAATACTCATGCTACCTCTAAACTAGCATTATTAATTATAATGTCCAATCGGTAACTTCCTATGGGCCTACGTTCTATTAAATCACTAATAGAGTTTTGCTAAATATCATATGTAGTTTTCAGCATAACTAGCATTATTAATCACACACCCAATGGAGGCATCAAAACAAATATATCTCTTAAAAAATATCTTTCACAAAGTTTTTCTTGTGTGAGTCATAAAACATCAAGAATGTACAGTGTAAAACAACCTCACTAGATGATCAGGAAGTCATGGCATCAAAAAATGATATTATAGGCAAGAATTTTCTACATATGTCAAAAAGTAGATGCATTTCTTCACAATCTGAAGCATGAAAATATCTCAAAGAAATTATTTCAATTTATGTTAGAAATTATTCTTCCTTGTTTAAGTATGCCATCTTCACCCATTAATCCCTCTAGTTTTATAAGGTTTTTTAATTTAATTACATTTGATGGCCATCCTTATTTCACATTTTATCTTAATGAGTCAAAATAATTTCTCATAGACAAAACATGGAAAAGAAATAATTTTTAAGGAAAAGATTTTATCTGGATGTACGCATCTCATTCTATGAAACATCATAACTAGAAAACAAACAAGTTTAGATGGTGAAGTTATGGAAGAAAGGATAATTGCATACTTGATCTTATGGGCAATATGAAGGTATATGATTCCTTACATTCCAAGTTTAACAATGATGGCAATGTTGAGCAGTTAGATGAATGTTTTGAATACTATGACCAATCTCTATAGGGTTATTTTTTCTTCTAAGTTCAAGTATTACTCACATTGTCTTTATGTGGTTATACATTTTAGCAATATATATACATGCATACATACATACATACATATAGTTTTATGAAATCTTAACACACATATATGCAAATATTTTGGAGACTAACATTCTAAAATTTTCTCATGATCACACATTAAAATTGAAAACACTGCCTACCTAGCAAGTAGATTTGAGGACTTCCTCTTTGCTTCTATGCTTTCTCTCCCATGCTATGACTCTTTTTCCACCTTCTCCAGCTCCATCTTCCTCTAAACTAACAAATCTCTTATATCCCTTCTTTCTTAATTTTCCCTTATATGATAATAGGTGTAGTCCTTTTTACTTTAAGATTTTTTTTTAATTCTTTATTTCTTTTATATTTAAAATGGCCTTTTCTTTTTCTCTTTTTATGTTTTTTCTTTACATAACTTTTCCTAAATATATAATTTTCTATATTTTTGCTTTAATCACTTTATAAGGTTTTACACATTTTAATTTTCTAATTATTTAATAATAAATAATTACCTAACATACTTAATTCATCATAAGGATTTAATAATAATGTTACTAATGTAATCCACTAACATTTTAAACCATAAATGAATTAAGCAATAAGTCATATGAGATTTATTCTACACATGATATTTTCCACATTAGGCTTAACTCTTAAGTGACACATAACTACTATGAAAAAATATTTATCTAAATGCAAACAACATCCAAAAATACATCAAGCTAACTATTTTATTATGCATCTAACATGAATTACTTATGTGGTGTGTGAAGGGTTCTATCTTGTTTCTCTGTCATCCTATGGCATCTACATCTATGTCACCCTCTTTGATGATGGTCTCCTTCCATCACGCTCTGAGAGATGGGATCTCTTGAATCAACTCACAAAAAAGCAGGTAGTTAGACCATAATAGTCATGATATACATACATCATTAAATGTAGTTGAAATAATAAATTAGCATGTTTGTAATGTAATCACATACACTACAACTAACTCATAGCAATACAAACATGTAATCTAATAAATATCCTACTCTCTCATAATAGTATATATCAAGGCTTAAAAAAATAGTCAAATTCAAATTTATTAACTATATATCCATGGATAAACTAATGAATTTGTTTGGCAACGAATCAAAATGTAACATCCTTCCCCCTTAAAGCTAGTCATTATCTTGGATGACTCTTATTCAAACATAACTTTTAAATTAGAAATATTATTCAATAGATAAATAACACATTATAAAGTATCAAATCAAGTAAATAAATATGGAATTACCTGTAAAAATCACCAAAGTTCCTTCAAGTTGCACTATTCTCAGAGTATTGATTGCACGAGACCCTATTCTATGACAACCCTCAATTATGCAAACATGGTTTGAGAGTATTACTTATTTTAATTAATTATGTCATGACCACCCCAAGGTCCAAAACTATCAATACAAGCCTATATACTATATGACTTACCACTTTTGTTACCTTGAAGGGTCCCACATGTTTTAATGAAAGTTTCATTTACTTCCCAAGAGCACATAAGATCATCATTTAAGCCAAAATAAATGACCAAAGAGAGTTTTACAAAATATTCCATCCCATCTGCACTTCTCTCTAACCTATGGAGTTTTTTTCTCAATCCATAAAAAAGTAATTAGGGAACATATCAAGAATGATGTGTGTAAGTTAATACGATCTCTACTCTACATAGATCTTGATAAGTATAACATGTTAATATTGTCACTACTCCACGATGTTTATGACAAGTATGTTGATGAAAAAGAACTAAAAATACTACATTTCCAATTTATTTAAATTTAAGGAATAAATGTTCCATTGTATACATGCATATGGCCATACGACTAAATTTAATAATTTCTTTAGTCGATCCTAGATTCAACAAATACATTTGTCAAATCCAAACATAGTAATTATCAATTCAATGTGAGAATAAGTAGGATCCACTCCTATCACTTACTACTCATGTTCATAATTCACCACTCTTCCCTTAGGTCTCCATGACCTAATGATCTCCAACATGTGCACAAGATTCAAAAAATCATAATTATATACTAACAAATTATAGATAGTAATACTATATGCTAAATAATTCCATACAAGAAAAATCATATAATCATTCTATAACTATATTAAGTTGCCACTAGCCAAATATAATTAGTATCATTTTCTATAACTTAACATAGAGTGTTATATTCATAGTTAAGAGGAAATAATGTTAAAATTAACATAACATAAAAAGGCCAAGGATCACACCATCCTTATAACCTTATAAAGGTAACAAGTAAAATATTGTCTCTCTATTTACTTGACTAGCACACAACAAATTAAAATTTTATCTCAACCCCTAGATAGACAAGATGTTCTACACATCCTATACCCTACTCGCTTCTAGTGAAAGGTACAAAAATAACTCTTCAAAATAATATGCTTTAAGAAAAAAAGAGAACAAAATTAATCCAATCAAGGGTAAATAATATCATAATAATTATAGTTAACTTATAATTCTTAATCTATAATTAATATATAATTCAAGGTTTGACACTCCATGTGCTCTAAATTCACAAATTAGATAAGGTAGTGACCCTAAAGAGTCACAAGTGAAAAGTAGATAAATATTCATCAAAAATTCCTATATACCCTCACAAAGTAAAAATAAATTATTGTAGATAAATGTTTCCAAATCACTACCTACTTACCAACTCTATTAGTATAATTTCACAATCTATTTCTATAATCAGGAAAGAGAAAAAATATTAACCATAAATATGTATCGATCCATCCAATCCTAAAACTCCACTCTCAACATTTATCATTTATCCAATGAACTCTAAGGAATATGGTCAAAACAACACTTCAAGAACAAGTTTCAACATCAAGAAAATATGAATCCTCTCAATAGCTTATAATGATGTCAAAGGAGGATGAGATAATAAAAACTCACCTATGATCTAACTAAGAGAGATGACACTTATACCTAATCCACATAACTTAATGGTGCCAATCCTCAAACAAAATCCTTACACATAGTAACTCTCAACCAAAGCATATACACTCTACTACAAAAATATTTCCACTGTACTAGGTGTTTCTAACTAAAATGGTCTTATAAGATTTTTCATTTATAGGATTAGTGAACATAAGACACAAAACTAAAACACCTATATTTAAGTGAGAATCATCCCATGCTTATTAATCACTCACAACGTAAAATTCAAATGGTGAAGGTGACTTGAATATCAAGAAAGATGTAATCATACTCAAGGTATTCGATCTAAGTGATCAAACTATGGTAGAAATATTTTGTTCATAACTCATGAACTATGCTATATACTTGCCTACCTAAACCTCGTATATAACCATTATCATTGGGACACTCAATAAACCAACCCCTAAACAACTTGAAAGGTTATGAGTGATACTAAGGAAACACACTCAATGTTCCCCACACACATTTCATGAATGTCTTACAATAGTCACCAAGCCATATAGGAGGATCTTCTAAGTATCATAACTCTAATCATGGTATAACATCATTCTACATAGAGGCACTACAAATCCAATATACCAGTGTAATATTTCATGTCACTAGGTTCACACTGGTGAATATAATGACATAAAAATGTTAATGGACTCATTAAGTCTTAGAGTTTGATCCATAGATCTGATACCACATGTAACATCCCCACTGAGATCTACCTAAAAATATGTAAAAAAATTATTAAACACATATACTAAAATTAGATTACACCACGAGAATATAACAAAGATCATTAGAAGTAATCAAAGTGTGATAATAGAAAACAAATCATATTACATCATATATCATTGATCTTTAATATCATGAGAGCACATCATTTACAAATAAATAAAGTAATTATATTAATTCAACCATAGCTGATACAATTCTACAACAATCAATGTCAATGTACAATAACAATTAACTACAACTCTTTATGACAATATTCAATAATAATTACAATGTAATATAATGTACATATAAGATACATGGCTCCCCTAGATCATATTTCCTGAACTCAAGTATTTGTGGCAATCTCAAGTGTCATCTCAATTAGTAATACTTTTATGGAGAGGGAGAGCATCATTCGAGCATTTTTACACATTAACCATGAACCAACAATCTCCCATACTAATCCCATCATTAAATGGCCTCCCTTTATGGATAAGTATATAATGATGGCATGAGAATCTAGAGAGATAAGCAAGCACTTGTATTTTGTATGGTTTTTAAAACTAAACATGCATTGTATCATAAGATATTGCACAAACATGTAAACCATACTAATGAAATGATAATGTCTCACTAAACATACTTTGGCTGAAAGTTTTATGAATAATAAATAATTATTATCTACAGATCAATCAAATTCATACATACCACTTGATCAGACTACCTTCATTTGGTATTGTGATACTAGTAATTCAATAAAGTTCATCTCACTCCTTACTCAGTATCAGCAAAGCAAATTGGTCAAACATAATTAACCACAAGATTCATATAATTTACATCCTACTAGAAAACACATCACATAACATGCCATACATATGAGTAACCAAATCATACATTTATTCCATCAAATGTATGAATGAATTTTATATTATTTTATAGCCCATACTAAAAATAATGACTATATTTTATACCATCCAAGTAAAATACATATTTAGTTATAGATTACAACTACCTCATTTCATTTCCAAACATTCCACACCTTATGATAACTCATATTATCATAATATAGTATTCTAAGACATAATTACTAATTTTTCACAATCAGTCATATAAAGTAGTCTTAAATACATGAAGACAAAATCTGTTATTCAAGTAACTTAGATATAACAAAACTAGTCATAGTTCTAATGGAACATAAAAATATTCTTTCATAAGATTCATTAAACTCACAAAGTTTATATGCATGCATAAATAAATTCCTACTAACTGTCAAAAAACTTAATATTTATAGTAATAACCAACATGCATATATTTAATCAATCAAACGTAGGTATGAGTCTAGACATGATAGTTACAATATGTACCATCAAGGTATAACATACATTTATACTATAGTAAAATATGACATCTCATACTTTAATATTTCACAATTACATAATTACACAACCAAACTTATGATTTCAAGACTCAAACAACCCACACTCATTAAAAATAATCAAGTAGGTACAGGTTATACCATCCAGGTATACCCTATAGTTGAACTGCATACTATTATAACTTATAGACATACCTCATGATGCACTATTATATGCTAAATATAATCAAACATTTATACACATTAATAGTCTCTTAATATGTACCGTACACAAGTATTCAATATTGAATACATATAACTAATAGGCAATCAATCATTTGTAGAGAAATAGAAAACTCATAAACTCATTATAACATTTATTTAAACATCTGATTCCATTTTCTATAAGAATTTTTTTATATGTTTATAGGAACACTTTTATAATATGTATACACGTATGAGAATCTAATCTTTTCCCAATATTTAACATCTATTTGGCACCCATTCAAAGTAATTATATTCTTGGCATGCCCTGAGTGTATCTACTTAACTCTTTAAAACCAACATAAACTGGTGTACATATATTTTTAGAGCTAATATGAAGGTTTACTAAATGACTAGAATTCTCATCACCATTAGTAAGGCATCTAATTCCAGACTAAAATTACATTGGGTTGTGGGTATTCATACATGATAATTCCTCTAACTATACTCATTATAATTATATCTATACTCATACATGATTATTATATATACTTAGCATAATATATCACTATATATATTTTAAATAATCATTGAATAATAATGTTAACCATTATTAGACAATAAATAGATATACTCTTATGGTCTTAGACACTACCATGGTATTTATTACCATTAGAAAAGTGCTATATGGAACAAAATCGCTAAATATCACCAATTTAATATTTATTAGTTATATCAAGAATTATCATTAAAAATCACTATATCAATAAATTAAGTCATTGAACACAATGTTTAACTCAGCCAGTATAGTAATAAAGTCATTATTATTATAATAGTAGGTAATTTATTTTTTGGCAATCATTATGTCACCAATCGATAATATTTATATATTAATATCAATTTGCGTTGCTCTATATATCATAATAATAATAATATTTGCATATATCATAAAGTTACTCGAGTTGTTGTATGCATCTAAGTTACTTAAATTAACATATTCCTATATTATCATAATTCCAATAACTATATATACTTATACAGGTCATTGCTCTTATAAAAAGAATCAGACGCTACCAACCACTCTAATTACAAAAATAAATCACTACTAGCCAGGTGTCAACTTTATATACAAAAAGAATTCAACAATTTATTATTAGGTGATGCCATAACTCAATCCCTTCTTTAGCAATTGACCAAATATTTATATAACTGGCTAAATCATGGCATTAAACGCCATTATATATATATATATATATATATATATATATATATATATATATATATATATACATACAGTTCATTGTATTTATAAATATATATGTATGGTGTTGACTGATGATTTATTTTCTAGGTAGTGGAGAATCAATTTTAGTTTATTATCTAGAAAAAGAAGTAATTTGAACTTAGTTTTGGGGAAATTTTACATCAGGGATAGCAGACCAGAAATCCCAACAACATACAATTTTCACTTACCTATAAGAATATCCCCAGTCATGGGAATAGTATAAATCCCAATAATCTCACTTTTTTCTTCAAAGTTCAAGTATTAATTAAAACACTCACACGGCCTCCAAACTAGCATAACTAGCATTATTAATCATAATGTCTAATTGGTCTCTTCCTATGTGTCTGTGTTATATTTAATAGTTAATAGAGTTTTGTTAAATATCATATGTAGTTTATAGCATAATTAGAATTATTAATCACACGTTCAATGGAGGCATTAGAATAGATATATTTCTTAGAAAATCGATTTCACAAGGTTTTTCTTGCATGAGTCATAAAACATCAAGAATTTTTAGTGTAAAATAACCTCACTAGATGGTAAGTTATTCATCGCATCAAAAAATGATATTACAGAGAATAATTTTCTACATATGTCAAAAATTAGATGCAATTCTAAATCTAAAACATGAAAATATCTCAAAGAAACTATTTCAATTTGCATTAGAAATTATTTTTTCTTGTTCAAGTATGTTAGCTTCACCCTCTAATCCCTCCAATTTTATAAGGTTTTTTCAATTTAATTACATCGATAGCCTTCCTTATTTCATATTTTCTCTTAATGAGTCAAAATAAGTTTTCATATCCAAAACATGGAAAATAGATAATTTTGAAGGAAAATATTTTATTTGGATGTGTGCATCTCATTCTGAAAAATGTCATAACCAGAAAACAAAAAATTCTAGATGATGAAGTTATGGAATAAAGTATAATCGCATACTAGATCTTATGGGTAATATGAAGGTATCCAGTTCCTTACACTCCAATTTGAATAGTTATGGCAATGTCGAGTAGCCAAATGAATGTTTGGAATACTATGACCAATCTCTATAGGGTTATTTTTATTCAAAGTTCAAGTATTAACTAGACACTCACGTTTCCTTTATATAGTTATATAGTTTATAAATGTGTGTGTGTGTGTGTGTGTGTGTGTGTGTGTGTGTGTGTGTGTGTGTGTGTGTGTGTGTGTGTGTGTGTGTGTGAATGGTGTTGACTGATGATTTATTTTCCAAGTAGTGGAGAATCAATTTCAGTTTATTATCTAGAAAAAGAAGTAATTTAAACTTAGTTGTGGGAAAATTTTGCATCAGGGATAGCAGACTGACAATCCCAACAACATACAATTTTCACTTACCTATAATAATATCCTTAGTCATGGGAATGGTATAAATATTAATAATCTCACTTTTTTCTTCAAAGTTCAAGTATTAATTAAAACACTCACATTGCCTCCAAACTAGCATAACTAGCATTATTAATCATAATGTCTAATTGGTCTCTTCTTATGTGCCTGTGTTATACTTAATCATTAATAGAGTTTTTTTAAATATCATATGTGGTTTCTAGAATAATTAGCATTATTAATCACATGCTCAATGGAGGTTTCAAAACAAATATATCTCTTAAAAAATCTATTTCATAAGGTTTTTCTTGCGTGAGTCATAAAACATCAAGAATTTTTAGTGTAAGATAACCTCGCCAGATGGTCAATTATTCATCGCATCAAAAAATGATATTACAAGGAAGAATTTTCTACATATGTCAAAAATTAGATGCAATTCTAAATCTAAAACATGAAAATATCTTGAAGAAATTATTTCAATTTGCATCAAAAATTATTTTTTCTTGTTCAAGTATGTCAACTTCACCCTTTAATCCCTCCATTTTTATAAGGTTTTTTTAATTTAAATACATCGATAGCCTTCCTTATTTCATATTTTCTCTTAACGAGTCGAAATAATTTTTCATATCCAAAATATGGAAAATAGATAATTTTGAAGGAAAAGATTTTACTTGGATGTGTGCATCTCATTCTAAAAAATGTCATAACCAGAAAACAAACAAGTCTAGATGGTAAAGTTATGGAATAAATTTTAACCGCATACTTGATCTTATGAGTAATATGAAAGTATCTAGTTCCTTACACTCTAATTTGAATAGTTATGTAAATGTCAAGTAGCCAAATGAATGTTTGGAATACTATGACCAATCTCTATAGGGTTATTTTTACTCCAAGTTCAAGTATTAACTAGACACTCACATTTCCTTTATATAGTTATATAGTTTAGAAATATATATATAGTTTTATGATAGCTAAACACACATATATACAAATATTTTGGACAGTAACATTTTATATTTTTTTCATGATCACACATTAAAATTGAAAGCACTGCCTACCTATCAAGTAGAGTTGAGGACTTCCTCTTCACTTCTATGCTTTTTCTCCCATGTTATGCCTTCTTTTCCACCTTCTATAGATCCATCTTCCTCTAACCTAGCAAATCTCTTATATCCTTTCTTTCTTAATGTTCCTTTATATGAAAATAGGCATAGTCTTTTTTGCTTTAAGAGTTTTTTATTTATTTTTTAATTATTTATTTCTTTTATTTTTAAAATGGTTTTCTCTTTTTTGATTTATATGCTTTTGATTTACATAAATTTTCTTAAATATATAATTTTTTTTATTTTTGCTTTAATCACTTTATAAGGTTTTACACATTTTAATTTTTTAATTATTTAATAATAAATAATTACTTAAGATAATTAATTTATCATAATGATTAATAATAATGCTACTAATATAAGCCAATAATATTTTAAACCATAAATGAATTAATCAATAAATCATATGATATTTATTCTACACAAGAGATTAATTCCACACTAGGTTTAACTCACAACTGACACATAACTACTATGCAAAAATATTTATATAAATGCAAATAACATCCAAAAATATGCTAAGTTAACCCTTTTATTATGCATCTAACATGAATTACTTATATAATGTGTGCAGAGTTATATCTAGTTTCTCCATCATCCTCTAACATCTCCATCTACATCACACTCTCTGATGATACTCTTCCTCCATCATGCTCTGAGGGTTAGGTTCTCCTGCATCAACCTCACAAGAAAGTAGGTAGTTAGACCATATAGTCATGATATACATACATAATAAAATGTATCTAAAATAACAAATCAACATGTTTGTAATGTAATCAAATACACTATAGCTAACTCATAGTAATACAAACATGTAATCTAAGTAATATCCTACTATCCCATAACAATATATATCAAAGATTAGTTTAAAATAGTTAAATCTAAATTTGTCATATATATATATATATATATATATATATATATATATATATATATATATATATGAATAATCTAATAAATTATTGGTGAGGAATCAAGATGTAACAACATGACTGGATATTAGATGAGTGGAATGAGATGATCAACTTGATGATGGGATTGATATGATTAGACAAGTAGGCAAGTGATAGAGAATAGGATAAATGATGAGTGTGTAGATGATCAAGACATCATTGTTGTAATAAATCTCATCATAGTCTAATAAATCTGACATAAATATATCACTAGGAAGTATGCCCTATGATATAAGTATGACCAATAGGACATGGTGCCAAAGTGCATAAAAGGGGAAAATAGTGAACGGTGCATCATCAAGGGCACCAAAAAGCATCATTGTAGATTTTGGTGTAATTATAACATCTTCATTCATTACCCAGTAGACAAAAAAGAGACATGATGAAAGACTAAAAATAAGTGTCAATAGACAAATGAAACATAAGACAATCAAATAAAACATGCAAAAAAAGGCAAACAACACAGAGAAGACAAGTATCTACATGCAGTGTCATTGTATCTTGTTAATTATCATAATGAGATTCATTAGGATGATTTATTAGGTGATGAGTGGGACTAAGTTTTTCATGATGATTATGATGTGATTTTAGATTAAAGAGAGGAATTGGGATAAGGTATGGACTTATAATGGACTAGTGACTTAGATGAGGATTAAGATATAGATTTGGATTAGATGTGGGATTAGGATAAGGATATGGATTTAGATTAGATGAGGGACTAGGATTAGGATAAGGTTTTTGAAGATAATAAGACAAGATAAATAGGATGTTGATTATGAATAGGGTGTGCATGAGTAAATTTCATCTTGAACATAGTGACTAGTCGACCTATGGATTGATGATGTTTTGAATTAGATGTAAGACTTATTAGGCTAAAGTTAAACTAGATCAATGTTGGATCGATATAGACTATATTTACCCTATTTAGGAATAGGTTAGTAAATACAATAGGAGGATG
The DNA here is from genome assembly GCA_037957365.1 of Torreya grandis. NCBI lineage: Eukaryota > Viridiplantae > Streptophyta > Pinopsida > Cupressales > Taxaceae > Torreya > Torreya grandis. The sequence continues at coordinate 1,757,093 of JARHVA010002203.1, forward strand.
GATGGATATGAATTGGTTTTGAAAGATAAAATTCATGGAGATAGATGAGATTGGGGCAATAGGCATAAGACAAGACACCATGGACTATTTTTGGTTTTTTCTAGATGTTATGATTTTTAGGGTTATTGGAATATTTTAATTTTTAGGTATTTTTGGGATATATATTTACACTATACAAATTTGGTTAATTTCAAATGGAATGTCAAGCTTACTAAATAAGATAAGGATGGATGGAAGGTTGGATGGGACAACAAAAGGGATGAGGGTGAGACTGAGAAAGGATGAGGATGACCACATCATGAAAGAACAAAATATCTATTTTCTTGAGTGTATTTTGGAGGATATGCCAAGATTATTCCTAAAACATCTCTCAAGACAACTTCCATGTCCTTGTGAAGGTCAAGATGGGAAGGAATGACAGACTAGATAGGGATAAGAGAAGATGAACATGATAGATAAAGATGTTTGAATCATGACATGGATGGGGTTGACAAGGTATGTATTTTTCCCCAAATTTTTGAGGTATATGCAAATAATAAATGATTATACCATGATTCTAGAAATTATTTTTCATCATGGTACTTGCCCAAGGTGCCAGAAGACTAGTTTTCACAATTAGATGAATGATTTTTTTAATTTTAATGGCATCTCAATTTATTAGAGGTGGGTGAGATGTAAGATGAAATTTTTTTCATGATCTTCATCCAACACATGTTTTAAAGAGATGTGATACTAGGATCATGTTGTCACTATTGGATGTATTGATGTCCATGTGACCTTCATTGATTCTTGAGTGAGACCTCTCCATACAAGACCAAGTGTCTTAATCACTCTTATGAGAGAAAATGTTACCCATGTTTGTGAGGTATGAATTTGATAGATTTTGTATTTGATGGTGATGGATGGTAGGACTTTATTGGATAATGGGATCATGATGGTAAGGTGTAGTGGGTGATTTGGAATTAAGACTATCAGTCATACACATCATTTGACATGTTAGATGTTTCATATTTGATTAGTGTCATATGACAAAAGATTGTAGGATATCCAAGACATTTTGTATTTGTGGTTTATCTTTGATTTGATTATTTTAAATATTATCATCTATACTGATAGTGTTTTGATTTACTAACTTGACTATATTTTGATTGTCCCCTAGTGCCTGATATTGGGCTTCACCAAAGGAGAATTGACTTGATAGATGATGTTTATTTTTAATTTGATGGTCCCCTAGTTCCTAACATGGGGCTTCATTAGGGGAAGACGCATTTTGATGAGGTTGATGAGTTGAATTTGCTTGATTTTGACTTGTTAGATCAAAGGTGATTTGATCATTATGTATGATTTTTTGAGTATGGTCTTGAAATTTTGTATTTGTGGCACATATTATATTTCTTGAAGAAGGGTTCGATGATGCATGTTCATGTTCATCCCTATGTAATGAGGTGATTAAATGGTCATTTATGGGAATAAAGGGGTATTTAATGGATGAAGGTGGGGGAGATGGAGTAGCATGGTCCTTAGAGGGATTCCTAGGAGAACCAATTTTGATATCAGATAAGATCTCCTCAAGGTTAAAAAAAGGATCACTAAGACTATCTATAAGACATGTGTCCAAGGTAGGATGAGATTCACTATAAAAATATTTGGTAGATAAAGCTTGCAAGAACTTTGTTATGACTTCATCATCCTAATTGAGATCAAAAGATATGCCTAGTGACTGATTATCATTTGAATTGGAGGTATCTTCAAATGAGTAGGCATGGTCATCATATGTTATAACATCTATGAGTGATGATGTTTCTAATGAGGAATCTGATTCAGACACTAGTGTTGAACATGATCCTAATTTAGATAAAACTAGTGTTGACTCTAATGTTGACTTTTATGTGATGCTACTATTAGAATATTTATTGTCTACAAGTGACCTCTCATCATGGTCTTTGATGTGATGATGGGGATATAAGGGATTCAACAAATATATGCCTGTGGAAGGGCTCAGGACTAAGTTTATGAGATATGGACTCATCATCAATGGAGGATTTGTCAAAGATGGGGGACCATGAAAGATGGATGTGGTATCTTAACCTTAGCTTGGAAAGGGAAGAGCTTGATCATGATATGGAATAAAATCTTGGAATTCCTATGCTTTTTCACCCTAGTATGTAGACTCATCTGATTTGTTCTTGATTTTTATACCACCATAGTCGATGAGGTCTTAGACATAGTTTTGTAAATTATGACATCAATTGATTATATGCCCCCAGGTTTTATGATATACACATTATTAGTTAGATTTATACTAAAAGGGATTAGGCTTGGAGGGATTAAGATGTTGTATGGATAAATAGACCATCATGTTAGAAGTGACAAGTTATTGGAAGAGGGATTCTAAAGATATAAGAAGAGGAGTATAGGGGCTCTCTTCACTTCTAGACATAAATGTAGAAGCATTAGTCTTTAGATCAAATGGTTGTTGGTGTGACTACATTAGTGAACAAGTAGTAGACAAGGTGTCTAGGATAGGATTCCCTTTTCTAGTAGAAGAAGGGGTAAATGATTGGCTATGATTGGTGGATGGGGGATTTGAATGGGACTGGGTGGTATGGAGGCTAAGACGTGACTGATGAGAATGAGTACAAATTGGAGGTAATGTTGGGTGGATAAGATCAACATTTATAAGATGTTGAGTGTTTATCTTGATGATGTGAGAAAGAAGCACATCCTTATTGACTATAAGGCATTGATCAAATAGGGTATTAATTATTAGAGACTCTAGGTTGTACCCTTGCTGAGGATAGGAGTGTTCATGTCCTAATCCCCAAACCTAGGCTAACATGGGAATGACCCTAGGCTATGGGTTACCTAATGTTGGGTTAGACCTCTAGATTTTAAGGGGATAGATCCCTCGATTTTTTCATTCCAATGCATTTTATAAGACCTAAGTAGTTGGGGTGAAAATAGTAAATAAGATGCATAAATAAAAACCTATCCTAAAGTGTGGTGATGCACTTGATAATCATGTTATGCACTCATTAAATTTAGACTCTCAACACACTAATAATAAAAGCATAGAGTTGAGAGACTACCTTCTATGGATTCCAAGCATCAATATTTCATATAGAGGTTTTTTCAATAGCTAAAGTGAGAAGGTCAAGAGAAGAAGGCCTACTTTAAGGCACTTAAATTCTAATTGGCACTTCAAACCTAAGCTACCCATCTTACAACACACTAGATAACCTACCAAGAAGATTGATAACACTTAGGTGTAACTTGGACCTGTAAGAGGGAATTATATGCCATTGTTAAATATAAAACACACATAAGCACACAAAGTATAAACCATGAATAAGTTATAAGAATCTATATCCATCATTTAAGAGGTGCAAATGCTAACAGAGTCTGTTAATACCAACCTGAGGGATACAAACTAAGGCCAAAAGCCTTTAGTATATAAAAGAATGGGATGAGAGATAAGAGGAGAATGACATATAATGGTGGAGAAGGGGATATAAATGACCAATTCCACTCAAAATATTAGTTACAACAGCTGTATAAACATCCTCTAATCTTCTTCCTGCATTGATGTTATGTAAAGGCTCCTTTTGGCATTGAAATTGAGGTGATGGGACTGAATAAGCTTTAGTTACTCTTTTTCAAAGGCTTTACCATGCTTAAAATAGTCCAACATTACTCCCTATAGTAATTATGTGGCATGGATGAGTGCAATTAGGCCTCCTAAGAAGCATTGAGCATCTTATTGGTCCTTGTGCATGTAGACCAAGCCTTGAAATTACCTCCACCTTGTGTGATGGCCTTTAATGTGTTGATTCCCATTAAAAACATTAGTTACATAACATTACACCTACATTTTCTCCCCTCATTATCTCCTCTATGCCAAACTTGAGTTCTTTGGTTGACCAAGTAGGCCAACTAGGCTTAATAGCCTAAGCATTAGTGTATGGATGCCATGAAAGACCTATAAGAAGCTTATAAACTTGTGAGAACATTACACACACACACACACACACACACACACACACACACACACACACACACACACACCTAAAACAACCTTTTCATCCATGACATATGCTTAAACCATTATTAGGCACTTGAAATCTCACTCTTCCTAGTAGACTAGTCCATTCTCCTTCAATCACTAGTAGATTAGTTATTTTGAAACAAGTTAAAAAGGAATATCTAGCTAAAATATTGGGCATGGTATGACTTAAATAGTTAAAACAAGTCCCAAACTATCTCTTCCAACCATTGGGATATCCTCAAGCAATTATGCAACCTCATTCATACTCAAAACCTTGCAAAAGTACATATTTTTTACATTTACATACCATGTTCATACAGTTAGGTAACATGGGAGGAATCCTTTATGAGTTATCTTGACCTTCCATGAGTTTTCTAGGTCACTCCAAGGTGCAAGGGTGCCAAAATGGCAAGTTTATACAACTGGGCCTACCTAGGGTTTTAGGGAGGTTTAGGAATGGTCAAGAGTCTTAAGGATAGTTCATGAAGTACAAACATCCAATATAAAAGAAAATGTCATTAATTTCAAGGTTACTAACCTCTTCAACTCCCATAAATTGATTGGGTTCCCATGCAAAGGGTGGATGAAGAAATGAATGCTAGAAAGTGACCCTAGGGTAGTCTACAGGGCTTTTCTAAGTGCCTATTTTCTTAGAAATCATTCATAAAGTATATCCCCCCATTGACAATAAAATTTCCATTAATTTTTATTTCATAAGGAGACTTAAATTCCCCTATGAGTTCTAGATCTAAGGGTGTTTGTGGTGGAGTGGGTAAGCATGTGAAGATGGCCTTCAAACTCCCTATGTGCAAGGTGACTAGTTTGAGCATGGTATAGAGGAATTATAATTAAAATTACAACCTATTATCACTTTTCACCTCCCTTTTGGGCCTTAAACACCCATATGCACATTTTATTGACCATTAGATTGGTCACAATAGCTTAAAAGAATCCTAAAATGTCACTAGTGTCTATATGCAAGCCTAAATGCCTAATTATGTCACTTATTTTTCTAAGGTTTATAAATATTGGAAGATTACCAAGCCTTTTTAGGAGACTCAATAATAATTTTAGACTATAACAAAACCTTTTTTAGGTTTCCAATTGCTCTGTAGACCCATATGACATGGTTGTACCTCAAATTCACTGAGTAACTATCTTAGACAAGCCTTGGTCTGAGAAAAAATAGTGGGTATACCCATTTTTTTTCTAGAACAAGTGATAATATTATCTCATTTAATATGTCATGAAAATAGCCTATACCAATTTTTGAGGGTTGGTTGTGCATGTAAGGTCCCCAAATCATCATTTTGGCTAGACTAGAAGTTTAAGAGCCTATAGACTGTATGTTTAACTATGACTATCCTAAGTATAGCCTTCAACATCATTTATTGAATTATATATGATCATGGTGATGATTTTCCTATTATTTAATTCACTATTATACTGAGATGATGATCTATCAATGCCTCTTTCCTTGAATATCTTATATCTTGTTATCTAAGCCTATCTAGGGTTCTTATTCCATTGGGCCAATATAACCCTAAGGTTTTACAAGTATGATTCCTCTCATGTTTCATGAGTGCAAACTTTTTTATAAACTTTTTAAAATTTCTACCCCTTTTTATGAAAATTGATTCTTATTTTAGATAAGGTAGAATCACTGGCATAGATCAGTGATGTTATCTATTACCATGTGAACCATGTTGACTATCTGCAAAACTTTGATATTAGGCATGTCTAGGGTGAGAATGATTTATATAGTGCTTGGATATATTGGTATGAAGATCTCATATTCATCTTAAATCCCCTTATAATGTTCATTTCATGACACTCATACTAATACTTATACTTTGACTGGTCCACACAATGCCTCTTAAGGTTTTGTTACATTATTATGACAATCATGCCTTTTCATCCTAAGTTTACGTAGATGAGCAGCATGTAGGTGTCTTTTGCTTAGTATGTGCTACCTATGATGTGATATCCATTATCCTTGCCTTCTTATTTAATACAAACCTCAATCAAATTTTCACAAACACTTACATTTATCATTAGCAAAGTAAGGTTATTTATATGCATCAATCTACTATAGGTGGACATGACTCATGTTGACTGTGTGTTTTAATAATGAGAAGATGTTATTTTTCCTTCCATATTTTATGACCATCACTCATTATATTCTCATTGAATAATGGGATTTATGAATCCTTGTATGATAGTCATGCCTTTTCATCCTAAATTTACCCCAGATGAGCAGCATGTAGGTGTCTTGTGCTTAATATGTGCTACATATGATGTGATCACCATTATCCTTGCCTTCTTATTTAATACAAACCTCAATCAAATTTTCAAAAACACTTACCTTTATCATTAGCAGAGTAAGGTTATTTATATGCATTAATCTACTATAGGTGGACATGACTCATGTTGACTATGTGTTTTAATAATGAGAAGATTTTATTTTTCCTTCCATATTTTATGACCATCACTCCTTATATTCTCATTAAATATGGGATTTATGAAACCTTGTATGAACATTACCCTTTTGCAATTAGCATAGTGTGACTTTTGATATGCACATGCCTGTTGTAGGTATACCTCAGTCTTAGGTCTCTTGAGAGCATTAAAGCTTATCAAATGGATGCTCTAATTCCCTAAGAATCATTAACACATTGGATCTCTTATAATAGATTTAAATTCACATGAATCACCATTATCACTCCATTAACTATATTTAAATTATAACTCATCTTTTGTTATCCCTTGACATACTGACTTTAAGTGTCTTATGATTCTACTATAGGCTAGGTATATTTTGTGTTAGGCCTTTTATAGAGTGTCCAAGTCCCCCACATGGATGCTCTACAAGGTTTCCTTAATATTCACTAAACATGAATTATCCATAAGATACCTCAGTCCTGTTAACCATAACTCTTTCTCAACTTTCTTTTCATGACATAGAAGAACAATACAGGTGATTGTGTGTGTTATGCCTCCTTCATAGGGTATAATACCAATGTGTACCCTTATTTATATGATATCATGGCCTCCAAATGTTATTAATTGTGTATAAAGGCTTATGATAATGATTCAAACTTAGAAAGGAGGGTAGATGGGTGAATAAATATAGGAGTGGAGTGATAAGGTGATGAGAACATCAAAATAGGGTGAAATCAGTAGGGTATCAATAAGAATGGTGAGACAACATTAGTATGGAAAGGTCATAAAATGGAGGTGAATAAAACTTTTAGGATCAACTACATCAATATTGGGGAATCTCATTCATGTACCTGAGCTAATATGCAATTTTGGAGGCCATCTTCATCCATTATCACATCTTTTGAAACATTGCATGGTGCTTGTTAACTAGGCCAGACCTTTGTACAGATAGAGGAGGGGCATAGTAGTGATATTTTAGGTGTCATGGTGGTTTCTTGACTTGATTGACTACCTTTGACACATATACCCTGTTGGTTGAATATTTTGTCTATCAGTGTACTAGTAAACAAAATAGGTCTTATCAGCCAAAGCAAGAAGATTAGTCGTCCTAATGTGTAAGTTTATCACATCAAAAGGAGACTTCTCTCCTCTCATCAAGGGGAGATTCTCTATGGATATGCTATGTATATATATGAACAAAAAATAATACTCAAGGGTAGGACCAGACATCCATCTCTCTTTCTTCAGAGATGATGTATACAAAACAAAGGAAGAACTCAAGAGAATGACAGACAACACTCCTCTTCTTTCAGAAGAACTGTTCAACCAGCCACAAGAAAACTCTTAGAAATAAAAGTAGAATATGACTAAAGTATGGTAACCAGCAAATCAAGATAGAGCACAAAGTCTGCACATGAAATACTCAAGAGTGATACACGAAGAACAATGAAAGCTCAAAGTCTTTCCAAAGTTCTTTACACAGAAATGAAATACAAACACACTGAAGGTAGCTATGGGGGCACAAAGTCTCTCCACAGTTGATTCTCCAGGACCCCTTCTTGACAAATTTACTAATCCTGCTTATTAAATCAATGAAACAAACAAGATATCACAGCACAAAGTCTAAAAAAGTCCCTTGTTTTCATTAACAAAATATGATAAACAGACTGAGCACAAAGTCTCAATGATGCCTCTCAATTTTGGTAGAGTTTCATTCAGATTCTCAAAAAGAAGATCCTTTTTACAATAGAAGAAAGTCCCTTATATAAACTCTTCAAAAAGGACTTGGGAACAATCAATACATAAATTTGCATTGAAATTTGTTAAGAAGAGATGTTGGAACTTAGGGGCATTTTACCAATTTGAATTTATCAATGAGAGGAAATAAGTCGCGCTTACTAAAAATTGGTAACTTCCAATGTTCCACCTGGCAATCTGATCTTATCTTCATCATTCCTCCTTGTCTGGCTAATTGAATCAGGTCCTGGATTTAATTTGTTGTTATATTTCTTCCCCACTTTTTACTGGTCTTGGCCTTGAAAATTATGAATGTATTCTGATCTGTGGATCAATGGATCAACAGCTATTTTAATATATTTGAAATTGACGTTTACATGCCCGTCATTGTGTTTCCAATGGCTAGTTGACTGTGTTGAATTTGACGTGTTCAGGTGTGTCATCCCTTGGTCTTATTTTATCTTTCCACTTGGTGCTTTTCTAGACTGGACTTTGCCCTTTTGGGCCCTGAGAAATGATCCTTCAGAGTCTTTTGTTGGCCCTTCACAAATTTTCCCTCGGGCTTTTCCTCGAGCCATTCCCTTTGAACATTTTCTGTAGACATTTTCCCCAGGGAAAATTTCCATGGACAAAAAGTCTGGGGAAAATTCCCCTGGGCAAAAAGTCTGGGTAAAATTCCCCTCAGGCAAAATGTCTGGGTGAAATTCTCGCGGGCTTTGAACAAGTCGAAGGGTGCTTTGGTCAATGAAGTGTCCTCCGCAAGGACACTTGTCCTTCTGAAAAGTTCTTTTAGCATTGAACCATCCCTTTGAACTTAGTCAATGAACCTTTGTTGAACCAGTTCAAAGGTTCAATGAAGTGTGCCAAGCCTTTGAAGTAAAGCCAATGAAAGCATTGAACCGCTTGATTAAACCCGCCTTTGAACTGTTTAAAGTTGAACCAAAGGATGAACCAAACTTTGAACTTACTACTGATTGTTTGCTGATGAAAATTCTTGTAGAAGTTGTGAAGCTCATTGAACTTGGATGTTGAACCATTTGATTGAACTAATTCAAAGGTTCAATGAAGCACGCCAAGTGCCTTTAAACCAAAAAGTGATGAACTTGCTGTTGAACCGTTGAACCAAAAATACTTGAACCAACTGACAAATCAAATGATTGAACCAAAAGATGTTGAAACAAAGGAAATGAACCATCTAAGTGAAATAAATCATTGAACTACTTGATTAAACTTAGACGTTGAACTATTCCTTTGTTTGAACCAACTGTTGAACCTTCAAACCCGTTGAACCTTTAAACCAAATTAGTTTGATGGTTCAATGGTTCAAGTCAATTTTGATTTGACCAAATGTTTGGAAGCCGATGAACCTATTGAAGTGACTGAATTTTGAACCTTTATGAAGCACTTAACTTTTGCCAATGACATTGAACCTATTGAACTTTTCTTTGAACCCGTTGAACTAATCGGTTGAACCAGTTCAATGGTTCAATGAAGCGCGTCGAGCCCCTTTTGTTGAACAACTGGTGTTTGTCGATGGAGATTTATATTCGAACTAAGGCATTGAAATAATAGGTAAAATGACTAAGTGTTTGAAAACTAATTCCTTTGACTGAAAATTGCCTATAGAAGTCTGTAGATTCTTCTTCCTGCTGAGTACGTAGATTCAAGCCTGCAGAGTCCATAAATTCAAGACTGCAGAGTCCATAGATTTTTTGAGAAGCTCTAAAAATGAGAAATTTGAATATCTAAGACAAATTTTGAAAATGGAATATATTATTTTGATTTTTAGAACCAAAATAATTCAAATGTTGTTCCAAAAATGACTGTTATTTTTGGGAGACAACAGCTGGCTCTAGTTGGGAAACTTCTGTCAATTGCAAAATGAATTGGAAGGAGTAGAATTCAGAAACTCCAGTGTCTTCAAGTGTACCATTGGGCTTTAGAGTCATGCTTTCCAAAAATGAAAGGCAACAAGAATGAAAACAAACAAAAAAAATAGAAATTAAAATTGTACAAGTATACATATATACAAAGGTAATGATCTGACACTTCAAGAATTGAAGTGTTTCAAATGCTGCCCATTATGGGGTAGAGAAAAGAGAGTGCCATCTTAGTATTTCAACAAAAATCTATTTTCACCCATGTGCTGATGAATTGTGAATGGGCCTCTCCAAAGGGAATCAAACTTTCCATGCATCCCTTTTGGCTCTCTTCTTTTGTCCCACAGCAAGACTTTATCCCCAATCTAAAAATCATGATTTTTGGCTTTCTGATCAAAAAGTTTCTTTATCAGATTTTGATGAACAGTAATTTTTTCCACCACCATAGTTATTTGTTCTTCTAGCTAAGTCAGGTACATGATTCTTTTGTCAAGAGAACTCTCATATGTCTGATCTTCAATAGCCTTCACCAATTTCAAGGTTGGTAACTCTAAAGTGATTGGTATCTCAACATTAATACCATAGAGAAGTTGAAAAGGAGACATACCAATTGCCCTTCTTGGCATGATCATGTCAGCCCATAGAGCGTCTACCAATGCTTTGTGCCACATCCTTTGATTATCATCTGCAAGTTTCTTGATAATAGTTATCAAATTTTTATTACTGGACTTAGCTTGTCCATTCCCTTGCAAAAAATAATCAGAAGAATGAGAGAGCGTAATTCCATAATAAAAATAGAATTGTGTGATTTATTGAGAGATGAAACAAGCTGCATTATCAGTAACAATTTTGAGTGGGACTCCAAATCTGAAAATGATGTTCTCTTTTAAGAAATTACATACAACTTCTGAGATAGCATGCTTTGTCAGGATTGCTTCTACCCACTTAGTGAAATAATCAGTCACTGTAAGGACATAATCATGTCCAGCACTTGATGATGGATTTATTGTCCCAATAAAATCAAGTCCCCACTACTGGAAAGGTTCTTTTATGATTACTGGCTTAAGAGGCAAAGCAGCCAACTTGGGTCTTCCAACAAATTGCTGGCAAAGTTCACATTTCCTTACCCATTTATGTGCATCTTGAAAAAGAGTCAGCCAATAATACCTGGCTCTCAAAATTTTGTGAGCAGCCATAGGAGCAAAAAAATGTCCTCCACAAGCTAGATTATGGAAAGATTTTAAGAGCTGGGTCTGTTTTTCTTTGTCTACACAGCGAAGAAAAACTCCATCTATGTTTCTTTTATACAGGCCATTATCCCAAAGGACAAAATTGGGAGCTTTCAATCTAATGGTTCTCCTCTCTTTATAAGACAAATGAGCAAGACATTCCCCATAAGTCAAAAAATAGGCAATATCTGAATACCATTCATTGGTAGTAGAAACAAAAATGACTGTTGGCATATTGTCTACTTCAGCTTCTTCAAGTTGTGTATCTTCTGGCTTATTATCAGCTATTAATTGACAAAGACCTTTACCTCTAGCTAGATTTGTTGGTTTGATATCCAGATCAAATTCTTGGATCTTTGCAATCCAATTACCTCTCTTTGTGCCAAACTCCTACTGAGTTAATATAGCCTTGATTGTATTGTTAGGAACTAAGGTAGTAGTATGTGAATTCAGAATTTAGAAGCGAAAGTGTTTGACTGCTTTTACCAAGGCATAAGCGTGCTTCTCTATATTCAAATAATTCATTTCATGAGTTTTTAGAGGGTAGCTCATGAAAGAGATAGGGGATTCCATACCTTCCTTGTCTTGTTGAACAAGAATCGTTGAAAGAGTATGCTCAAATGCATAGTTGTATATAATGAAATCTCTATGGTAATCTGGGCAGACTAAGGTGGGGGCGTGAGCATTAGCGACTTTGATATCTTAAAATGATGCTTTACCTTTTTTAGTCCAGCTAAAGGTAGTCTTTTTTTCATCATGTTTACAATGTGTCTTGTCTTCTCAGCAAATTTAGGGATGAATCTTTGTAAGAAATTCACTTTTCTGAAGAAAGAGTGAACAACATTCTTACTTGCAGGCAAATTCAACTCTTGGATAGACTTGACTCTATCTGAGTCAATCTTTATGCCTTCTTTGGACATAATGTGTCCAAGGAGTTTCCCTTTTGTCACTCCAAAAATAGACTTTTTAGGATTCAAAGAAATAACATTCTGCTGACAGCACTCCAGCACTTGCTGCAAATGGCACACATGATCAAATCGATGCTTTGAAAAGATAGTTAAATCATCAAGATATACAACTATGAATTTGCTAATTGCATCTTTGAAAGCCATGTCTATATCTCTCTGAAAGGTAGCGCCAGCATTTATTAATCCAAAAGGTATTCTTTTGTATGCAAATGTACCCCAAGGCATGGTGGATGCAATCGCTTCAGCAACTTCAACTTGGTTATAGCCTGAAAAGCCATCCAACATTGATAACATTTTTGATCCTATCACTGTTTGGAGCACTTGGTCCCTGATTGGCAAAGGGTAATTGTCTTTCAAAGAAGACTGATTTAGATTTTGAAAATCAACACAAATGCGAATTTCACCATTTTTCTTCTTTATCAAAACTATGTTTGCAATCCATGTAGAATGATGGATTGGAAAAATAATCCTAGCATTTAACATTTTTTAAATCTCAGACATAATTGTACCTAAAATTTTTAGATTGTATTGTCTAGATTTCTACTTGTAAGGTGTGGAATCATCCTTGAAAGGAATATGATGATGGATTTCATCATGACTGAGAGACTTCAGATCTTCATATGAATATGCCAAGACATAAATGTATTGACAAAGCAAAGAAGTAAATTTGAATTTTTCTTCAGGTGTATAGCACTTACCAATGTTGACCATTTTTGGATTTTCTTCATTGATCAGATTCACTTGGTCAAATCCCTGAGAGAAATTTGAATCTATCTATTGTTTCTTGATGAATCTATCATGCTTGTCAAATAGCTTTTTGAGAGAAACCAAGCCTTTAGGAATTTTATTTCCTTTCAGCTATATAAACTCTTCATTTACATCTGAACTAGATTCAGAAATTAATTTAGACTTCTGAGATTCACTGCCTTTAAAATATAGCTATTCAAAATTAACTTTTCTTTCTAAGAAGGTAATGATCTGATTATCATCATTGAAAATTTGCCAATGATCAGCATTATCAAGAACACTTGGCCTATAGATCAGCTCAATGGTATATTTAGCTTCTTTAAAATCAGAATATGAAACTAAAAGAGTTCTTGAAATAGCAAGTGCATCAGCTCTATCATTGGATTCTCTTGGAATGGAAGAAATGTTGAAAGCATCAAAGCTTTCAATTTGATCCCAAACAAGATTATGGTAATGGTGCAGCCTTTCATTCTTAGCCTGATATGAATTTATCACTTGGCAAACCACTAATTCGGCATCCCCTTTAGCATGAAGACACTTGATGCCTCTTTCTTGAGAAGCCTTCATGCCCAGCAATAGCGATTCATATTCAGCTGTATTATTTGTGTTGCTAAACTATAACTTATATGATGAAGGGAACATATCTCCTTGAGGAGATATCAAAACAATTCTAGCTTTAGAACCAGAAGAGGAACAACTACCATCAAATTCTAGAGTCCAAATCTCATCAAACACTGGCTTTACTTCAGACTTTCTCTCATCAGAGATGGAGGGTCTTTATTCATGATCTGTATATAAAAAGTAATTACCTATACCTGTGGATTCAAAAAGGATTTGAGCTTTAGGATCTAACGTCTTGGTGACTATATACTTTGCTTCCTTTTCAGGAAGTAATCTCTTCATCATGCCTTGTACAGGGATCCTTACCTCAGATAGATCCATGTTTAGCTCTCCTCCCACATCCTTACAGAAATTCTGTCCAAGTAAAATATCATAAGACACTGGAACTTCAACCACTAATATAGTCATTTTAATCCTCTTGTCCAGAAAGGCTGCAAATGCAAATTGATCATCTTTGATCTGCCCTAACAATGGCACTTGTTTGTTCTCCATGGAAAAACATCTACCAAATGTCTTAGTCAATGTGAGACCAAGAGACTTAGTGACTTTGGTAGGCATGACATTGTCAGATGCACCTGAATCTATTATACAATTACTCAGCTTGTGGCCATTGATTAACAGGGAAACATAGAAGGGTTCTATTTTTATAGAAGCAATTGGAGGAGTAATAATTAGATTATTTGGACTAGGCATATTTATTGGGGAATCAAAAATCACTTTTTTAGCCTTTTGCACTGCAGGGATGGTCTGATTTTTAACATATTAGACCAACTTATTCAGTTGATCTAGATTGGACTGCAAGTACTCAAATTCAGACATTTGTATTTTTGTCTTTTTGACATGATCAATTATGTCAAATGTCTGAATTGAACTAGGTACAAAGAAAGGTACTTCAACTTTCTAAGTTTTAGAAGGGATGGGAGGTATACTAGTTTGTAAATTAGAAGTAGAAGGGGAAAGTGCAACATATGTATTTACCTTTTGAGTGATGGCTAGATCTTTTGGTTGAAAGGGTAGAACTATCCCACACTTGGCAATTGTGACTGTTGGTTATGATTGCTCTTCTATCTTTCTTTTATCAGCCTGCTGGACTGATTGATTCTTAGACCTAGTAAACACTACATATGATCCATCTAAAGCTTCTCCTTTGCTTCCAGGTTCATCTTGATAATTCAGGAAACCAATGTGGGAGTCACCAACTGATTCTTTTTTATTGTCTTCAAAGATATTAGCATCATTTTCTTGATTTAATTCAGGTTGATAATAAAAATCTGATTTTGTCTCAAGATATCCCATTACTGAATTAGTTGGAGGAGCTTCCAAGGCAAGTTTTCCTTGTGGAGGAGGAAGATGATTTTTTTGTCCTTGGTTTCTAGCAATATTGCCTTGATATGACTAATTTGGGAATGTTTTTCTGTATGTAGAAGCAGAAGACATTCCTTGAGCCATTTGCTTTCTGAGGGCAAGGAGCTCATTCGCTAATCTCTGTACCATTGGATCTATGGTGCTTGTAGATGCAAATTCAGATGATGATGAAGCTCTATTTCTATTGGGATCTCTTCTTATTTTACCTACTAAGATGAGATCATCTTCTACTTCAGTGGCCAAAAGTTGAGCTACCTCGAGATTTATTTGGCCAGCACGTCTCAAAAGAAAACTGACTTCAGGTAGCTGAGAATTAATGAAAAAACATTTAAGATTTTCAGCTGTAGGTCTAGAAATTATAAAAATTATGTTTCTCAACTTGTAAAATTTAGCTATGAAGTCTCTCATAGGCTCATGTGGCTCTTTTTTCATTTGTGTAAGTTGAGCTAGAAGTGTATGTGCATCTTCTGCAAGTTTGAATCTAGCTTCAAACTTATCTTTCAAAGTATTCCAATCAGTCACAGATCAAGCTTGTAAATGGTAAAATCAATCTATAGCAAGACCTTGTAGTGTTTCAACAAAAAGCTTGACTACTACATCTTCAAACTCTACCCAATTACTCCACAAGCTATACTGAATGCTGAAATATGTTCATCAGGATGAACTTTCCCATCACCATGGAATTTTGAGAAATTCTTCCTAGAACTACGTGGAAGTTCATGTAGAGGAGTAAGATTGAGAGGGCTAAAATCATTACCCTAGGGGCCTTGAACTACCATTATAGGATACTAAAAAGGAGGGATAACAAATCTCAATGGGGTAATTATAAGTGAAGCTTTATTAACAACAGAAGTTGATATTTTGCCTAGTAATGGAGATCTATCTTTAGTAGGAGGGAAGCTCTTGGTTCGTTGTAGATGAGATGGTAAAAGAAATAGATCAAAATCACTTTGTTTTACCAGCTCGAACACAGGATCAACGACACCTTTAGCTCTTTGGCTTCGTGTATATCTTAAATCTGCCAAATTTGTAAAACAAAATTTGAAAAGAATTGACTTTGCTTCAGTTAAAGCTTGAGGCTTTAAACTGTGCATTCTTTTAATGTGGTGTGGAGGTGAATGGAATGGATAGGCTATAAATGGATAATGGGTAATTCCCTAGCGGAGTCACCAAAAATTGTTGGTTGAATATTTTGTCTATCAGCGTACTGGTAAATAAAATAGGTCTTATCAGCCAAAGCAAGAAGATTAGTCATCCTAATGTGTAAGTTTATAACATCAGAAGGAGACTTCTCTCTCCTCTCATCAAGGTGAGGTTCTCTATGGATATGCTATGTATATATATGAACAAAAAATAATACTCAAGGGTAAGACCAGACATCCATCTCTCTTTCTTCAGAGATGATGTATACAAAACAAAGAAAGAACTCAAGAGAATGACAGACAGCACTCCTCTTCTTTTAGAAGAATTGTTCAACCAGCCACAAGAAAACTCCTGGAAATAAAAGTAGAATATGGCTAAAGTATGGTAACCAGCAAATCAAGACACAACACAAAGTCTGCACATGAAAAACTCAAGAGTGATACACGAAGAACAATGAAAGCTCAAAGTCTTTCCAAAGTTATTTACATAGCAATGAAAATATAAACACACTGAAGGTAGCTATGGGGGCACAAAGTCTCTCCACATTTGATTCTCCAGGACCCCTTCTTGAAAAATTTACTAATCCTACTTATTAAATCAATAAAACAAACAAGATATCATAGCACAAAGTCTTAAAAAGTCCCTTGTTTTTATTAACAAAATATGATAAATAGACTGAGCACAAAGTCTCAATGATGCCTCTCAATTTTGGTAGAGTTGCATTCAGATTCTCAAAAAGAAGATCCTTTTTATAATAGAAGAAAGTCCCTTATATAGCCTCTTCAAAAAGGACTTGGGAACAATCAATATATCAATTTGCATTGAAATCTGTTAAGAAGAGATGCTGGAACTTAGGGGCATTTTACCCATTTGATTTTATCAATGCAAGGAAATAAGTCACACTTATTGAAAGTTGGTAACTTCTAATGTTCTACCTGGCAATTTGATCTTATCTTCATCGTTCCTCCTTATTCAGCTAATTGAATCAGGTCTTGGATTTAATTTGCTATTCTATTTCTTCCCCACTTTTTGCTGGTCTTGGCCTTGAAAATTGTGAATGTATTTTGGTCTGTGGATCAAAGGATCAACGGCTATTTTACTATCTTTGAAATTGATGTTTACATGCCCGTCACTGTGTTTCCAATGGCTAGTTGACTATGTTGAATTTGACATGTTTGGGTGCATCATCCCTTGGTCTTATTTTATCTTTCCACTTGGCACTTTTCCAGACTGGACTTTGCCCTTTTGGGCCCTGAGAAATGATCCTTTGAAGTCTTTTGTTGGCCCTTCACAAATTTTCCCTCGGGCTTTTCCTCGAGCCATTCCCTTTGAACATTTTATGCGGACATTTTGCTTGGGGAAAATTCCTGCGGACAAAAATTTTGGGGAAAATTCCCCCGGGCAAAAAGTCCAAGTAAAATTCCCCCCAGGCAAAATGTCTGGGTGAAATTCCCATGGGCTTTGAACAAGTCGAAGGGTGCTTTGGTCAATGAAGTGTCCTCCGCAAGGACACTTGTCCTTCAAAAAAGTTCTTTTAGCATTGAACCATCCCTTTGAACTTAGTCGATGAACCTTTGTTGAACCGGTTCAAAGGTTCAATGAAGTGTGCCAAGCCTTTGAAGCAAAGCCGATGAAAGCGTTGAACCTACCTTTGAACTGTTTGAAGTTGAACCAAAGGATGAACCAAACTTTGAACCTGCTACTAATTGTTTGTTGATGAAAATTCCTACAGAAGTCATGAAGCTCGTTGAACTTGGATGTTGAACCATTTGATTGAACCAATTCAAAGGTTCAATAAAGCGTGCCAAGCACCTTTAAACCAAAAAGTGATGAACTTGTTGTTGAACCGTTGAACCAGAAAGCTTGAACCAACTGAAAAATCAAATGATTGAACCAAAAGATGCTAAAACAAAGGAAATGAACCATCTGAGTGAAATAAAGCATTGAACTACTTGATTAAACTTGGACGTTGAACTGTTCCTTTGGTTAAACCGACTGTTGAACCTTAGAACCCGTTGAACCTTTGAACCAAATTGGTTCGATGGTTCAACTGTTCAAGTTAATTTTGATTTGACCAAATGTTTGGACGCTGATGAACCTATTGAAGTGACTAAACTTTAAACCTTTATGAAGCACTTAAATTTTGCCAATGACATTGAACCTGTTGAACTTTTCTTTGAACCCGTTGAACTAATCAGTTGAACCAGTTCAATGGTTCAATGAAGCATGCCAAGCCCCTTTTGTTGAACTATTGGTGTTTTCCGATGGACATTTCTGTTCGAACCAAGGCATTGAAACAATAGGGAAAATGACTAAGTGTTTGAAAACTGATTCCTTTGACTAAAAACTGCCTATAGAAGTCTATAGATTTTCCTTTTCCTACACAGTCCGTAGATTCTTGTTCTTGCTGAGTCCGTAGATTCAAGCCTGTAGAGTCCATAGATTCAAGACTACAGAGTCCGTAGATTTTTTAAGAAGATCTGAAAATGAGAAATCTAAATATCTAAGACAAATTTTTAAAATGGAAGATATTATTTTGGATTTTAGAACCAAAATAATTCAAATGTTGTTCCAAAAATGACCGTTATTTTTGGGAGACAACATACCCAACTTAAAGAAGCATTTGTCACCATTGTAGGGTTGATTGAAAATAGAAACTAGTTTACCTTAAAATTCCCAAAGTTACCTTAATTTTTGAAAACAAGGTAATATTGAGACTGCTATTAGGCATTTGATTTAACTTATTTGGAAATAATGGAGTGTTATTAATATTTTAGTTAAGGTTCTGGATTAATAAATTAGTATAAAATATAGCAACAAAAATAGTCTTGATTTGTGCAACTATGTGTCTTTTTTATTTTTCTAAAAATACCAATGAATAAGAAGAAATATAACTTAGCTAGAAAATGGATTGAGATGTTTGATACAGAGGTTAAAAATGGATATGAAGGATTGGGAAGATATCATAAACTTTAATCTATATTTTATTGGGTGAAAGGATAGGAGCACCAAAAAGTGGATGCTTTGGTGTCCGGTGTTGTAGTCCGATTCTGGTGCTATGATTCATTTCAAATTTTGATTTTAGGTTCAGGTGTGGTCTAGTTTCAAGGTTATATAGGTGTCCTTGTTCCTTCACAATCACTCATATATGATATTATATGAATTATTTTCTTCTCAAACCCTAAGTCTATCTACACACACAAAATAACAAACATATCAAAATCCAAAAGGGAAAAAACTAGGTTAGGGGAAGTATGATCACACAATCTAGAATCCCTACTATCCTAATCACTACTTACATTAACCATCAATCTAGGGTCTCAAATCAAATGTATTTCTCCCTTAGGGAACATGCATAATCAACATGCATGGAAGATGCAAGAATGAACTTTCACCTAGGCATTTCCCTGATCAAGCATGTAAATCTATGTGTGATGCAAAATTTTGAGCTATACTCTTGACTGATTTTAATTATTTAGTGTGCCAAAGTAGTAAGTTCTATATATAAATTACCTTATGAAGTCCATATATGAGGCTCTTTATTTTAAATTTGGGAGCTTTATTCATGCTAGCTGACATCAAAAATATAAATAAAAGTTAAGGGAAAGGCTAAGAAGGGTTTAGAACCCATTAAGCAAGGACAAATGACCATTGGATAACAGTGTTAGGTAGGATAAGAGTATCAAGAGATGTAGTCCACCAAAAAAAATTTGTTTAGGCCTTAGAAAAATAGGCTAAGACTGATATAGACCAAGTTTAGGGGTCTCTAGGGGTATAGATCAGTTGACTAAGATAATGAAAATGTGATAAAAGTGATAAAAAAAGACCAAGACAATCAAAACAAAGACATGGTTAGTGAAAACAAGGCTCATATTCTCCATTCATAGTCTCCTATGAAGAGGACTATGAAAAAACTTGATATGTGTGGTTGCTTCACCAATTTAGGGTGTAGACATCCTTCAACATTCTCTTAATGGTTACATTTACTTGAGACTCTTTGGGAATCTTAGCTTAGTGAATGACCCCACCTAATGCTCATTTAATTTCACTCATATAGGCTCCTTAAACCACTTAATTATATTATACTTTGTGATAATAGTAATTAATATTATATGTGACTTTAGACTGGGTTTCAATTCTTGTCTCATCCACTAAGTTATCAACTACCTCCTCAAGCACTTAAGACCTTATTTGGGGCATGGGAACTATAGGATTAACCATGTATCACTTAAGTAAAGTGTCTTTAACCTTGAATTTGGGTGTCATAGGATGATAACTCCCTCTTAGACCCATGTTATACTAGGTTTAAGGGTTGACTATGTATGAGATCCCTCTCTCAAATAGGCATTCATTGCCACTTTACACCTTTGGATCTATATAGAGGATATCTATTTGATTATCATGTCATTGATGTGTCTCTCAAATCCCTCCATCCTTCTAGTATCTTGAATGCCTTATTACTTATCTTAAACTACCCTTCACCATTGGAACTTGCCTCTAGTCTGAGTTCTTAAGAGACCTAATGAAGATCTTAACTACATGAGAAGTCCTTTTTGCTAACCAAGTTTCCTTTAGGCCTCTTTTTTGGCTAGATGATGTAGAATTTTCAAACCTTACACATGAATGGGCATCAAACCATCTCTTTTTGAGGCATTCAAACTCTTCAAAACTATGGAACCCTTATTTATGTTGACTAGTGCAATGAACTATAGATTGACTCCATGGGAGGCTTATGGATATTGATATGATTGATAAAGAATGGTCTGATGGTATTAAGAAGAAAAAATACATGGTAAAGATCAAAGGACTAATTAAACTCTTTAGGTATCATCATCCTTTTCACCAAAGTGCACTAAAAGTCTACAATTTCAAGAAATTCAACCCATATCCTGCAAAGATAAATGTTGGAGTCTCTCAGTTTTAAGCACTCCCACACATGTGAGGTAGGGTTATGGGTAATGGAGGTGGTCCATGGGATCTTTAAAAACACAAAAAAATCATTTGTCTGCAAAAAAACTCCAAAAGAAGACCAAAATTATTGTAATCTTTAGACCCTAAACAAATAGATGAGCTCATGTGAGTGGCCAGATTGTTAGGCTTTGTTCATAAAGCATAGGAGATGGATTTATAAACACAAGATATGGATGAGATATTTAAGAGACATAATTTCACCCCCAAAAATCTTAAATCATGAATTTCTCTCTCCTATTTGTATTAAGTGAAAACTTAAGATGTTGTGCAAGTTGCCCAGAGAGAGTGATGGAAAAATGGGATAGTTTTCTATAATTAATGGCTCTAAAACTCATCTAACTCTTGAATTTAC
Source organism: Torreya grandis (assembly GCA_037957365.1). Classification (NCBI taxonomy): domain Eukaryota; kingdom Viridiplantae; phylum Streptophyta; class Pinopsida; order Cupressales; family Taxaceae; genus Torreya; species Torreya grandis. The sequence continues at coordinate 1,778,593 of JARHVA010002203.1, forward strand.
ATTTGGAGGTATATATACACTATGGGAGTATTTGGAATAAACCCTTACAAGTACATCTATATATATGAGGAGAAAACACCTATTTTGGCTTGAAATTACCACATTTACCTTAAATATTGATAAGAGATGAATGTCAAGTGCTCACATAGCTGATGTACACATGTAAAGACCTAGTACAACATTTAAAACTTTCTAATTTCCCTCCAATGTGCCATATCACTCAAGAAACCACCTTTTAAAGACATATAAGGGGTAATAAAACACATGAGAGTGGGATAAACATTATAACTTGAATATTCACCTTTTATGAGGAGTGGTACAGACTTTAAAAGGGGGAATATCATATTAACACCACATGACATGACCATAATGACCCCTTTTACCACTTAAGACACTTGAACTTTCTTGACTAGGGTCATAATGCCTAAAATAACATTAGGTATCCAAAAGTCTTTTACCTTCCTTTACCTCTCAAATGAACCTTAAATGATGCTAAAAGGATAATATGGACTCCTAAAGGACAAATCAAAGCATAAAATGGCTTAGAAACCCATGACAAGGTCAAATTTCAAATGTAGGGTTGACCATTTTGATCTGAGGGTCAAAATTGGTCAACATTTTTGGTGAATCTTAGGGATGACCAGCCTATTGGTCATGAGAATATAGTGGCTTAATTATGACATGACTTGAAGGACTATAAACATGAACCACCCAACTAGTTTTCACTTATGACACTTCTTGGACTGTATCAAATCAAAACACACAAGATTAACAATGGAAACAACCTAACACCTACTTCTAAAAGACACACATAACAAGACATAGAACCAATAAGGAGATAAATAACAAACTTGTGTAGACTACACTTATTTGAAGTAAGACAAACAACTCAAATAACTAGTATATGCAACTAACCTTGGTGGACCTATTCCCTCCTAGATCAAAGGGAAAGCTTCTATGGATTCTCTTCCCATAAGGTAAGCAATGGTATGAAGCAAACAACTCTATGAGTGAGAAACTTGGTAGAGTAGTCCTCTTGTTGACTAAGTCACCTATGATGATCTCAAATGCCACATCAGTTGCAAATAAATAGTCAATGAACATATAATCACTGGGTGTTTCAAGTTTTACCTCCTACTACTCTTGATTTACCTCTTTAGGGTTCCCTTTTGGCTCAAACAAATCTTACTCCAGATAACTACCTATTGCCAATAGATTAAGTGTCTCTTCATCATGCCTTACAAGCTTCACATACTACTCATTATGGAAAGGGACTTCTAGAATAAGAGAAATAGGTTGGTAACCTTGTTTGAGGATCTCAAACAAATCTTCTAATGGATCAGCCTCTTGAAATGGCCTATTTATAGATTTACCTTCCCCTTATTTGATTAGCTCATCTCCTCCAACCTGGACCAAATCATAACTTGATTTAATGAGGTAGTAACATGATCTTATAATGTCAAGCAAACCACTTGGATGATCCTCAAAAACCATTTGTTGACCTTGAAAACCTTTAATGTTGTCTTGATCCTCAATTTCCTTGACTGGTCTACAACTTTCCTCTACCTCTGCTATAAGTGTCTAAGGGCTATCATGATAAATATTAGCCTCTATATCATCAATAAAGTCCTAGAGGTCATCCTCATCATGTCTAATGGAAGTTTCTACCTCATGTGGCTCATCAAGCTCCTGTAACTTATCATCTTCTATACTTTTGAAAAATGAAAGTTGTTTCTCTTTACCAAGTGATGTCCCTATTGTGATCTCCTCCTATAACTCTAAAAATTCATCATCATCAGGTATGAGTTCAACAGAGTTCAATGTTTACCTATTCAATGATTGGCATAGGATAGTCTTGGAGTGACTTCAAGAGAGATGAGATATATCTGACATCTCCTTGATCAAATTGCTTATCTTCAACAACCATACCCTCCTCCTTCTTTTGCATATTATTCTAGATGGATTTCAAATATGGAAATGACTTAGACTCTTAAGGATGGGAGGGTGGGGATTGAGTAACCTAAGATTTGTTTTAATTCTCCTCCTTTCTTGACTACAAGACTTGACTCCAAGATGGGAACTTAGGCTTAGGACTTTCTTGCATAGATTGCAGTGTTGTTTGGGTAATGGAAGGAGGAATGTGCAACTGAGTTTGATTAATTTTTGTGGCTTCTACTATTAGATACAAATGCTTATATACAACTTCAATTTTCCTAGCAATGGAGGCTTCAAAATTAGATCTTGATTACTCGTGATGAATAGCTCTTTCAACACAGAATTTTCTTTCTTCCTACACTCTCCCTTAGACAAATTTCCATGAGGGGAAGGTTGAGAGGAGTTGGGGGGAAAATTGCTGACTTTGAAACTCACTTGATGAGATATTATGAGTAGTGATGGTAAGTTTATCATGAGGTTAACATGGGATGAATGAGGGAAGATAAGATGGTCGATGGGGTGTTTATTGTCCTTCATGTGCTACCAAGTTCTCCTCAATCTTGGAGATTAGTCCATCTATGTCAAGCATGTCACTATTGTTTCTAGAATAGCCTCCCCTAATTAAATACATCCACTCTTCCTTTGCCTACTGCATTGAATTTCTAACCCATTTAATGACATGTTTTGTTATCTCTTGCCCATACCCCTTAAATGTATCAATGTTTATCATATTATTCTCTTGGTCTAATAGAGATTGTTTAAGGCCAAATATGGAATATCTTGGTGTATGAGTAGGCTATTCAATAATGTCATGTTGCTACCATGATCAAGATTGTAATCAAGCTATAGAGGGGGAGATGAGACTCATAGTAGGGTTGATAGTCCTAGTCATAGGGAAACTCATCATATGACTGATAAGGGGGAATATGTGGTTGATATGGAGTAGGATACAATTGAAAAGGGTCATGATACAATTAGAGAGAGTCATAGGCCATCTCATAAGAGGGTGGATAATATGAATATGCCTCATATCCATCTAGCCTTCACCACAAAGCACATGATAATTAATGAAACCATGAATGATAATCTTTCTTACCTATGAATTAAAGACTTACTATAGCTCCTAACTGTAAGTGTTGATGTAGTGCTCGAAGATCTCAAAGATGGATGTAAGGTGTCCTTCTACATTGTCAAATCATGCTTCAAGGCACTTGAATTTTATCCCACCCAATGTGCTATAAATATTAGAGGCTCTAGGTTGTACCCTTGTTGACAATAGGAGTGTTCATGTCCTAATCCCAAACCTAGGCTAACATGGGAATGATCCTAGGCTGTGGGTTACCTAATGTTAGGTCATATCTCTAGATTTTAAGGGGCTAGCTCCACTTATTTGTTCATTCCAATGTTTTTTTAAGACCTAAATAGTTGGGGTGAAAATAGTTAAAAAGATGCATAAATAAAAACCTATCCTAAAATGTGGTGATACACTTGATAATCATTATATACACTCATTCAATTTGGACTCTCAACACACTAATAAGTAATGCATAGAGTTGACAGACTACCTTATATAGTTTTAAAGAATCAATATTTCGTCTATAGGTTTTTCAAATGGCTAAAGTGAGAAGGTCAAGATAAGAAGGCCTAGTTTAAGGCACTTGCAATCTAAGTGGCACTTCAAACCCAAGCTACCCATATTATAACATACTAGACAACCTACCAAGAAGATTGTTAATACTTAGGTGTAACTTGGACCTATAATAGGGAATTTTATACCATTGTAACATATCATATAAACATAAGCGCATAAATTATGAATCATGAAGAAGATTCAAGATGTTATATTCATCATTAAATAGGTGCAAATGCTAGTAGAGTCTCCTCATACCAACATGAGGGATACAAAATAAGGCCAAAATCCTTTAATATATATAAGAATGGGATGATAGATGAGGGTATAATTGCATAAAAGGGTGGATAAATGGTAATAAATGACTAATTACACTCAAAATAGTAATTATAATAGCTATATAAGTCTCCTCCAATATTCTCCCTACATTGATGCTCCTTAAAGGATCTTTTTGGAGTTGAAATTGAGGTTTTGGGGCTGAGTCAACATCAGTTACTCTTTATCAAATGTTTTACTATGCTTAAAATATTCCAATATTACTCTTTATGGTACTTATATGGTGTGGATGAGTGCAATTAGGCCTCCTAAGAAGCATTAAGCAGCCTATTGGTCCTTGTGCATGTAGACCAAGCCTTGAAACTACCTCTACCTTGTGTGATGGCCTTGAATGTGCCTCTTCCCATTCAAAACATAAATTACATGAAATTTCACCTATATTTAATCCCCTCATTATCTCCTCTATGCCAAACTTGAGCTCCTTGGTTGACCAAGTAGGCCAAATAGGCCAATTAGGCCTAATTGCCTAAGTATTGGTGTATTGTTGTCATGAAAGACCTATAAGAAGATTTAAATCCTATGAAAAAAAGATATATATAACTTAAAAAACTCTTTTAGACATGATATATTCTTAAACCATCATTAGGCTCTTGAAATCTCACTCTTCCTAGTAGACTGGTCCATTCTCCTTCAATGACTTCATGAGTTGAAACAAGTCCCAAACTATCTCTTCCATCCATTTGGAGCTCCTCAAGAAATTCTAAAACCTCATTCATCATAAAAATCCTTTAAAAGTACATATTTTTTACATTTATGTACCATGTTCATACATTCAAGTACCATGGGAGGAATCCTTTCTAAGTGCCCCTAACCTTCCATGAGTTTTTTAGGTCACTCCAAGGTGCTATGGTTCCAAAATCCCAAGTTTATACAACTTGGTCTATCTAGGGTTTTAGGTAGTTTTATGAGTGGTAAGTATTCTTAAGGATAGTTCATGAATTATAGATGTCCAAGATAGAAATAAATTTCATGACTTTCAAGGGTATTGATCTCTTTAGCTCTTATGAATTGTCTAGGTTCCCATGCAAAGGGTGGACAAAGATGTGAATGCTAGAAAGTGACCCTAGGGTAGTCTACAGGCCATTTTTTAGTGCCTATTTTCTTATCAATCATTAATACAGTCTATCCCCCCATTTCTAATCAAATTTCCATGAATTTTTACTGAATAGGGAGACTTAAATTCCCATATTATATCTATATCTGAGGATGCTTGTGGTGGAGTGGGTCAGCATGTGAAGATGGCCTTCAAACTCCCTATGTGCAAAGTAATTGGTTAGATAATGGTATATAGGCATTATGATAAAACTTGCAAACTATTGGAACTTATAACCTCCCTTTTGGGTCTTAAACACTCTCATAAACATTGTATTAACCATTGTAATGATCATAATATCTCAAAAGATTCCTAGAATGTCACTAGTGTCACCTCTTTTTCCAAGGTTTCTAATTTTTGGAAGATGAACATGCCTTTAGAGGAGCATAAATAAACTTAAATCATCATTTCACATTGGAACAAAACCCTCTATAGGTCTCCAACTACTCTATATATCCATATGGCATGGTTTACCTCCAATTCATTAAGTAACTATCTTAGATAAGTCTTGGTCTAAGTAAAGTAGTGGGTATACCCATTGTTTTTATAGACAAAGAGATCCTATTATCTCATTTAATAGTTCATTATAATAACCTATAACAATTTTAGAGTGTTGTTTTTGCCTATAAGGACCCCAAATCATCATTTTGGCCAGACTAGCAGTTTAAGATCCTGCAGACTGTATGCTTAAATATGACTATCCTAAGTATAACCTTTCACATTATTTATTAAATTATTTAGGATAATTGTGATTATTTTAATTTGATTTAATTCACTATTATATTGAGATGATGATCTATCAATTACTCTTTCCTTGCATATCTTATATCCTGCTATTGAAGCATGTCTAGGGTTCTTGATCCATTGGGCCAATATAACCCTAGGTGTCTGCAAGTATGCTTCCTCTCATGTTTCATGAGTCCAAAATCTTTATAAAACTTTGGAAAATTTATAAACCTTTGTATTAAACTTTATTTTTATCCTATATAAGGTATAATCAATGGCATAAATCAATGATTTTATCTATTATCATGTGAACCATGTTGACTACCTATATGACTTTGCTATCAAGTCTATCTAGGGTAAAAATGAGTTGTATAGTGCTTGGATATATTGTAATGAGGATATAATATTCATATTAATTCCCCTTATAATATTCATTTCATGACACTCATACTAATACTTATACCTTGATTGGTCCATATAATGCCTCTTGAGGTTCTGTTACAATATTGTGACAATCACGCCTTTTCATCTTAAGTCTACCTAGATGAGTAAATTGTAGGTGCCTTTTGCTTAGTAGGTAATACCTATGAGGTGATAATCATTATCCTTTCCTTATTATTCAATAAAAACCTTAATCAATTTTTCATAAAAACTTCCCTTTATCATAAGCAGAGTAAGGTTATTTACAAGCATCAATCTATTGTAGGTGGACATGACTCATGTTGATTGTGTTTCAATCATGAGCAGATGTTATTTTTCATTCCAAGGGTGATGACCATAAATCCTTGTCTTATGATTGAATTTGGGATTTAGGCATCCTTGTATGAACATTTCCATTTTTTTATAGTTAGAGTGTGGCTTTTGATATGCACATGCCTATTTTAGGTATACCTCTGTCTTAGGCTCTCTTGAGAGTGTTAAAACTTCTCAAATGGATGATATACTACCTTTAGAATCATTAACACATTGTATATCTTATAATGGTTTTAAATTCACACGAATTACCATTCTCACTCAACTGACTATCTCTAAACTATAACTCAGCTTATTATCCCCTGGCTTACTTACTATAAGTATCTTGTGATGCTATTGTAGTCAAGACATCTTTTGTGTTAGGAATTTTATGTAGTGTCCAATTCACCCACATGGATTCTCTATTTTGGATCCTTAATCTTCACTAACCATGAATTATCCATAATATACCTCAGTCCTATCAACCATAACTCTTTCTCAACTTCTTGCCATGACATGAATAAAATAGTACAAGTGATTGTAAGTGTGTGTTTTGCCACCTTAATAGGGTATAAGTCTAATGTGGACCCTTATTTATATGATCTCATGGCCTCTAAAGGTTATCAATCATGTATGGAGTCTTATTATCATGATTCAAACTTAGAATAGAGGGTGGATGGGTGAATAAAGATGGGAGTGGAGTGATAAGGTAAAGAGAAAATCAAAATAGGGTGGCAGTGAGAATGGTGAGATAATAGTAGTATGGAAAGGTCATGGAATGGAGGTGAATATCCTTTATAGGATCAAATACATTAATATTAGGGAATCTCATACATGTACCTGAGCTAACATGCAATTTTGGAGGCCATCTTCATCTATTATCACATATTTTGAAACACTCTATGGTGCTTCCTAATTATGTTAGACCTCTGTATAGACAAAAGAGGGGCATAGTAGTGATATTTTAGGTGTCATGGTGGTTTATTGAATTTATTGACTACCTTTGACACATATACCCAACTTTAAGAAGCATTTTTCACCATTGTGGGGTTGATTAAAAATAGAAACTAGTTTACCTTAAAATTCCCATAATTGCCTTAACTTTTACAAACAAGGTAATATTGAGACTGCTATTAGGCCTTCAAATTTCTCTCAATTTTTGCATTTACATGATTTTATTTGGGCATATTAGCTTAGTTAATGACCTCACCTAATTATCATTAAAATTCAATCATATAGGCTCCTCAAAATGCTTAACTATCTTTTACTTTGTGATAGTAGTAATGACTATTGTAGGTGACTTTAAACTAAGTTTCAATTCTTATTTCATCCACTAAGTTATCAATTATCTCCTTAAGAACTTAAGACCTTGTTTGGGGCATGGGACTTGTAGGATTGACCATGTATCACTTAAATCAAGTGTCTTTAATCTTGAATTTGGGTGTCATAGGATGATATATCTCTATCAAACCCTTGTTATAGTAGGTTTAAGGGATGACTGTGTATGATATCCCTATCTCAAATACGCATTCATTGCCACTTTACACATTTGGATCTCTATGAAGGATGTATATTTGATTCTCATTTCATTTATGTCTCTCTCAAATCCTTCCATCCTTATATTATCTTGAATTCCTTCTTACTTGTCTCAAACTTCCCCTCATCATTACATCTTGCCTCTAGTCTAAGTTCTTAAGAGAAGTGATGGAGTCCTTAACCAGGTGAGAAGTATCTTTTGATAACCATGTCTCTTTTTAACCTCCTTCTTGTCTATCAAATTTTTAATTTGAAAACCCTACACATGAAGGGGCATCAAACCATCTCTTTTGGAGGCATTCAGACTCTTCAACACTATAGAACCCCTATTTATGATGACTGGTGCAATGAACTATAGATTGACCCCATGGAAGGATTATGGATATTGAATTTATTGATGAGGAATGGATTGATGTATTTAGAGGCAAATAATACATTGCAAATATCAAAGGACTAATGAAACTCTTCAGGTATCATCAGCATTTTCACCAAAGTGCACTAAAACTCAGAAATTTCAAGAAATTTAAACCTTATCCTGTAAATAAAATAAAGCTTGGAGTTTGTCGATTTTAGTCACTCCCACACATGTGAAGTAGGGTTATGGGTAATGGAGGTGGCCCATGGGATCCTTGAGAACACAAAAAAATCATTTGTCTATAGAAAAACTTCAAAAGAATACCAAAACCATTGTAATATTCAAACCTTGCACAAACAAATGAGCTCATGGGAGTGGCCAAATTGTTAGGATTTGTTCAAAAATCATAGGAGATGGATTTAAAAACACAAGACATGGATGAGAAAATAAATAGACATAATTTCACCCCCAAAAATCTCAAGTCATGAATTTCACTCTCCTCTCCATACTAAGTGAAAACTTGAGATGTTGCACAAGTTGCCCAAAGAGAGAGATGGGAAAATGGGATATGTTTTTACAAAATAATAGCTCTATAACTCATATAACTCCTAAATTTTATCTTTGGGGGTATATATACACTTGTGGTAGTATTTAGAGTAAACCCTTGCAAGTACACTTATATGGATCAAGAAGAAAACACCTATTTTTAACTTGAAACTACCACATTTGCCTTGAATATTGATAGGAGATGAATTTTAGGTGCTCACATAGCTGATGTATGCATGTACGGACCTATTATATTATTTAAAACTTTTTCATTTCCCTCCAACGTGCCCTATCACTCAATAAACCACCTTTTGAAGACATAAAAGGGGTAATAAAACACATGAGAGTGGTATAAATGTTATAACTTGACTTTTAACCTTTTATGAGGAGTGGTATGGACTTTAAAATAGGGGAATATCACATTAAAACCACATTACATGACCACAATTACCCATTTTACCACTTTAGACACTTGAACTTTCTTGACTAGGGTCATAAGGCTTGAAATAACATTAGGTTTCTAAAATTCTTTTACCTTCCTTTACCTATAAAATGAACCTTAAATGATGCTAAAAGGATCAAATTAACTCTTTAAGTACAAATCAAAGCATAAATGGCTCAAAAACCCATGACAAGGTCAAGTTTTGAATGTAGGGTTGACCATTTTGACCTGAGGGTCAAAATTGGTCAACATTAACCAAATGTGTTTTGGGTGCCATAGATAAAGATGGGACAAAATACAAATGATGTGGTTTTTTGGCCCCAATCAATTGGTGCAAGAGATTAAATGAAAATAGTAAGGGGTGATGATTGAATGTGTGCAACATATTTGGATAAAGGCTTGCTTTAGTCTGATCTCAAGACAAGATTGAGTAGACCAAATTAGGATATGAGATAGACTTTGATGGATTTTGAATGGATTTGGATATGTGGGCTATGATAAAATCTAAGATTAGACAAGGGCTAGACTAGCTTGAGAGACTAATTTTGACTAAATATTAATTGGATTAAGACTATCTCAAGACTAATATGATCAACTCAAGTAGGATGAGATTATTTAATTTATAGGATTGGGATTATGACTCAAATACAAGTAAGCTAGTGATAAGGACCATGATGAAAAGAGTAATTTTCTAGGGTGGATGAGATTCAAATTATGACTAAAAACTTAATAAGAGGACTAGTATAGGCAAGGTGATGGGTTGTTTTGGACTATTATTAGGACTAGGTTGATAATATGGTAGATAAGTAAACTAGACAAGGTCAAGATAAATGACTAATTATGGATAAGGTAGAATTAGTCGAGGAGAGATGTGATTGGTTATGGATAAGGTGGACATAATCAGATGAGACTAGGGATGATTAATGATAAGGATAAGTGAATAATATGAGGCTAGATTATGATAAGATATGGATGGCAAGACTCTATTATGATATGTATGTGATGGGGGGGATGAGACTAGGATAAGATGTGACTAATGTGAGAGGTAGGATAAGATGTAAGATGAGATAAGTTGAAAAGTATGTTCACAAATGTACAAAAAAAATGTTTAATAGGATTATATGATAATGAGACAAGGATATATAAGATGATATGTGAAAGAAACCTAGATAGATGTGTATATGTTGTGGTAAAAGGATGAATTAGCTCAAAAACAACACTAGTCTAACACAACACTCACCAAGTCAAGAAAACCACAAACTTAGGACTAGTAAACTAATTATGGAGTGTAACGCAATGACTACACTATCTAATGGCTTTGTAGGTGAGGCTATAGGCTAGTGACCTATTAAAAAATCTCTCAAACCTTCTCAACCCCATCTGTACATGATGGTCACTTGGGAGTTGATATTAGATCTGGAAGCAAGTCACCTATTATAACTGATGGATCCTAAATTAGGTATACACAAGGGTGTTTTGGGGGTATCTCAAAGATACAAAAAATTACGTGGAGCCCAAATCTATATAGGGTGTTTTCTATTGCCTAGTTCATATAATTAGCTCTTACCCTTCATGTATGAACTATATGCAGTCAACTACTTAGCTTAATGATAGTTATCCTTGATATTTATACTCTGCCAGAACATGGAGTTTGGATTAGTGCATGGAGGTGAAATATGTGGTCACTATCACCATAAGACTATATAAAGTGCATGGAAATCACTTCCACATCACATTCCCCCTAAAAAAAATAAGAATGGGAGGGTTTATTAGTCATTTTTTATACCCCAAGAATCACCACAAGGACATAAGGAGGAGAGCATACACTGTTATAGCCCTTGAGTGACACACAAGTAAACACACAAATTTATTAACCTATTAATATAGATGTGATATATATAAATATATATACAATATATTTTCAAGATGATTTTTCAAAATGCCAAAATATCTTTAACAGGTGACCTACAAGATAAGTGATTAGTAATTTCAATTGGAAATCTTGGAGGGGTAACCTATAAGATAAAATGTTGGAAAAAATATATGACCTATAAGAGAAGATGTTAGTAATTCAAATTTTATATTAGATTCACCCCTGCAAGAAATAAAACATTAGTCTAATAAGCCTTAATAAAAACCACTAAAAAATCAAGATTTTTCTCTATAACTTCTTTGGGTGGGGGGCACGATGTGAGGGTCTAGGGGTGGTTGCCCCTAGCGGGGTCAAGGAGAAGTTCACCTTATGGGTTCAAAGTGTAGTTCCCATTGTGTGGTTAAGTATAATAACCCCTTATGGGGTCAAGGGGAATCACCCCTTGCAGGGTCTAGGGGCAATGCTCTAGGTGCACTCCTTATCACGATAGAGGGCGGGGTTGAGGGGAAGTACCCCTGAAGCCAAATGCAATTTGGGACTTGAGAAACCCTTGGAATGACTCAAAAATTAATGAAAGTGACCCTAAAAAATGCACTCAAAATATACAAATTGAATGAAAAATGAGTTCACAAATGTAACTACAGAAGGCAAAATCGTAGATACATAGTCAAATTTTCAAAACCAACTTTAGATAGTGTAATATCGTACTTACTAAGCAATACCAAAACTAAGTAATATGTGGTTTTGATGGCAGTCAAACAGACTTAATCACATGGTTAATTAAAACCATAGGTTGTTAGGGCAATATTGCAAGTCAATAGCAATATCGTGGGTCATAAAATGCATTTTTTTAGATTGGGGAAAAATACGACAAATTTAAAATGATTATAATGTTTTCAAGATACTTTTAGGACAAGATAGAAATATTTATAGTATAAATATGTTTATATAATGATAGTCTTTGAAGTTTTAATGTTTATTATCTAGATTTTTAAAACTGAATATCTAAGTTCAAAACCAACGATGATAATCAATACCGCCTTTCATGTTATGAAATTTTGTGTTTACTAGAAAAGATACTAAATTTTAAATTACAAAATGCCTATAGTATTTATATAATATTAAAAATATTTGAAAAGTATTAAAAAATATTTTTAAAATATATTTCAAAAGTTGAAATTCAATATTTATAGGAGAATGTAATGCCTAATTAATTAAAGATAGAACCGCCTATTGATATCTAAAACTACTTATAAGAATCAATAATGCATGTGGAAATGTGCAGTATTGCACTAGATAATGAAAAAGGAGAGTTTAATGATTATTTGATGTTGTATGTGTGAAACCTCCCCTTCCCTAAAAATAAAAACATAACCAGATAGAGATAAAATGATTAGTAATTAATAAAAATCAAGAGTTCAATTAGTGATTTTATGACCATGTCAAAATTGTTATTCACAATAGAAAAACTACATATAGGACCTAAAACTGTAACTATAAAAATGTGATTTTTTAATATCATGACTAGTAAAATGCATTTTTGCAATACCACAACTAGAAAAATGTGATTTTGCAATACCGTATCTATCTAAATATAATTTTGTAATATTGTAACAAGTAAAATGTAGTTATACATAGCTACTCAAAATGGTTAACATCAAATTACTAAAACAAGGCAAAATCATAACTATTAGGGTCAAAATCATAAATGATAGTTTCAAAATCACCTTTTACAGAGAAAATTGCCTTTCACCTGGAGGACAATATTTTTGAAATTTTTAGCCCAAATTTGCCTTCAATCTGACCTATAAAATTAATCTACACACTTCACACACACAAGGTCAATCCAAAAGGAGATCTCCCACCATGGTCTCCAAATGTAAGATGGAAATTTTGAGTAAGAGAGATTTGGATGTGCAAATTAACCATTACCATTAAAATTGAGAGCCATTAGATCAAAATGCAATACCATGAACGTCATTCAAAATAACATTCTAATCTAAAGCTAAGTGCTCTAAGTCAATATTCAAACAAAAATAAGATTAAAGACTGTGGATGAAGATTGCTTATAATAGACTCAAAATTTTAGCATGATTTTGGCTTGAAGACTTAATTCAAAACATTATGTTGATAGATTGGGCATGGATTCTTTAGCTATCTTGTAGTTAGTTTGATCATGGAGGGGTGATGGTGTTTAAATAGAAAGAAAGAGGGAAGATCAATGGTCATTATTAAAATTTGGGGGTAGGAGATCAATGGTAAAGGATTATCCAAAGAATTAAAAATTTCTTAGATGATCCTAGAGGAGGGAAGGTTCTAGAGGTAAAAGCCTCTAGAATCTGTTTGGAAGTTTAAACATGATTAGTGGTGGATTGGTCATGTGATTAATGGGTTCTATAGAATCTATGGGGTAGGCTTGTAGGGAAACCTAGGAGTAGGTAGGTAGGTAGGTTTATGGTAATTTTAAATTCCCAAATATTAGACAAGTGGAATTAGTTAGTAAATAATGGGGATTTAGATGAATTAATGAATAAGTGGGAAGGGTTAAGGTTAATATGATGAATAATAATGAAAGGGGATAGGATTTAATTATTTAATTAGGATTATGACAATGAGATTAATTAGAATAAATAATGGGATTAGTAAAATGGTTAAAGTGAATAAATTTAGTTACATACAACAACATTGTCATTTTTGTCAAGTAATGATTTTTTAACTTTATTTTCTTTATATTAAGCAATTTAAAAAAGAGAGGTATCAAACATTTTTAACAACCTAGGAGTATTATCAAATAATTCATCACCGATGAGAGGTTATTTTGGACCTATATTATTCATTTATTTTTCTTGGATGGGAAAAGGAGAAAAAAGAGTAGGAGAAGAACATACATCTACACTACCTTCATTAGAATTTTGATCATCACATTCATAATATTCATCTTAACCATCATGTAAATAATCATCATCATCATTGTCAACTAATACATATCTTGGTAAATTATTGATTCTTTGTTATAATTATAAGGAATGCCTATGAATTTATCAACCAGATGGGAAGGAAGGGTTTCCTTAGTAGTCATTTGAAACTATCTAAAAATTAAAGTAAGAACTAGAGGATAAATAAAAATAAATGGTAATAAATAATCCAACATGAATGAGAACTCCTAATTTATGCTATCATGTATCCCTATATGAGAGAAAAGGGGGAATTCAATTTCAAACCCTAATGGATAGAATTTTTGAAGGAAAGCCCTAGGGTAAAAAGCTAGGGTTTGGCTATGTTCAATTAATAAAATAGATTCACCAATATATTTTATTAATTTTATGATTAAATATAATTAATCCTGATCAAATAAATATTTGAGTAGAGAAAATTATTTAATTAAACAAACATTCAACCATGTATTTTTACTCGCAAACAAAATGATATTGAGTAATTAGGGTTTTGAATAAAATCATGCAAAATGATGGGCTACTTACCTTTTTTGGATCAAAGAGTTGTATTTGATTATTTTTGACCTTAAGGATGACTACATAATTGTCGAATCTAACTGTTTATCTATCATGAATTTAGACAAGAAAGGGAACTCAGACAAGAGAGTAGGGCATTCCTATCTAATAAGGAGATATTTTCCAAAACCCTTTTGGAATAAAACTAAAACTTGCAACTCTTAAAAAACTTCCTATAGGTGAAGTTCATTTTGCCATAGACTTGTATTCATAAGACTCAACCTGTACTTTGTTTTCTTCTTTGCAAAATACTAATGGAGCCCTACACATAAGAAACAAATAAATATCAAATGCA
The DNA here is from genome assembly GCA_037957365.1 of Torreya grandis. Classification (NCBI taxonomy): domain Eukaryota; kingdom Viridiplantae; phylum Streptophyta; class Pinopsida; order Cupressales; family Taxaceae; genus Torreya; species Torreya grandis. The sequence continues at coordinate 1,793,601 of JARHVA010002203.1, forward strand.
AAAGGGGGAAAACTTTGGGAAGTGGTAAGTGGTTGAGTTATCATTAGAACCCCTATTGTATTGAGTGTTGCCTACATATCCCCAATGATAGGGACCTCAGGATGATGTAGTTCTCCTTTAGAGAATGTACATAATTCAACTGAACATGATGTGTATCTAAAATGCTCTTTTTCTAGACCCTCCTTTGGGTCAAAGCATGTTATATAGGTGTCGTATGTAAATTTAAAAATATGTAGAGATTGTGTTTGTTATATGTTGATATTATTTTATTAGTTAGTGTCAAAATATAAGTGTTAGATCTAAAATTATTTAGGAACCCCTTAAATAGAATAACCCTAATTTTGAATTTTAAAATCCTCTTCATGCATTAACTGACTCAAATAAGGATAAAATGATCATAAAAAGAGACCTAAAATAAATGTGACCCAAAAAACTCTCTAAATTGTCCATTAAACAATAGTGGTGGGTTGGACAATAGTTGGGGGCACTCTTTTCTAATAGGTCACTCCTATCCAAAATCAATAAAACATAATAATTAATTAAAATCATGACTAGACATCCATGTGACTCTAACAAGGCCTAACATGGAGAACTGAGACTATAAAAAAAGAGTGAAATAAGTATGAAAGAGTGACAAAATGGAAATGGTACTAAGATTAAATTCATGAATAAGAGTTTCATTTAACATTATGAACTTATAAATATAAAAGCCATCAAATACATAGTACATGTGTTTTCTTGACAAAATTTGGGTGTATACAAATAGTTAGGAATGGCATGTTATCTTAACTTTCCATAATCTGGTAGAAAATCACCTAGAACCATTGCTACATGATAGCATTTCTAGTTGTTATTGGTGGTTGGTTCTAGTCAGCAAGTGGCTATGGATGATCCTACCATAGTGGCTATAGATGAAAAAATATAGAACCAATATACTTATATGATTCTTCACCATTAATAACATCAAAACATTAAATCCATTAAATCATAGTAGTAAATCTATAAATAACATATATAACCAAAATCAACTTTATATATATATATAAAGTTGATTTTGGTTATATATATATATATATATATATATATATATATATATATATATATATATATATATATTAAAGTTGATTTTGGTTTTATATATATATATATATATATATATAAAGTTGATTTTGGTTTAATATGTTATTTATAGATTTACTAGTATGATTTAATGGATTTAATGTTTTGATGTTATTATTATGTATATATAAAACCAAAATCAACTTTATATATATATATATATATATATATATATATATATATATATATGCTAAGTGCATATCAACAAAAACATGAGTTCAAGGGGTGGAAATATCATGGTATTATAAGGAAGATAAAATCGTAAGATAAGGACCATTTCTTGGCCTCATCATTCACCACACCTAATTCCATATCAAGTGTATTGGTTATTAGAGAAGTATAGTGATATTGTAAGGGAGTGCTGTGAACTGGAAGTGTATATTAGTAGATATTGGGGGAAAAAATATGTTCTTCACATGGATAAATGTAATTTTTTTTGGGGAGACCGTGGAAATTTTATACGTAGATGTTTGATATTAACCTTCCTACAAACATATTAAAATTATACCAAAATATAAATAAATTATACTGTAAATGAAATGGAAGATAACTATATTATATTATAAAGAAAGAAACATTATATTAAAATATCATTTACCTCTTTTATGGGAAACCCTCATTTGAGAAAGATAAACACAATATAATTTATGGATTCCTTTCCATTATTTTATGATCCTAATTGATACTAATTATAATATATATAATTACTATTACCCATGTATGTGGGATTATCTTAAATAGCTCAAGGGACAAATCATAAATCATATGCATCCGTATAATTTATTATTATAATTGATTAAAAATAAAATATTTAGGATGAAGGGGTTTTAACATTCCCTCCCCATTAAAACACTTTTCCCTCAAATAAAAATATTAGGAAACTATGGATAAATTTATAGAAGGAGCTCTTGAGTTGTATCTTTTGGTTTCATCCCTTATCACATAACTAGAATATTAGTGATGGACTAGTTTCAAATTTGATGATAGGTCCTATCCAAGATATTTTTAAGCTCGATCATTATAAATCATTTGGCACAAAAATTGGGATGTAATTTCTAAGCTATTAAATTGAGTCCAAGGACTTTATTCAAATAGGATGAACATGAGAAGAAGATAAAATTTATAACTTTAGGCTATAGGGCCAATATAATGAATAAATTTATAAGGCCCGTATAATTTTGGATCTATTTTTTTGAGACCATTAATTTTCAATTATTTATTATAAGGATATAATCTAAGGAAACCCATATCACCTAGGTGGAAGACCCATTCTAACTTATCTATTATTTCATGCAATTCTAAACCAAGTTGAGAGTTTCCTTGAGAACTCAAATAACATTATCCCATGAGTTAGGGTACTATCCACTTCTTTCTCATGAGGACTACCTATAAGGTAAGAGAGGATAGATGGCATTTTCTAATCATAGGCTACTTTGTAAAGAGGTATTTTGGTGGTTGTGTGACAAGTGGTGTTATATTACCATCTATCAAGTGATAACCACTTTTCCCAATGATATTTTTAATTAAATTCAAAACATTAGATATAAGTTTCTAATAATTTATTTACACTTTTAGTTTGGACATCTATTTTCAAGTGATATCTAATGCTCATTTTCAGTTTTTTCCTCCATTTGTTTGAATAATTCTTGCCAAAAATGACTAATAAATGCTAGGTCAAAATAGAGATAATACAAGTAATAATGCCATAAAGGTAGAAGTTTTGATCAAGGAAGTTTTTCACAATGGTTTAAGAGGTTTAGGGATGGGCCAAGATATATAAATGAGTGTATTTAAAGAGGTGATCCACCACCACCATTATGATTAATTTATCCCTAGAATTTAGAAGGCCTTCAATTAGATCCATTTAAATATCCATATAGATTCCTTTTAGAATGGGTAGTGGTTGTATAAATCCTATATTTTCCACCATTTCACTTTTGCGATGAGTATCACATTCTTTGAAAAAATCTTGATGTTTTTCTTAATTTCATACCAAAATAATTTTTGATGAACCCACTCATAGGTTTTTTTTTTAAATGGAAAGCCCAACTAATTGTGATGATTTTTATATTTTTACCATAACTTGTCTATCCCAAGTGTAGTTGGGATTGGAGGAAGGGTAGATGCATAATTTTTGGATGAGTTGTGTGTGATTGTTTTGGTGCCACTCTTGTTAGATGTCATGCATTCATCCAAGAATGGGTATAGATAGTTTGTACAATGTTGTATATTCCTCATATATTTAGGATTAATAATACTATACCATATTATCCTTTCCATTATTATAATTTATTTCATAATCATATTGCATTATTTTGGTGACTCATTTTTCTAATTACATGAGGAAACTCTTTATTCCAATAAGTGATGATCTATGTTGATGTAGAAATATCATCCTACTAGGCATGGTTTCCACTTCTTGAAGGGTCAAATATGGCCATAATTTCCTTTTCATATGTCAAATGTACCAAATTTATCCTATTGAGGTACTTGATAGTAAATTCAATGGGTCATCCTTCCTACATGAGGAGGACATCAAGGCCATTTCCACATGCGTCTCTTTAAATAATAAATATATTGGATAAATATGGAATTTAAAAAATAAATTAGTACACATATCCTATTCCAATTCATAAAAAAATTGTTCTTATACCTCAAAAAAATGAAAAAAACTTCCTTTTTTAGCATGGCAATCGATAGGGTGATAATTTTTATGTAATCTTTGAAAAATTATTATTACTGGATAATACATAGAAATTGATGAAGGCTTCTTAGTGTCTTGGGATTTTCCCAATTTTTCATGGATTGAATTTTCTCAAGGTTAACTTTGACGCCTTCCAATAAAATAATATTCTTGAGGTGCTCAACTTCATTTTGACAGAAATATAACTTTGACAATTTGGCACATAATTGGTGGTCAGAAAGGAGTTGTAATGCGGTACTAAGGTAATGTAAATTATATTCCCAAATTTTTTCATATATTAGTATATCATAAAAGAATACCAAGATGTGTTTTTGTATAAAGTGAAAAAATATTTTATTCATCAATCCTTGAAATGTTTACTAGGTGTTGGTAAGCGTGAAGGACAAGACTATAAATTTAAAGTGGTTTTCATCAATGTGGAAATAAATTTTGGGAATATATTCATCCTTGATGTGTATCTAATGATAGTCTGACCTTAAATCTAGTTTGGAGAATATTTAGGCACCATAAATATCTTATAGGATCTCATCAATCACCAGGATATGGAATTTCTATTTAATAGTAAGTTTGATAAATGTATGGACTTGTGATAGGGATATTTATTCCTAACTTTAACAGTTCCTTAAAAACTTTTTAATTTATATTTTATAGAGGAAAACATAGTTATATGGTCCTCAAGCCATTGAAGTTGTAATCCTTTTGGATCCTCAAATACTGTCTCATATATGATTATAATATATTTCAAGTCATCAAGATAGTTGGAATAATAAGACACATTAAGGTGAATGGAACAAATTTGATTGATGATCAAATGATATCCTTTCTTAAGGGTCTGCTACATATAATGTGAGATTATCACATTAGTTGATCTAGGTAAGAGACCCTTCAATGTGTATTATCATCCATTTTCATAAAACTGCATCCAAAGTTCTAAGAAGTCCCATAAAATTGGGCCAAAGATGCATATCTATTGAGCCCCATTAACTCTATTACATCCTTCCATGGGAAGGAAAAAAATGTCCAAAATTAGGCTTAAATGCCCCATGAAAATTCTAACATTTCAAAAAAAATCATTTACAAGTAAATTTTCCCCCATTGGCTATGATAACTTAAAAGATTAAACAAGGATACAAAAAATAGTCAGCTTGTTTAGATACCTAAGAATCAATTAAATTATGCATGTTATGTGACTCAATGAGAATGGTGAGGGATGTTTTTTGAAATATTTTTTTTGTTCCCATAGTTTGGTGAGTGGTTACCTCTATCAAGGCTTCCACTAAAAATATGGTTGGAAATATGTGAGGTTGGGCTCCTCTACTTCCTATTCCTCTTCCCAGGACTCTTAAGCATCTTCCCATTCATCTACATTATGAGGCAACTCAATATCACTAAAAAGAAGATTTTATTGAATATATTTATGCTAACAAGTGAATTTTTCTTCACAATCATAATATAGCCCTTTTTCCTAATGATCTCACATTTGAGCCTCTCTAAGGTGTTTGATGGGGTTTATTTTGGATAAGGAGCTATAATGTTGCATTGTGATGTGGATAGTTTTAAGGGAATCAAATTATAAGAATGTTTTTGGGTTGTGAATTTATCTTGAGCTAATTTTCCCAACCCAATAACTTCCATCATGTCCTTGGATTGAATTTTTTTACCTCCATGCAAACCTTATCTTTGAGCCCACTTATGAAGTAGATCTTTAAAAAGTCATCAGATAACCCTTCAATTTTATTTTACAATTTTTTAAATTCAATTTAGTTTTCCATAACCATTCCTATAATCCTGAGTTTGGTAAGGGCTATGTTAAAATCAGCATAGGAGCCATGACCAAATCAAACCATCAATAGTTTAATAAAATCATCACAATTTGGTTCTTTGTGAGATTTATGATACAACTGATACCATTATATAATGTCCTTTTCCATGTGGACTGATGTGATAGGTACTTTAGTCACCTCAAATATATTTTTACCTAAAATATCATTCTGTATGGTGAATCCAACTTATTGGTTTAGTACTATCAAATTTAGGGAAGTTAAATTTTAGGCCATGTAACATGTTTCTTATTGATAAATTTCTCTCAGATTGTGTATTGCCTCTAATATTGTAATATTATTGTACATAATATTAGTTAGTCCTAGGTATTATTTGTAGAAATATTTTGTCTTATAGTGGTAAATGAATAGTCTACATAAGTAAGTTGAATAGTCATCATGGAAGATGAAATGAATATCCATATTTGGGCTATAAATATTGTATTTTCACTTCATTTTATTAATGAAAATATAGCTTTGGTTTACATCAAATTATCATTTTTGTCATTTCATTATTCTTGGCTTAACATTGGTATCAAATCATATCAATTATCATCATTTTTTCCTCTATTCATTTCTATCCACTTACATTTTAAGTGCATTTTTTTCCTTCTATTTTTTATTTGTACAGCATGTTAAAATTTGTCTCAAACCTACAAGAATTTTTTGAGAGTAGTGTGATCTGTATATAGTTGGATGAAATATTTATGATGCCATTTTAATTGTATGACATTGAAAAATAGATTCTCTATTGGAGATATATGCACTTCTATATCATTGGTATTTCAACTAATCAGACTGTGCAATTTTCATTCACCTATCAAGGTGTCTAGGTGGTTTCAATCTGACTAGTCATAGATTTCTAATGATGGCATGGTGAAAAGGAAATTTAATGTGTTTGAACTATAGTTATTTGTAATTATTGATTGTAATGTGTTGTGTCAATATTATCATTGTTGTATGGATATGAATGATTCAAAATTGATAAGATCTATAATATGTTTTACTAATATGTGGTGTTTTATTAGTTGAATACTTCATTCACCCTGACAATGGCATTGAAGTCTATTTCATGCATTTCCCTTGTTGTACATTGATTAGAGCATAGATTTTGGTTATGAATGAATTTGGTATTATTTCAAAATTGTTTCTTTATTAAAAACATGGCAATTTAATATTCAATAGCATAAAATCTATCCACTTGGGATGAGGAGGAAATTCTTTAAAGAAAGATCATAAGTTTTTTTTAACTTTAATAATTTATGCTCTACATACAAAAGCATATTTTTTTATTGGAGGAATATTATTTTTATTACTAAGTATATTTATAATTTTTTACTTATTCAAAAAAACCAATGTCATTTTCTATTGTGAAAATCAATTTCAAGCATTTTATTTTTTAAAATAAAGCAAATTTTGAAGAATAAATAAAGCTATGTAAACTTAACAATTGTAACATTTGGTATTAATGGTATAAATGGTTCATATTTATGATTTATGTCATAGTGATAAAACTACTATACTTGTCACCTAATATATTTTGAACAACATTTTTGGCATCATTCCTATAAATTGTTAGGGATAAATAAGGAAAATTTTCATTTTCCCATTCCTTTAGTTACCCATTCACAACTATCACTAGACTTAAATCTAAAAAATAAAATTAGTCTAAGTATATAGGGTTATTATGAAAAATTGCAAGGGCTTCTCACTAAATGGGTGTCATATATAGAGAGAATAATTTTCACATACTACTTAGGTACCACATTCCATTATTATTTCATGTGTTTTAATGTTCTTTCTACTTTCATGTACCACTTGGTATATAGGAAGGGTGAGCATATAGAGAGGGTTGGTATATCGGTCGATTGGTATATAGAAAAGGGAACCTTTTGGAGTCATAAGTAATCAATCCATATCCCTTGATAAGCATGCATTAAATAACAAGTATTTTTGGCATAAAACTAATTAGGAAAGACAATTAGTTATAATGGTTAAAACATGCAGACAATACACTCATATTCAATGAATTATGGCTTGATATTTATGATGGGGATGCACAACATGATTAACCTAAGGAAGTAAAGAAGAAACCATCCTAAAATCCAAAGAATTCAAAATCAATTGCCTTGGTGTGGGCCTTAGTTTATGGTTATATTTGTTTTCACACACACAAGTACAACACTCCTTGGGAATCACTTTGAAAATTGATGGACTATTTGATTCTAACTTAAAATTGAAGTTCATACAATCATAATTGAAATTTTTCAATCTTGAGTTGAATAATGGTGATGTCACGAGTTTGGTTTTAGAAATCCATGCTATTGAACATGATGTTAATACTTTTTTTATAAAAATTTATGTATACATGATCATCTTCATAAAATAATTTATCCTTACATACTCAACCTACTTGAAGTCTTTGCAAACAAGAAATGCATTGAAGAGTCTCACTTTTGATCAACTAGTTGAGAATATGTCAAAGAGAAAAAAATCTTGAAATAAAAGTTGATTCCACAGGAGAAAAAAATTTATATGCTAATCAAAAGGGTAATTATTCCAATAATATAGGAAATGATATAGGAAAATTAAAAAACAAAGCGTGAGGTGTAAAATATGAAAATATAATAGTCAACATTAAGAAAAGTAAAATTACAAATAACATTTTTTTGAAAACATTATGAAATAAAATTGAGTCATGAAACCAATGAGTGTAATACATCATGGGAAAAAAATTAAGCCTACAAAAAAGGAAAAGGGAAAAAATGAAAAGAAAAAAATACAAACCTAGATTAAACTCAATTTTAAAGTGATTGCATGTTTTCCATCTCAAATGAAGCATATAATGCCTCAGTGAGTTCAAGATGGGATAATGTTTGGGTTATTAAAATGGGTGCCATGTAATAATGACTTTCCAAGGGTACATTTTTTACAAGATTCGTGAATAAATTTATGATCCAATATATTTGGTAGATAAAATAAATCTACAACCTCAAGGCAAAGGTTCATTTCAACTCAAGTGACCAAGGATTCCAAACTTCATTCTAAGAAATGTTATATACCTTGGCCACATGGTAAAAATAGCTTGGAGATTTTTCTTGAGTATCAAAATAATAGATCAAATCACATCAAATTTACTATGGAGGTTGAAGAAAATAATATAACACCTTATTTAGACATTCTCATTAGCAAGAAGGAGGATGGCTGCTTATCCTACCAAGTTTATAGAAATAAAACTCATAAGGATAAATATTTACATGTTGATTTTCATCACCATCCTACAAAAAAAACTTGACATTATTAATACCTTGGATATAGTGCTAGGATAATCTCATATTCAGATCATCTTGAATAAGAATTAGAACATCTATCTTTGACCTTTATAGAGAATGGTTAAAATGTTAGACAAATCAGAGATTTGATTCACAAAATACAAAGAGTGACCTTGTATAAGACAAGAAGATGAGAGTATTATCAAAGTTACTCTTTCTTATATCAAAGTAAAAACTAATACATTGGATTAAATTCTCGAGAAAAATAACATTAAGGTGTTATTCTCTGTAATAACCCCTATTGATCCTTCACTATTTTTCTCAATTTGACCCTTAGTCAATTTATCAAACACTTGTCAAGTAAACCTTTGAATTCTAATTTTTGCTTTTGATATTAATTTTTAAGTTTTCTTGTTTGAATTTTGGATTGTTTATGATGCAATTACAAGTACCAAATAAGAGAGAACATAACAAACAACTTAAAAATACCAAAGGAACCCTTTATTAATGAAATATGAGGTCTGATTATAAATAAATCAATTCTAATATGGTTTTTATTCAAACTATAATATCAAGTACAAACCCTAAGCATTTAAGTGTTTAATAATTATAACATACCTGGATGATGCATAGTTTCAATGGCAATGAGATAAGAAATGTAGAAGACCATATGATGATGAAACAAACTCAGATCTAGACTCTAACAAGTCTAAATTTTTTGAAGCTAAGTGGAAATTCTAAAACATAATGTTGATTTCAATTTGGTGATGTTAACTCTCCAAAATCTCCTCCACGCCCTAGCATTCAAATCCATATTGGATTGGAGGAACCCTAGGAGTTAAAATATGATCAAATGATGTGAAACCTTGGGTGTAAAATCTATATCTATACTTTCTCCTTCAATTCTTAGGAGTAAAATGATGTAATACTTCAAAATACACAATACACAAATTGCCAAAAAAAATCATATCAAGTTACCTGGAGCTTATAAAAATCTAAAACCACCTCCAATGGCCTTTAACAATGCCCAAACCTAGTCACCCAACTTGGATAAATTTTATAAATTATTTTTGACCTCCAAAATTTCAAAAAACACCAAAATAGGGTGTAAAAACCCTATCCAAAATTATATCAAACCCTATCAGCTATAAACCTGCAAATAAAATACTATTTCTAGCTCCTCAATGTCAAATACCTAAAATAAACTCAATGGCAAACCCTGGGTAGATTTACCTCTCCAAGTGGTATTGGTTTTTCATCCAAATCACTAAATTCTAAGTGTTCTCATCCTTAAAACATGTTAAACTTGCAAATACAAGCTCTCCAAGTATTTTGAAAGAAATAACCAAATCCAAAATATCCAAATGACTTGCTCTTATCCCTTTTTAATGGCTCCGTTGAGTCTTCTAGAAGAATCCAAAATAACCTCCTCAAATCTTCTAGAAGCACACTTTATTTAATAAAGTGACTTTATAATATTTAATATTAAAGTTACTTTATAATATTTAATAAAATAACTTTATAATATTTAATAAAGTGACTTTATAATATTCTTTTTTTTTTATTTGTCACTTACACTCCAAGGGCCAGGGGGTGAATGAGAACTAATTAAATTAATTAAAATAAAGTTATCTATTTTATATTTATTTAAACTAGATAACTTTAAAATAATTAATTTAATTATTATTCCTTCATATCTCTATTATTTAGCTCATGGGAATAAAATAAGATAAATATCAATATCTGCAATAATTCATAAAAATTGGGACATTATAGTCCTCCCTTCCCAAAGACTATTTTCCCTCAAGCAATCTGCACCTGCATTCCAAATTTAAATACCATGATCCCATATTAATATTTACAATATTATTTTTCCCATCCACTACACTACTCTGATATAACTATCATTTTGCAACAACCTAGGAAGCATCCCACTAATCATACTACCACCTGGATCCTAAACCATGATATAACTGTTGACGAAAGAAAGTTGCACCCAGTGGCAGGAAAATAGGTTCTTGCCCTCTCCTCGCAACATGGAAACTCCTCTCTCACCTGTGGGATGGGGAAGCAGGAGAGGAGAGTCTCTAGTTAAGGGCTAGCTCCCTTTGATGTATCAAGTTTGTTTCAGCAAGTGCAAAATACAGGCATATATAGATATGTATATAAACTGGGGGGTGAAAAGGGAGGAAAATGCAGAAAACAAACCTACTCTAAAGAGGTGATACACCAAAATAAGTTGACCTTCCCACATCCACACTCAAGATCAGACAAAACAACATACATACACTCAGGCTTGGCAAAAAGACCAGGGTGCAAGAGAATGACAGGGAGGTTCTTATGGAAAACACAAGAATAAGGACTCACCAAGATGCTGTGGAATACATACTAAAAATGACTACCACTATTTCTGCACCCCAAATGGAACTCTTCTCCTGTAAGCTGTAAACTGGCGCTTTATAGATAGCTGGTGTGTTGGTATTTGAACCTGTGAGAGCATTAAAAGAAAATGACTGAACACAAATCAAACACACAGGACATACACAGGGTATCCATCCAAGAAAGAGGTAAAACTATCTTTATTTGATCTAGGCAAAAAATTTAGCAGGGCTGCGCCTAACTAAACTGTGAAAAAGATGATTACAAAATGAACAAGTTCACAATATATATGAAAAAACAAGAAGAGAAATTGGTGCTTCTTTCTTGCAAGTTGCAAGTCATGTCTCTCATTGGGAAGAACAAGTCACTCAAGGAATTAAATGGACTGCACCTTTTGTCTACTCAAAAACTGTCCCTTTTTTGATGACTTGCACGGTTTGTCAATCCATTTAATAAAAAATGGAGGAAAACCAATTTTATCTCAATTGTTGTGCCTTTCATGATTAATTTTTAGGGACTGCTCCACTTACTAAAGTCACTTCCCAAATGGCACCACTTGGATCAACTGCCATCTCACTCTATCCTTTGCCACTTGGGCTGCCTTGTCACTCCTGCACCTTGTCTGTCACTTTGGCTTTGTCTTCTATCTTTCTTGTCTTTTTTGGCTGCTTGGCCCCTTTGGGTGAACTTTCAGCTGGTTCCTTCACTTTAGGCTCTTCTGGTTAGCGCTTCCCTTTGCCTTTTAAAAATAAATGACTATCTCCTTTTTGTAAACTTGATGTCCTCAAAGACGTCATTGGGCCTGCTGGCTCATCCTTCTAAACTTCTTCATGGCCTACTTTAACTTAGCACCCAGTCAGGCACTCCTCTCCTTGTTATTTCAATAGGTCCTTTGGAAAGTCCTCGGATGATCCCATTGAATGTTTTAAACACCCCTTTGTTTTGTGCATGGACTGCCTTAACCTTACCACAGCTTGTTTTGGATGGTCTGCAGCTTTGAACCGCTCTCCGAGCCTGTTGGATATTCTTCAGCGGTCTATGGACTGTTGTCAGGCTTTGGCTTGTGTTCCCTGTGGGCTTTTGTCCATAGACATTTCCCGTAGACAAAAAGTTTGCAGAAATTTTGCCCGGGCCTTTGCCTTTGAATTTGAAAACTTTGGTCGAGATTTAGCAAATTTTGGCAAATTTGAACTTAGACAATAAGACTTACCCAGATTTCCCTTTGAAGCGCTGGCCCTCCACTAGGGCAATGAACTTGGATGTTATATGGACTGGGCTGATGAACCCACTTAGTTGAACTAAGAGATTGAACCAGGTGAAGGAACTTGCCTTCAAATTTAAACTAGGCTAATTGATGAATTAGGGCAAGCCAATGCTTGAAACAAGACTGTCGAACCCTAAAGATGGACCTTGCAACCCGAAAATAACTGGCTTTTGAATAGTAGGTGAAGAAGGTGACTGAAATTTTGCCTGTGGGCAAAATAGGTCAACAATTGGCGACTCACAGGGGAAGCATGCCTATTATGCTTCAAATCTAGTTGCCTTAAAATCCATTAGGCATGGAGTCAGATGCAGCTTTGAAATAATTAGCAATAGCTTGAAATATTCGAGAATCAAACATGAAGTTTTACCCCACACGCGAAGGGAAACACACAAGGCTAAAAACACTACCTGTGCAACTGCACTTAGGGAAAGCAGGAAAAGAAGCTGAAAACAAACTATTATGTACAGCTAACCAGGCATTTTTGATTCCCTCCTGGATCAAATGGAAAAATTCTTAAGTCCCCTTCCTAATAAGAAGACTTATGGCACCAGGCAAGTAGCTAAATGAAAAGGAGAGTTGGTGACTTGCTCCTCTTGCTGGTCACCTGAGTTGGCTCGAATCTGAGTGGATCAAAATCGAACATGCCTCTAATATATACGTATTCTAATTGTCCCTGGAGGCCTATTAAATGTTGGTCCTTGATATTGGTTCTCCTCACCAAGAAATCAATGGTTGTTGACTCATCGCCATAAGCCCCTTGATCTACACAATTCCTCTGCAATGTATCATGGTCTGATTTGTTTCCCTCTGCCTCGTTAAAAAACTTGTCAGACTCATCCTCTGCTTCCTCTTGGCCTTCTTGAAGAAGGTTGAATGTGGTGATGTCTAAAATAGACTCACAAAAAGATTTTTGATCCCATAAAACTTCACCTCTTTGTTTAAAGATCACTTCTTCAAGGCATTCCTCCAAGAAAATAGACCTCTCCTTTTCCTCTTTGTTGATCAGGTTCTCTAGATTTTCAAAAATATTCTTTTGATCCTCCTCCAACTCGGGCTCTTCAATGTAGTCATCCTCATCAAAATAGCAAGGAAGTTCATCAAACTGAGGGGAAGAGAGCTTACCATGCATTCATTTCTCCTCGTATTGTTGGAACATCCACATATATGCAAGACTTGCATCTTCTCCATTGCTGATAAGGTCTTCACAAGGAGCATCAATGATGATTTATTCTTCGTTGTCGCTCATGATAGCCTCTTGAAGGACTGTAGATAGGATCTTCTGCTCCTCACCTGCCTCTTGCAAAATAGGTTCTTCCTTGAGAAGGGGCAAAGTGGAGAAAACATGTGGAAGAGGAAGCAGTCCTTGAGCTAGAATCAAATGATTCTCCTCTCTCCACTTGGTCAGCACTTCATCAATATCAGGTGTGGCCTGATAACTCTCTTGGAAATGTGTAGGTGGGGTGTGTTTAGGCATAGAATGTGTTGTTTGGTCTGAATCATCCATCACACATTGGCTGAGGATTTTCTCTTTGGATTCCAACTCTACAATTCTCCTACTCAAATTTTCTTGGAAAAGCTTTTCTTGGAGGCTGCCAACATCATCATGAGCAGGATCAGCTTCAACTTATTCAAGGTTTTGAGAAAAACCTTGCTTCTCTTCTTCTTTGTTGCCCCATGATTCCACTATTCTCCCCTAGTGCAAGATCTCTGAATTAAAATTTTGCTCCTATGAACAGGCAGCAACTCAGTTTTCCACAAGGTCTTGAGGCTCCTCCACAAGGTCTAGAAAATTTATCACTTTTTCAAGAAGCAGCTTTATCCTAGCCTCTAAGTCTTCAATTTGTCTAGCTAGGTTATCCTGGAAGAGTCTCTCTTAGAGGTGATCAACATCATCTTGTTGAGTAAGATCAACTTTGAGTGAGATGTGCTAGTTCGTGGCATTTCCCCCAATGGAAAATTCACAATATAAGGAATTTAGGAGGTTCATTTCCATGGGAGGTTATTCTGATGCCCTCTGGTGTTGGAAAGCTAGGCGCACTAGATTAGGAGTAGATGTATTTAATGTACTAGAGTGAGCAAGTGCAATCTGATAAAATGGATTTGGTGCAAAAGAAGGGGTTTTCTTCAGGATAGGAAGGGGTGCGCAAGGCTGGCTACCTTGAAAAGATGGATTTCTCCATTTTGGTGCCTCTTCCTTGATGGACTGTATAGCCTACGCTTGCCCAAACAAGTGCTCCTCTTCATACATCAGCTCATGTTGATATCTGTACTGCTCTTCTAGCCTATTAATTTCCAATTTTAGGGCCATTTCCCTTTTCATTACAGGGCAACTAGGAGAGCTGCTTGAGGGGATTCTCTGAATATTTTGAGTCTGATCGATATTATATGTAGGAAAACAAAACCCATAATTTTTTACAACAGAAGTATACATACAAGAAATGATTCCTGATGGCACCAGGCTACTTAACTAGTAGATTTAACTCAGAGTCACTAGATGCTAGAAAATTAAATGATTTGTAATAACAGGACCAGCATCAATCCTAAAACTTTACTTCATTTAAAAACTTGTGGTCCCATCGAGCATGCCATAACTATTGATGAAGGAAAGTTACACCTAGTGGTAGGAAAATAGGTTCCTACCCTCTCCATACAACATGGAAACTCCTCTCTCACCTGTGGGATAGTGAAGTAGGAGAGGAGAGTCTCTAGTTAAGGGCTAGCTCCCTTTGATGTATCAAGTTTGTTTCAGCAAGTCCAAAATACAGGCATATATAGATATATAGATATGTATATAAATTGGGGGGTGAAAAGGGAGGAAAATGTAGAAAATAAACCTACTCTAAAGAGGTGATACACCAAAATAAGTCGACCTTCCCACATCCACACTCAGGATCAGACAAAACAACATACATACACTCAGGCTTGGCAGAAAGACCAGGGTGTAAGAGAATGACAGGGAGGTTATTATGGAAAACACATGAACAAGGACTCACCAAGATGCTATGGAATACATACTGAAAATGACTTCCTTTGTTTTTGCACCCCAAATGGAACTCTTCTCTTGTAAGATGCAAACTGGCACTTTATAGATAGCTGGTGTGTTGGTATTTAAACCTGTGAAAGCATTAAAATAAAATGACTGAACACAAATCAAACACACAGGACATACATAGGGTATCCATCCAAGATGTCAAGCACCTAGAACAACAAACATGCTCTGATACCACTTGTCAGGATCTTGCTCTACCAATTAGAGCACATATGATTACTACTCGTATTAGCAACTAATCACGAAATTTAACCAGAAGTATAAAGTAACTAGAAATATGAAACAACACAGGATATAAGAGACAATACACAATTGTATTATATACACAGAAGAAAATACAATAAGGAAGATGCCACTTCTTCCTCCACCTCAAAGGCTCGCCACACCTCAAGACCTTCTTCCCTCTCTCTCTCGGTCCCAACAATCAAATCCAATATAGAATTGATGTTCACCTCTCCAACCAGTCAGTAACATGCTGCCAGTTCACCAAGTACACAACCATACTCCAAGTAGATCTCCCATGAACCTTCAACCTGTAATTCAATAGACCATACTCACAATTGTAGATCTCTCTACACCCTTGAAGAACCCTTCTTCAACTAGTACCCCAGTGGATCAGCTCTTTGACCTTGCAGACCTTGCAACTCTCCCTGATCAAACACTCTCAGCACCCCTTTGGAAATAGGAGGAGCTACACTAGCTCTCTCTAAAAGCTCTATGGCTTTCTAGCACACACTTACAATACAGCCCATGAGTCCATATATAGATCTCATGCTTACAATAATTAGACTAACCTAATTACAATAATTAGACTCGTAACTCAAGACTACGACTAGCCTTCAACATGCAAACTGGCAGTCCAAAAATAGACTCTCCCAGATTCACCATGCAAACTGCCTGTTCTCACACAAGCTACCGACGTCGGCTCCTCTGTGACCGATGTCAGCCGACTGGTAACCGACGTCGGTTGCTTCCTCTTGCTATCTGACCGATGTCAGTTGATCAGACCGATGCCATTTTTCCTACAACTGAATCAGCAACTCCCCGTAACTCTGGATCCTCCTTAACTTCTCCTGTTTGCATCCTGGTGAAGCTTTTAGCTCCACAACATAACAATCTCGCACTTGGAGATAAATAGCTGCACCTGTACCTGTACCTGTACACCATCTAAATTATTCCCTGGCTTGTATTCCTCTTCAAGATCAATCCTGAAGACCAACCACCACAAAGCCTGTGATGCTGCACCTGTCATTCAAGTAACCTGCCACATCCGAACCTACATATCCATGTGGTGAAGAACTTGACCCTGCATAACAAGAAACCCTACTGCTAGTCCCACTGAACTACCCTCCAGTACTCCTTCCCCGAATTGGCTCCATACTTTTTGACAACCCCCACTGCTTGGGAAAATAACTTAGGTCTACACTAGACCTCATGTGATTTTGAACCCTGTTTCAAGCTAAGCTTGAACTGTCCAGCCCTTGGTGTGCTTTCAGATTCTGCATCCTGCATTATGAACCCTGCCAACACCATCTTCACATCAGCTCCCACTGGAGATCAAATCTCCATGTCTCTTATGCCAAAGAATTTCGCTGCTCCAAATTCTTCATGACACGCCTCTGAACTTACCTTACCTTTAGCTCAGCAAATACCTGTATGTACAAACCTACTAGTAAATCACCCACATACAGTAACAAAATGATGTCATGATTCATCATCCACTTGGTAAGACAAAACCACAATAGTTACACTGACATTGACTGAAGCCATGCTTAGTCATCCACCTGTCAATACCTGTACCACTGTCCTGCAGCTTCCTCAAGACCATATGCCTTGGCCTTCTGTCTCTTGTATCCATCCACTCTCTTCTTTATCTCAAGAATCCATTCCGTCTCTTAGTGCTTACATCCAGCTGACAAATCTACCAACAAATACCTGTTTGGTTCTTCTCCAAGGACTCACACTCCTTATCCATGCCAAGCTCCCACTGTATCTGGACTCTACCTGCATTACCTCTTCCAACTTCCTGGTTCTTGACTATCAAAGAGGCAATATAAAGAAGGTGAACAATGAATATGAGGTTCACTTACCATTTCTGACCTCAACATGAGCGTTTGAGACTTGCTTTCCGCCCACTATCCGTACCAGTGACCGATCTCGGCCATCTCCCAGTCTGTTTTCGATCGATGTCGGCTTCCTGTACTGAACCTGAATGCCGACGTCATTTCCCTGGCCGACACCGGCGTCCCTGCTGCCGACGTTAGTTCCTTCATGACCAACGTCGGTCTTCCTGTTGCCGACGTCGGTTACTGTATAACCGACGCTGATACCTGTGTTCATCTGTGAGTGACAACTTTTTACCTGCGAGCTCTCCATGGATCAAAATCCTAATCAAATCAATCCTGCTCTGCTCAGAATAATTTAGTTTTCTCACCTGATCTCTGTCCATCATCTCCTCCATGAACACCAAGGCTTTCCAGTTCTTTAGCTTGTCAAAGACATCTGACCTCCGCTTCAAAACTTGCATTCTCCTCCTACATATGTGGCCAAGCCTATAAAGCCACATCTCTGCAACAGAAGGTGAATCAGCAATATAAGTAGATAGATAAAGGATACCTACTTTCTTACCACCATCTAATTCAAGTGTATCCGCTGTGAGAGTTATAGTGCATCTCTCATCATCCAAATTTCTTGAAGAAATTAGACTCATCTCCAAGACTGGTACCTGCATGACTTCCTTCAACCACTGTGAGTCATCCGTCTGCACTTTCAGCTTCACTTCCCCTTCGTCAATCATCTGACAAGGCTCTCCAACCCCTAAATAAATCTCTCCAAAGTCTCCAAATACATACCCATGAAAAGATGCTCTATTTTGGGCTGCATGGAAAGAGGCAAAAGAATCTGTAAACAAAGATTCCACTTTATCCAGAACACCCTGTACAATATTACCTGCAACATGTGCTTCCACCAGCTAATCTTCTAACGACCAACGATCTCTTTTAACCTGCTCTTTCTTTCCATCAATCAGACCATTCATGCTATTCAGTTTCTCCATGCGTAGCTTACTTTCTTCTACCATTGCTATACTCCCACTCAATCTGAAACCCCTGTGAGTGACCTATAATCAACAAACACTACCAGATCTGAAACCACCTGTTAGTCAACCCAACCGAAAGCTCTGATACCAATTGTCAGGCACCTAGAACAACAAACATGCTCTGATACCACTTGTCAGGATCTTGCTCTACCAATTAGAGCACATATGATTACTACTCGTATTAGCAACTAATCACAGAATTTAACCAGAAGTATAAAGTAACTAGAAATATGAAACAACACAGGATATAAGAGACAATACACAATTGTATTATATACACAGAAGAAAATACAATAAGGAAGATGCCACTTCTTCCTCCACCTCAAAGGCTCGCCACACCTCAAGACCTTCTTCCCTCTCTCTCTCAGTCCCAACAATCAAATCCAATATAGAATTGATGTTCACCTCTCCAACCAGTCAGTAACATGCTGCCAGTTCACCAAGTACACAACCGTACTCCAAGTAGATCTCCCATGAACCTTCAACCTACAATTCAATAGACCATACTCACAATTGTAGATCTCTCTACACCCTTGAAGAACCCTTCTTCAACCAGTACCCCAGTGGATCAGCTCTTTGACCTTGCAGACCTTGCAACTCTCCCTGATCAAACACTCTCAGCACCCCTTTGGAACTAGGAGGAGCTACACTAGCTCTCTCTAAAAGCTCTATGGCTTTCTAGCACACACTTACAATACAGCCCATGAGTCCATATATAGATCTCATGCTTACAATAATTAGACTAACCTAATTACAATAATTAGACTCGCAACTCAAGACTACGACTAGCCTTCAACATGCAAACTGGCAGTCCAAAAATAGACTCTCCCAGATTCGCCATGCAAACTGCCTATTCTCACACAGGCTGCCGACGTTGGCTCCTCTGTGATCGATGTCGGCCGACTGGTAACCGATGTTGGTTGCTTCCTTTTGCTATCTGACCGATGTCGGTTGATCAGACCGATGCCATTTTTCTTGCAACTGAATCAGCAACTCCCCGCAACTCTGGATCCTCCTTAACTTCTCCTGTTTGCATCCTGGTGAAGCTTTTAGCTCCACAACATAACACAAGAAAGAGGTAAAACTATCTTTATTTGATCCAGGCAAAAATTTTAGCAGGGCTGCACCTGACTAAACTGTGAAAAAGATGATTACAAAATGAACAAGTTCACAATATATATGAAAAAACAAGAAGAGAAATTGGTGCTTCTTTCTTGCAAATTGCAAGTCATGTCTCTCATTGGGAAGAACAAGTTGCTCAAGGAATTAAATGGACTACACCTTTTGTCTGCTCGAAAACCATCCCCTTGTTGATGACTTAGACGGTTTGTCAATCCATTTAATAAAAAATGGAGGAAAACTGATTTTATCTCAACTGTTGTGCCTTTCATGATTAATTCACAGGGACTACTCCACCTACTGAAGTCACTTCCCAAGTGGTGCCACTTGGATCAACTGCTAGCTCACTCTGTCCTTTGCCACTTGGGTCACCTTGTCACTCTTGCACCTTGTCTGTCACTTTGGCTTTGTCTTCTATCTTTCTTGTCTTTTTTGGCTGCTTGGCCCCTTTAGGCAAACTTTCAGCTGGTCGCTTCACTTTGGGCTCTTCTGGTTAGCGCTTCCCTTTGCCTTTTAAAAATAAATAGCTATCTCCTTTTTGTAAACTTGACGTCCTCAAAGATGTCATCAAGCCTGCTAGCTCATCCTTCTAAACTTCTTTGCAGTCTACTTTAACTTAGCACCCAGTCGGGCATTCCTCTCCTTGTTATTTCGACAGGGCCTTTGGAAAAGTCCTCAGACAGTCCCATTGAATGTTTCAAATGCCCTTTTATTTTGTGCATGGACTGCCTTAACCTTATTATGGCCTACTTTGGATGGTCTATGGCTTTGAACCGCTCCTCGAGCCTGCTGGATATTCTTTGGTAGTCTGCAGACTGTTGTCGGGCTTTGGCTTGTGTTCCCCATGGGCTTTTGTCTGCGGACAAAAAGTCCACAAAAATTTTGCCTGGGCCTTTGCCTTTGAATTTGAAAGCTTTGGTTGGGATTTAGTAAATTTTGGCAAATTTGAACTTAGACAATAAGACTTACCCGGAT
This sequence comes from Torreya grandis, assembly GCA_037957365.1. NCBI lineage: Eukaryota > Viridiplantae > Streptophyta > Pinopsida > Cupressales > Taxaceae > Torreya > Torreya grandis. Next base: position 1,814,399 of record JARHVA010002203.1, read on the forward strand.
TTCCCTTTGAAGCACCGGCCCTCCACTAGGGCAATGAACTTGGATGCTGTATGGACTGGGCCGATGAACCCACTTAGTTGAACCAAGAGATTGAACCAGGTAAAGGAACTTGCCTTCGAATTTGAACTAGGCCAATTGATGAATTAGGCTGAGCCAATGCTTGAAACGAGATTGTCGAACCCTGAAGATAGACCTTGCAACCCAAAAATAACTAGCTTTTGAATAACAGGTGAAGAAGGTGACCAAAATTTTGCCTGTGGGAAAAATAGGTCAACAATAACCATCCAAACAAATCATAAAGATATAGATATCAAACAATATACCATTAATGTTGAAAATCCTTATAACACTAGATAGTATCATGGTGTTGTGATAGATGTCAAACACAAGTGCTTGGAAGAATGTATCCAACCTTGATATATTATTGTTATAAATTAGAACAACAACATACAAATTGCCAATGTTATTGATAATGATGCAAAAAGTGCCATCCATAATATATAATGATATGAAATCATCACCATGCTCATCTCCAAAAATAGTGTAATAATCTTAACTGCTCCAATCTATCCAAGTAGCTGATATCGTTCATGTATATTCAAAAAATTGTATGCCCAACAATATGGGATAACCATCAATCAATAATGGATTAATAAAAAACCAATGCTCTCCAAGAATGGTTTGATATTCACTCAAATCTAATTTATGATTTACTTCATCTATTCATGTGTTCATATTATTACTAACTAGTTCTAAACATGTTGGTATACTATTATCTTATTCCTTCATGATTGGAGTCTTCATTAAGCCCTCTAAATGACATGTCTCATCAACCTCATCACCACAATCATGTGAACAATGTGAATTTTCTGATTCATATAAATTTGATGGTTCTTTATGCTTGGTAGTCATAAGAGGCTTATTCATGACATGTTCAACCTCCATAACATCTTCCTTTTGAAGGAAAAGGCTTATAAGGTAATCTTCCCTTTCTTGTGTTGTGAGATCTATGTGGTTGACTTATTCTTTGACTTGTTGAATGTGTTATTTTGCATGGGTATCCATCAACCTCACCACCTTCACTCTTTTTATCCACTCCTCATTCATTTTTTTAGACTATCTTACTTATTTTATGCCAAAATACACAAATTGGGTACTCTTATGGTTAACACCTTCATTAAAAGCTTCATGTTTAACACTTGGATTTTGGATGGCATCAATAGGAGATACAATACCACTAACTTATTCATGAGTAGGGGTTTTTATCTCATGAGAATGATGAGATAAGATGTTCTTGTCCCCAAATAGAATTTTAGGACTATTATTACCCTCTTTTATGCCATCTCTAAAATTTTCAAACACCACCAAATCTTTTCTTGCCTCGTGTCCCTCCCATGTGATAAGAGGTGGTAATGTCTCAAAAGGATCTTCATTTTATATGCTCTAATATTCAAAATTAGATTGCATGTAATTTTGACTTATCATTTCACACTCAAATGGAAGTAGGAAGTTACTATTAAAATACTTAAAATCAAAACTTTTATCAAACACATTTAGAGCGCTTTCATGATGCTCAACTCAAGTTAGATGCTCTTCATCAAATGCTCGCCCAAAAAACTAATTTTCTATAACTATCCCAAGGCTTCAAGGTGATTCTTTATTCCATTCTTTGGCAATTACTTGAATGTTGTGTGTTTATTTGAGTTAGTTTATTTAAGTCTTGGTAACTCACCAAATGTAACATCTTCTTCATGTCTTCACCTTGTTCTTTCACAAGAAATTTGATCTTCATAACCCATAAATTCATCCTTATGAAGTTCTTCACCCATTTTTTCTAACTCCATACCTCTTGCATTATTTTCTTTTTATTTAAGGGTGGTTACGACACTTAACTAATTTTCTATTTTGTGCATTGAGTAGTGAGCCATACTCAATCGAAGGCAAAGATCAACCATCTCCCTATCTTTGTCTTCCATGAACTTAACAGCCATGTCTCTATCCATAATAAATTGCAAGTAGTCATCTTTCATTAATTCCATTGCTTCCTTGATATTATGCAAGTGTGTATGATAAATTCCACTTATCATTCCCTTATGCCTCTCTTTAATTTGGGTTGTCCAAATGAGGTCTTCAATGTGTTTATGAGTATTATCCATCCTTGATAATACTTCCACTAATTTTCCTTCCTTTACCATAAATTGATCTTCCAAATCTTCCAATAATAAATGCCTTTGTTCCCAATCATCAAAGTGCCCTTGGCTGCTATGTACTAACTTTTTTGATTTGTCTTCTTGTATAGAAAGTTTATAATCATTAGAATCAGCCATCTCATTTGTAGATGCTTTGCAACCTTCAAACATGAATGGCAGGACAACAGTGTGATAAATCAAAGGAGCACCAATAGAATCCATACCTTCATATGGTTTATCAATGTCAATCTCTAAACCAACATGCTCTATGTCAAAGGGACTCATATCCACCACCTTTCTAGATGCTTCATGTGTTTCTTCTTGTAAGGATAATGGGGCCACATTAGAATCATTACAAGATTATATCCTTTTATCCTCATGTACTAAATTATCATGTTTCTCAAACTCCTCATGAAGATTTTTGCAAACCTCACTTGTAGTTTTTCTACCCTTTTCTTGTACAAATAGATCAAGATTTATCATATGGTATTATTTCGTTGCCAATTCAGTCTTGTAGTGTTGCCTTGGATGCAAGTCCATGAAATTAATGAAAGGTAATTTTTTCTTAACATATTGAGGGAGTATCATATTCCTCAAATATGCTAAGTATTTCTTCCCTTATATCATGTTATGTTGAACCTTTACTTGTAGATGTGGATGAGTCACTACAGGGCCTAGATTATCTTGAAAGAGAATAAGCTTCATTGTGTTTGAGCAAGGTCCTTCATGATCTTTTCCATGCTAGGAATTTTTCCCATAATTAACTAACTCGCTGTCCACAACTTAAAATTAACCCAAATTGAAATGCAATCAACTAATTTTACCCAATAGGTTGGCAAGATCCAAGCTCTAATACCACTATAAGAACCCCTATCAATCCTTCACTATTTTTCTCAATTTGACCCTTAGTCAATTAATCAAATACTTGTTAAGTAAACCTCTAAATTATGATTTTTGATTCTGATATGAATTTCTAAGTTTTGGTGTTTGAATTTTGGATTGTTTATGATGTAAATATAAGTACCAAATAAGAGAGAACATAACAAACAACTTAACAATACCAAAGGAACCCTTTATTAATGAAATATGAGGTCTGATCACAAATAAATCAGGTCTAATATGATGTTTATTCAAACTATAACAACAATTACAGACCCTAAGTATTTAAGTGTTCAACAATTATAAAATACACGAATGATGCATACTTCCAATGGAAATGAGATAAGGAATGTAAAAGACCATATGATGACGAAACAAACTCTTGGACTCCAACAAGTGTGAAATTTCTAAAGATAATTGGAAAGTTTGAAATACAATGTTGATTTCAATTTGGTGATGCCAACTCTCCAAAATCTCCTCTACACCCTAGTGCTCAAATTCAAATTAGATTAGAGGAACCGTAGGAGTTAAAATATGATCAAATGATGTGAAACCTTGGGTGTAAAATCTATATATGCACTTTCTCCTTCAAGCCCTAGGTGTAAAATGATGGAATCCTTCAAAATACACAATACCCAAATTACCAAAAAAATCATATAAAATCACATGAAGCTGATAAAAATCTAGAACCACCTCCAATGGCCTTCAATAATGCCCAAACCTAGTCGTCCATCTTGGATAAATTTTAAAAATTATTTTTGACCTCTAAAATTGCCAAAAACACCAAAATAGGGTGTAGAAACCCTAGCCAAAATTATATCAAACCCTAGTAGTTGTAAACCTACAAATAAAATATTGTTTCTAATTCCTTCTCAATGTCAAATACCTTAAATAAACTCAATGGCAAACCCTGGGTGGATTTACCTCTGCAAGTGGTATTAGGTTTTTGTCCAAGCCACTAAATTCTAAGGGTTCTCATCCTTAGAACATGTTGAACTTTTAAATACAAGCTCTCTAAGTATTTTGAAAGAAATAACCAAATCCAAGATATCCAAATGACTTGCACTTATATCTTTTTAAAGGCTCAGTTAAGTCTTCTAGAAGAATCAAAAATAACCTCCTCAAATCTTCTAGAAGCACACTTTATTTAATAAAGTGACTTTATGATATTTAATATTAAAGTGACTTTAATAAAGTAAATTTATAATATTCAATAAAGTGACTTTATAATATTCTTTTTTTTAATTTGTCATTTTAATTAAATTAATTAAAATAAAGTTATCTTTTTTATATTTATTTAAAATAGACAACTTTAAATAATTAATTTAATTATTATTCCCTTATAACTTCATTATTTAGCTTATGGCAATAAAATAATCTAAATATCAATATCTATAATAATTCAAAAAAATAGGGACATTACATTTTCCCCTCTCATCGGGAACATGTTAGACAAGACAAAGGACGTATCTAATCTTATTTATTATAAAGGGATTTATTATATTTCTTGTAGTTGTGAAAAGGTTTATATCGATGAATTTGGGAATCCTATTCATGTTAGACTTAAAGAGCACTATATTGACCTCGCACATAATTGGTTCTAAAAACCTACCATTGCAGAACATTCACATAACACATGGCATCATATTTGCATGGATAGAGCTAAATTTATTACTAAATAAGACTATTACTTAAGAAGAAGGGTGCAATAAGCTATTAAATTTGAGAATGATCCTTTTAATTTAAATAGGGATGATGGTTGAAGTTTGAGTATGAATTGGAAACCTATTACTAGATTATAAAGAATAAATCTAATATTGTTCTTCCTCCTTAGCTAACCCCCTATTTTGATCTTCAAACTTTTTTTTATTATTTAATATCACTCATGTCTTCTTATTCATCAAATCTTCATGATAATAGGCCTAGTGTAAGGCCTAAAATGTTGAGGCATTTAAATTTCTAAATGTAGTTCCACTTTTAACAATTTATTATTTGCATCTTAAACATGAATTCTTTAGTTATATACCTTCCTTAATAAAATATAAAAAATTGTCTCCAATATAGATAGATGGGGATGGGTGAGCCATATTGATCTTGTGGGGGGTATTTAGACTAGTAGTGTTCATTCGACAAGGCCACTCCATTCTAATAGATGATGGAAAGCTGAAGGTCATAATAAAATGTGATAATAAAGTTATTATAATTGGATATGAGGAAGTTCAATTTATAAAACTCAGGGGTGAGCACTTATTCCCAATAATTTTTTCTCGTCTTATTGAAGGAGTGCCATAAAATCTTCTATGGCATGTTATATTTGGTCATAATCATTATTACAACAAAAATATAATACAAAGAATGTTATAGGTTTCCAATAGTTCCCAAGAATATTGAAAAGTGTGAAACGTGAATATTATCCAAACATGAAATGGAACCATTTAAAATTATAAAATGGAAATCTTATAGTAAATTTTAGTTGGTTCACTCTAATTTGTGTTTTATACCAATTATTTTTATCTGTGGTTATAATTAGTTCATGTTGTTCATTCATCATTATAGCATAATAACTTGGATATACTTTCTGAAGAAAAAAATGTAAGTTTTTACAACATTTCAAAAGTTTCAAACAATTGTTGAAAATTAATCCCAATCCTACATTGGGACACTTAGGACTAACAATGGTGGTGAATTCATGTCAAATGTGTTTGAAACCTATCTCAATAAAATGGGATCAAGCATCATCTCATAGTCCCTTACACTTCTCAATAGAATGGAGTAGTTGAGCAGATGAACTGAACTATGATGAACATGGTTTGATAAATTTTGTATTTTGAAGGGGTAAATATAAATTTTTAGGTAGAAATAATAAAACCAATAGTGTATCTCTGTAACAATTCACCATCAATAGCCCTTCAAATGAAGAATCTATAAAAAAATTGTTTTGTTCATCTCTATTTAGTATGACATCTTTAGGAATTCAAATCCACCTACTTCAAATTGAATCCAAAATAGAAAAGGAATAAAGTAGACCACAAGAATTTTAAGTGCATCCTTTTAGGATAATTAGAGTCCTTGAAGGCATACATTCTATTTGATGAGAGAAGAAAGAAATTTAGTATTGTAAGATATGTTTATTATAAAACTACAAGTGACATATCAATCATTAGTTAATAATTAAATCAACTTAAGAAATATGTTAAATTTTATGATTTAAAGAATATTGATACAGAAGTTCATGTCAAAATGAACCATGATTTGTTATAATGGGCCATGATCAAGAACTGGTGAGATTCAAACACATTAGACTCTTAACATGTGAAGACAAAAAGTCTTATAGCAAAAGAGGAACTAAATATGAGCAGAATAAAAGCTTATAAATATAATCAATGAAAATATATTTGATTAGAGGTACATAAAAATTTAGATAAGAGGCACAAATCCACCTACATTTGGAAATGTAAACACATGATAGTTTCCAAATTAATAGTTAGTACCATGTTTATGATGTCAACATTAGTTATTAAATGTCGAGTACATCCACACCAACCAATTTTGACTAAAAATTAGACATTTGCATGTGCAACTTAATGACCTCATTTTTATTAAAGGTAAAAGTGATTTTTCTGAGGGCCTCTACCCATACAAAATACCACCATAGTGGATAGTTATGTAGACCAACAGATCCACAAACAAAGTAAGAACATACAAGTTCACTAGATACACAGCAAAAAATCAGCACAAAAATAGTTGATATACAGCTTCTATTACAAATTATCATAAGTTATCAATATTTTTTCTTCCATTAATTATAATTTGATGTCCATTCCTTTATCATACTTTGAAATTTTATCTACATCCCACTTACCAATCCTTTATTTTTAAATGTAGAAGCCACTCCTTTAAGCCTTTTCTTGGGAGCAGGATCATTGTCACTTGTATTAGCATTGTTGAAGAACTGTGATAAACCCTCCATACTCTGCATGGCATTGTTTATAGTTACTTTATTTAAATTGACCAATAGATTTAATTTTTATTTGATTTCCCTATTCTCATTCTCCAAATTATTAACTCTATCAAATAGAGTCTCAATCTGGGATGTTATTTCAATTTCCTTCTTCCAAGAATAATACAAGCCATCCTTTTTATTGAAGATGTTAACATAGTATTTCAATCTAGAGTGGGCATTTATGAACTAGCATAAAAATACCTTATGAATATTAACCTCATCCTCCAAAATCTCATATTTATCCTAGTTTTTATCAATATCTTTAAAATATTCTAGATCAAAATCTACCTGAGCCTGTAGATGAGGATCCCTTATTTTATCCTATACTTGTTCATTTTTCTATTTATTGCTTGTATCATTCATGCCTTCCCTATTATTAGTAATATGATCATTCTCTTTACTTCCAGTAGAAGTCAAATCCATTCCTTCCCTATTATTAGTAATGTGATTGTCCATTTGAATGTCTTATTTTTTAACCTACTTTACCTCAGAATGAATATCCTACTCGACACCAACATTATTATCTATCTCCTCAATGTTGATCATGACATTTGAAACCTATGGTGTGTGATCACTGAGAGCCTCCTTTTTCCTATTCTCATCCCTATCATTTCCCTCATTCTTTTTTGGTTTTGTTTTATCACTATTCTTTAGTACTCTTTTTAGAGGTATAGATATAAAAACATTGACTTTGGCATTTTTCCTTCTAGTAATTAGAGACTACGAATATCGATTTTACGTATGGAATAACTTATAAATAAGGAATATATTAGCATGATGTAATGACTCAGATTTCCTACACATTTAAAATTTCGTAACTGAATGCTCCAGAAAATGTCAGATATAAAATGGGATGCTCACAAGAATTTTATGATGCATTTAATTGAGGAAATGTAAATTTTTATAATGAATAACTTTATATATACCATCCAATGTAACATACCTAATTATTTATTCCACCACATCATCAAATGGGATTGGGAAATATTTTCTCTTAAATCCACCCTAGAAATATAACTTAATGACCTCCTTATTACACCTAAGTGACCTCAATATTACACCTAATCATGTTAAATACATGTGTAGTAATAACCATAAAATGGAATAAGAAACATACACTAACACTCCCATTAAGCTTAGCTTAGGTGGGTAGAATAATTGTGTCCCATAAACAAGGCCTGATTAGGTACCTAATTACATAGAAAATGCCCCCATAATAATATAGATAAGTTACCTCCCATAATTAAAGAGAATAATAATAGAGGACTATAAACCTCCCCCAGAAGATGATGTTGAATTAGCCTACACTGCAAGAACTCATAAATGAAGATACTTTCTATTGGTGAAGTATTCAGTGAAAATATAAGCAATCTAATCCATAGTATGTAAAAATATAAGATCAATTACCCATCTATGAATGAGATATCAAATGTGTTGGAAATATTGTCATTAATGTCAAAGTTCTAGCATTATTGGTGATAAAGACCCCATTGCATTTAATGTTATTTGTAATAGATATATCTTGGCTAATGTGAGTTAATATTTATTTATTATTAACGAATATATTTTTGGTTGCATATGAGACAAAAGAAGGGCCCATGGAGAAGTCAAAGAGCCACGGGGTAAAGACAAAAGAAGGATGGGACACATTTTCCCATGAAGAGTCATCTTGGGGAATTCCAAGAGTCACCAAGTGAAGACAAAAGAGGAAGGGCACAATTTCTCATGAAGGGACACTTTGAGGAATACGAAAAGTCACCAAGATAAGGACAAAAGTGGGAAGGACGTTTTTGGTCATGAAGGGTCACCACATGACTTTTCAAAGGCAAGAATATGAAGGGTCATCCAAGTTTGGCACCATTTTCCATGAGGATTGAAGGGTCACAAAGGGAGAAGGCCAAAGGTCATTTGGAAAGCTATAAATAAAGGCTTGAGAAGCCATTTGTAATATGGAAGATAGAGGTTGATTTGATATTGTAATATCTAGCTTAGAAGAGCAATTGTGAGAGATGAATATGATTTGTATTTGTTATATCTAGCTTAGAAGAGCAAAGGTGAGAGAGAGGAAAGAGATGTTGTATTGAACTATCATTTGTTGAGATAGCAACATTGAGAGATAGGTGTGTGGTATACACAAAGGGGTTAGTGCTCCTATGGGTTAGTGCTCATGAATTCTTGTTGGGTTGATGCTCAGAAAAGGGGTTGGTGCTCTTATGCATTAGTGCTCATGAATTGTTGTTGGGTTGGTGCTCGGCAAAGGGGTTGGTGCTCTTGTGGGTTGGTGATCATGAATTGTTGTTGGATTGGTGCTCGGCAAAGGGGTTAGTGCTCCTGTGGGTTGGTGCTCATGAATTTTTGTTGGGTTGGTGCTCGAAAAAGGGGTTGGTGCTCCTATGGGTTGGTGATCACGAATAGTTGTTGGGTTGGTGCTTAGCAAAGGGGTTGGTGCTCCTGCAAGTTGGTGCTTGCAAATATTGTTTGGGTTGGTGATCATTTATATACTTGAGATTGTTCTCCATGGTTTTTCCCATATTGGGTTTCCACATTATATCTGGTGTCTCTCTCTATCTTGTGTGGTGTTTATTGTTTGAGTTTTATTTCATATCTTGAATGTTTGATTAAGTGGAATTTGGTTAAAGGAAAATTTTATAAGATATATGATATACTGATTCACCCCCCTCCTCAGTATATCCTGTGCTTAACAAAATGAAGTTCATATAAAAATCTATGTGTTTGGCTCATTGATGTTGGACCAGATTCCTATAGATCTAGATAGTACTCTAGTTATCATAGAAAATGACTATGGGTATCCTAAAATGCATATGAAACTCAATAAAAATTCCCTAAAGCTAAATATCCTTAGTAGAAGCATTAAAAACTCTTTTATAATCAACCTCAGTAGATGATAAGGTAATAGCATTCTACTTATTTCTAAACTAATTAGTTTAGTCTAAACCAAGGGAAAAACTATATCCTAAAGTGGAATTGTGATTTTGAATATCACTAGCCCAATTTGAATCTATGTATCCAATTAATTCAACATCAATACCTTCTCCATAGTGAATCCTAATACTATGAGTACCATAAATGTAGTAGATAATCCACATGTTTACCTTCCATTATATCTCATGTGGTATCTACATAAACTCAAAGACCATGTCTATTGCATATGAAATTTTAGGTCTAATGTGAGTTTAATAGATGAGATTGCCAATAAGTTGTCGATATAATGTAGCATCAACCAATGAATAAAAACACTCAACCTCAAGTTGAACTCCAAAAAGAAAGGGATTAATATTTTTATTGTAGTCACCCATGTGAAACTATGCAATCAAATCAAGAGCATACTTGGATTGTGTAATGGTGATCCCTGAGTCATACTATGAAATATCAATCTAACGAAATTATTACAATAAAGCCAAGTCAGTCATGGATAATATATCATGTAGAAAAATGTTCACTACTACAATGAAGGATGAATAACTTCATGTGATCAATAATTCATAAACATATAAAATCTGAATTAGGAGTGAGTCTTTCAGAGTGGGCCACAATCAAGGATTAGGTCTGGATAGAATTAAATGCATAAAGAATTTACCTATTGTAAAAATGAAATCAAACATTGGCTAGAAGAAGGTTATTACACAAAAATTCAAGTATTGAAATATTAGCATTAACGTCATTATTCTTCATTATCCATAAAATATTTAGGAAAGGTATATATATAGGTGGAAGATAAACATGTCCTCATATCATGAATGTGGGATTGTCTTTTACAATGACTTAAAAATATAGAGAAACAATCTAACTAAACATGTGTAGGTAAATACCATTAAATGGAATAAAACCTACACTAATAGATTCATCCTACCACAAAATGTAGACATCTAGATCAAAATGGTATCTAGTGAACCTAATAGTGAGGAGGTAAGAATCCATCCTAGCATACCAGGCCCTAGGAGCTTGTTTGAGGCCATAGATAAATTTATAAATTCTGTAAACTAAGGAATAATCCTTCATAAAACCTTGTGGCTGATACATATATATTTCCTCCTTAAGGTCTTCTTGAAGAAATGTGTTCTTCACATTCATTTGATAAACATCCCAATGATGAGTTATAGTAATAGAAATAGTGGGTCTATTAGAATTCATATTTACAACTGATTCAAAGGTATCAATGTATTTGATACCAAAAAACTATGAAAAATCTTTTACTACCAACCATGCTTTCAACTTATCCACTAACCCATCTGCTATAAATTTTTTTCGATAGATCCATCTACATATAATAATTTTTCTTCCCTTAGGAAGGGGAACCAAATATCAAGTGTGGTTCTTAATCAAGGAGCTATACTCATCATGGATGGTTTTATCCCACTTAAGAGTGATAAAATCCTCATGAAATGACTATAGATTGGATGTAATGGAAATGAAGACATGTGGAACACCCTATAACTATGAGCATGTCCACCTAGTATTTGATTGATCCCCAACCCAATCACATATAGTTTATAGTGTTTGTCTAGCCCATAGAGGGTCTAAATTCAAAGATTTAGGAGGAGATTCCTCAACCTCTAAAAAGTGACTAGGATAATAAGGTTGTGAATCCCTATCTTTGGTATCATCATCTAAATGGGAAGAATAATCCTCATCATCAAGAATCTACTCAGGGTGATCTAAATCATCAGAACTATCATCAAATCCTAATGAGTCCAAGGGGGAGGGATAAGTGTCAAGTCTGTAGTTTGAAGGACCCTCCTAAAAATGAACACTTATCAATGATCAACTCGTGTGTGGTATAATTATTAACCTGGTATCCCTTAACACCACATAGATACCCAATAAAGATTCAAGGCTTAGTCTAAGGATCCATTGCCTTAAGTTTATTCTTAGGAATGTCAACCATAGATAGAAATAAAAACACTCTAAAGTGTTTAACTATGAGTTTCTAACCACTCCAAGATTAAAAAGGAATGATTCCTTTTGAGTATCAATGGAATGTGGTTATATATGTAACATGCATATTGAATGGCCTCTACCAAGCATTTAAGTGCAAGATATTTGGAGTGTATCATACATTTTTCCATTTCCTTCAAGGACCTATTCTTATATCCTACCACACCATTCCGATAAGGACTATATGGAGCTATACATTGTAAATCAATCCCTTTTAAAGTGAAAAATTTATGAAATGATGGTTGGCATACTCTCCACTATTGTGTATGCATAAAACCTTGGTGATTTTCTTTGATTGTTTCTCCACAAGATCCTTGAAGTCTTGAAAAGGATAAAAACTTCAGATTTTTATTTATGAAATTACACCCAAGTATACCTTGAAAATTTATCAATTAATGTAAAAATATATTTGGTATTACTAAATGATGGCTTTGGAAATTGACCAAAATTATCACTATGAAAAAGCTCCAAAATCTATGTAGCTCTCCATGATTTGTCTTTATCATACATCTATTTAGGATGTTTACCAAGTATGTAACCTTAGAAAACACCATCATAAAAGTGGACACAATGAAATATTCTAATCATATCATGATGACTGAGTTGCTCTAAGTAGAGATATTTAAGATGGCTAAATCACTTGTGTCATAACTTACTCACCCCATCTAAGTGAGTGAGTGATAGTGTAGTATAATGGTCATCAAGATAAAAGTGTGAGAAAATGTACAACCATGATTGGTGATTTACTTTCCCAACTACTAATATATAATTACTATGTAACTCTCTAATGACCATAGAATCTTAGGTTAAACTCAACTCTCTTGCCTGATCCAATGTGGGTGATTAAATTAAAAAAATAAAATATTAATTGATAGTGATGAAACATATAGAACATCCTCAAATGTTTCATTGGTTACTTCAAAAAATGCTCTCCCAAAAACTTATATATAAGTATCATCACCTATCAAATAGAAAACATTGAACATGGCTCTAAGGATGAGAAAACGTCTTGTGACGAATCCATGTAATGTGAAACACTAGAATCAATCACCCATATGGAAGGTTGAGATGAAACTGTAATAAGTATCTTTCCTTACCTTTCCCTTTACCACTATATTTTTCCTTAGAGGACTCTAGAGCTGATGAAATTTGTGTGATAGAATTAGGGACAGTTATATTATTCCTCTCAATAATTTTTATTAAGCGGTTTATTTGTTTCTTCATACATTTATGTTCATCATGCCCAATTCTATTGCAATAGGCACATTTGACATTCGTTATCTTAGGTTTTGAATCAAAATAGGAGGTATTAGTTATTTCTTAGGACACAGCATATATTTTTTGACCCTTAATTTTCTCTTAGTTCATCTTGTTCTATTATTATCATTATCACTTGAATCCTTTTGTTTTCCATGACTAAAATTAGATCATGAGACTTAGAGGACTTTCATATACCCATATAAATAAAATTTTATTGATCCTTAGTCAATTTTTTGGTAAAATCATCTAAGGATAGCATGTCCCATGTTTCTCCTATGACACTTTTAGTAGTATGTAAGGTATAAACAAAAATACAATAGTTAGGACCTAACTTGGCAAGAATTAAAATGATCTATTATTCATCCCTTTCATCTATGCCACACAAATTCAACTGCAACCTAAGTGGCATAAATTTGGTTAATAAGTCTTGTATTGTGTCAAATTTTTTTGGACTAAAACTAATTATCTCATGACCCCTCATTACATTCTGATTCCCAAAGAGTTCTTTTAGAATGGTCCAAACCTCATTTGATGATTTTATAATTTCAATGTGAAAGAGTAAGTTAGGAGATATGAACAAACATAATAAACCATAGGCCTCATCATATTAATTAAACCACTTAATATTTTTTGTATCTAGATTTGGTTCAGTTTCTATACCCATAGTTATTTTGTGTAAACCTTTACTCCTTAAAAATATTTTTACTTTAGTTTTCCATTCATGATAATTGTATGGAGTGAGAAGCAGAACCATATCCATAGTGCATTGAAATAAAGATATTTTCTGAAATGGAAGTGCAAAAGAAAAAGCATGCCATAATTCAACCCCTTCTCCCTAAAATTATCAATAATAACCTCCCCCAGATTATATAGGTTTGGCACTTTATATTTTAGTGCGTATATAATTGGCACTTTTTACATATACAATCAACACTTTATATTTAGTGTATATAATTTTAAAAGGACTAAAATTACCTGATATTATCTAAAAAATAATATGAAAATAAATCCAATGCAAATATCTCAAAAATATACACACTTTAGAAAAAAAATCACCTCAAAATAATGTTGTGTGCTTTATAAATTCTTTCAATCAGTGTTTTCTTAAATTTCTCACAAAATAAATTCAGACTTCAATAATTTTACAATTTTTTTTGTACAATAAAGCTTACCAAACTTATTTAGCCATTTTTGGTTGGTTTTTACCATGGGATAAACTCCCGTGTGACCAAAGGCTACGCTTTATAAAGTTGGTGATGTATGGGATTGGTTCACATAACTTAAATTGATGCAATCAAGTTGTAGGTATAGATGATGCTTATAGTGTACAAGAGTTATAGATCAACATAATAAATGATGTATAAATGTAGGTTTAGCATTACATATAGGTATAGATAGCATAAATAGTCAAAATATATAGTATCCACCATCATGCAATATACAAAATAGTAGAGTGAGCAGTAGAGGCCATCAAGATAAAGCATAGAAACCCTCATGTAGTCCATAATGTAGAAACACATTGTATGTTGATTCATGTAAATTGAAGTTGTTTAGATTTGTATGTATCTCAAAACTAGTATCTACAATAAAATAACAATAAATGTAGTAATTTTATATAAAAACCTAGAAATACAATCTTTTTCAAAAAACATTCAGTCCTCTAAAATTTTTAAATGAATAGTTAATAATAATACTTGGGTAGACCAAAAACCTACAAAAATGTATTTTTACCAAAAAAAACTCCATTTTTGATAGATTGATAGGTGATGCTAAGGTTTCAAGGCCATATGGACTCAATGGAGTAGGTTAGAAGACCTAAAAATGCAATTACACAAATATCATATCCCTCATTCTTTTCTTATTCACCTGACCATCAAAAATGAAAGAGAAGAACATACTCTAAAATTAAAGGGTCTACAATAAGCAAACTCAATTACACAAGATTTCAAAATGAATTAAAACAAAACAAGGCATTCATTTTACCAGAATCTACTCTGATACCATGTCATAATAAACCATGATCTATCAGAATGGACCATGATTGAGAATTAGTGAGATTTGAACACACTAGACTCTTAACATACAAAAATAAAAGGTCTTGTAGAAAAAGAGGAACCAAATATGAGCATAATAATAGATGGTAAAAAGAATTGATAAAAATTTATTTGAGAATAGGTACATAAATGGGTAGCAAAGAGCCATAAATCCACCTATATTTGGCAATGTAAACATAAGATAGTTGCCAAATGAACAGAGAACACCATGTACAAGATGTCAACAATGATTGGTAAATGTCAATTGCAACCACACCAAGCAATTTGAATACAAATTAGACATATACATGTGTAACTTAATGACTTAATTATTGCACCTAAATGACCTTAAAATTACATCTAAGCAAGCTAAATACATGTGTAGGAAAAACCATAAAATGGAATTAAAAAACCTATGCTAACAATTCCAAATATTGAAGGGGGAACCTAGAATTGGGAAAATTTTGAATTTCCTTTGATTTATGTGATTGAAAATAGCATGCCTCCTATGGAATAAAGTAAAAATTCATCAAAAGGTGGTCCAATGTTATAAAATGAAGGAGCTTCAAATCATTAAAATGAGGCACCATTGATTCTACAAGCCACTCATAAAAATATGTCAAAATGGACTAAACAAATATTAAAAGATGTCAGACCTAATGAGGTAGGAAAACTAAGCACTCAAAGTAAACATATAACCACACAACAATCACACAAGTTCCTATATGAAATTCAATATAAGATAGAAAACATTACCTTAGTAGACCATCCAGAATAAGAAGTCAACATTACTTTTGAATTTGAACCTACTTCATTCAAACAAGCTATAAAAATTGGTGAATGGAGAAAAAATGCAAAATGAGTATGATTCATTATCAAAAATGGAAATTAGGAATTGGTTGATCTTTAAAACAACTATAAACCCATTGATTACAAGTGGTTCTATAGAAATAAATACAAATCATATGGCTCATTTGAAAAACACAAAGCAAGGCTTGATGTGAAAGGATTTGCTAAAAAATAAGGAATAAACTACAATGAAACATTTGCAACAATAGAAAAATATACTACCATTCAAAAAAAATTGGATTTGGTAACTCAAAAAAGATTAATATTTAACAAAATGGATGTAAAAATTGAATTTTTGAATGGTGATCTGAAAGAAACAATATACATGACTCAACCAAAATGTTTTTTAATGAATGGGTAAGAGAAAAAAGTGTGTGATCTACAAAAAATGTTTTATGGTTTTTAGCAAGCCCTAAGAGCATGGTACAAAAAACTCATTGGGCACCTATTGAATATGAATTTTAAGTGTTTTGAGATTGAAGATTCAACTCTTTTTATCAAAATAATTGTATTTCTAGTTGTGTATGTGGATGGTCTACTTATCACAAGAAATAATGAAAGATGCATTGAAAAACTCAAAGTATAGTTGATGAAAGGATTTGAAATGATAGATCTACTTTATCTTCTTTACTATTTGGGTATTGAAGTGACTCATAAATCTATTGGGAAATGAGGTGTCTCAACCTTGACAAGTCAGGACACTATTCACAAGCTATTATTCAAGTGATGAGGTAGTAGTGGTGAGTTGGCAATGACTGTGCAGGTGATATGGTAGGTGATGTAGGTGGTGATGTAAGTGTTGATGTGGCTTATGATGAGTTGGCATGGCCCATGTGAGCAATTTACATGATGTAAGTGCATGTGATGAAGTGGAGCTTATCACTCCACTATGGGATATTTTTGTTAATTTTAAATTCACATGTTTTTTATAATGGAAGACATTAACACATGTGGATGAGATTGGCACATGTGGGAGATATTTGTCACATCTGGGATATCTTTGGCACATATTGGAAAAGTTAAAAGTTATGACATCATTTAAATCATGTGTGTGCATATGGGATAGTGGGGAACAAAATTAGTATTCTAGATTGAAGGCACATGTGAGAGCGGGACATAGTTTTAAAGGCTTGTGAGAGTGGAGGATGTTGTGTCATAAGTGGAGGGTCCATTTTTGACCAAAGAATAATACTAAAAACATGTTGTTATTGTTAAATAGTGGTACCACTAAAGGGTGGAAAATTTATTTGCCCTGCTCATGACATTTTCTCAGTTTTCATCTCCTTTTATAATTTTTATAAATGAAATGTATTGTCCTTTGTAATTAAAATAAACATGAAGTTAGTAAGATTTTAGTTAAGCTTTGTAAGCTTGAGAGTTGTGCAAAGGCACTAAATCTTTATGGAACCAGTTCTTCTCTTGTGTAATATACCAGTGGTGCTCCTATGAAGGCTTGTTCTGCAAGTGTGTTATAATATTGGTGATTTGAATAATACATTGAACTACTTTGGAGTGTGGGGTTTTTCTCCTTAAAGGGTTTTCCTCACGTAATCACTGTGTCTAGTATACTATTATTTTCAATTATATGTGTTTTCTTTAATTTTTTAATAAGTTCAAATTAGTTTGCATAATCTCCTTTTAAGGTTTAGTGTAAATGAATTATTTTCATTATCTTTATATTCCTTTTGAGTGGTATCAGAGCTTAGCTAGTTTTGGTTCTGGTTGTGGGTTTATTGGATTTTTTGAACTAATCTAATTTAAGTGTAAGTTTTTATAAAGAGAAATTTGGAGTTCTTTGTTGTAGGAAATTTAAGATGACAAGCACATCAGGGAGATTAGAGGTTGATAAATTTATAGGCAAAATTTTTGAGATGTGGAAGCTCAAGATGGAAGACATTTTGATTGATCATGATTTATGAGATGCCATTAATGAAATTATTCAATGACCTATAGATCCAAATGAAGCAGCTAAGTATGACTTGTTGGACCAAAAAGCTAGAAGTTTCATCAGATTGTGTCTGGAAGATTATGTATTGATTAATTTCCATGAAAAGCCTATAGAAAAGAACTTATGGAAGAAACTAGGTGAGATCTACCAAGCTAAGTCTCTTATTAATAAGATTTTATTGAGAAAGAAATTGTATTCTTTAATAATGGAAGAAGGTGGACAAATTACAGACTACCTAAAAGCATTTAATATGTTGGTAGATCAATTAGTATATGTTGGTGTTAAAATAGATGAGGAAGAAAGATGTCAAATTTTGCTTTGTTCTTTGCTTGACTCATGGGATTCTCTTCTTATGGATATAGGAAGTAACCTTGAAAGTTGAGGATGTCGTAGGTTCTTTACTTTCTAAAGAAATGAGAAGGAAAGTTTTTATCAATGCCAAAGAGGTCCTACTTGTTCGAGTAAGACCTAAAAAAAGGGGCAAGAAGAATGAGAAGCATGAAAAGTCTAAATCTAAGTCCAATGGGAGATCCAAATATCCTAAAAATACCAAGGTGAGATGTTGGAAGTGTGGAAATCATGGTCACTACAATCAGAGTGAAAAGAGAAAAAAGAAGAAGAAGAAGAAGAAGAGGTATGATTCTGATTTAGAATCCAAGAATAAAGGTAGTTATGCTTTCATTTCATCCTTGAAAACCCATTCAGGTAATGATTCATGGTTAATTGATTTAGGTGCATCTTATCATATGACCTCTAATATAAACTAATTTTTTAAGTATGAGGAATTTGATGGAGGTAAGGTGTACTTGGGTGATGATTCTTATCTAACCATTATTGGTCATGGTAGAGTTAAAATCAAATTTCTAGATGAAAGGATTAAATAGTTTGATGGTGTGTTTCATATCTCAGGGCTATCTCAAAAAAAATTATCTATGAGCAAACTAATAGATATGGATGTGCAAGTTATATTTTTTGAAGCAGGTTATAAGATGGTTAGAGGGGATATGGTGATAGCTAAAGGTGTCAATATTATCACTTTGTACAAGCTTGATGCATGCATATTTGAGTGTAATAGTAATTATGTGAAGACCAAATCTGAGGATTCTCCATTGGATAAAGAGGAAATCACTATTTTTTCAAATGGTCATGGTTTTTAGGTACCTAAGGGTGCTCATTCAATGGAATTAATTGCCTATAGAGAAAACTATGTTATGGCACCAAAGACTTGGCCGCATTGGTGAAAAAGGTCTAAGGTCCTTGAAGAATAAAAACCTTTTTGAAGATTTGATTTATTGCAATCTTTAATTTTATTTTTCTGACCATTGTGTTTATGGTAAACAAAACCACATTCAGTTTTACTCAAGTTCTCATAAATCCAGTAGTGTTTTGGATCTTATTCATTATGATGTTTTTGGTCCTATTAATGTGCCTTCATTTTTAAAGTCCTCATATTATGTTTCATTTATTGATGATTACAATATAAGGACATGGATTTATTTTATTAAGATTAAATATGAAGTTTGTAATCATTTTAAAGAATTTAAAGCAATGGTTGAATTACAGAGAAAGAAAATAAAATGTTTGAGAACTGACAATGGTGATGAGTTTTACTCTAATGATTTTGATAGATTATGTAAGGATTGTGGTATAGAAAGACATAAGACAAGTCCATATTCACCTAAATACAATGAAGTTGTAAAAATAATGAATAGGACATTTATTGGGGCTTCTTTGATAATTCTAGCTTCGATGTTGAAGTCTAGCCCAACAAGCTAGCATGTTGGCCCTTTCATGCAACATTTGGGTCTTGCACTCTAACTTGAAATGTGCAGTGAAAGACCGATTCCCATAGGTTTTGTTCATAGTGTTAATAACTTATTCACATCCTTCTCTTTATGCAAATTAAGTAGGGATTATATAAATGCAAAGATAGACTACCTTGATCCTTTGAGTTCTAGGTTTGATTAATATCACTATGCAGAATATTGTCATCTTATATTAGCATCAGTTACTTAGAAAAGAAAAGAAAGTTAGGGAAAAACTCAAAACTCATATTTAAGTCTAATCACTTAACTCACACACCATTATTCATCATAAAACACGAGAAGTTGATAAAACTTGTTATTTCATATATTAATCTTAATCATCAAAAAGGTAAAAGTTCATCACAAATTTATCCCAAAATCTATCCCCATAGTGATTTACAATAGGGTTATTTATACTTATTTTTCCTTGACCAATTGTTTATAATCATTAATGGTATAAAGAATTGGGAAATGAACTCTCAATAGACTGAGATTCATGGTGCTTCAACAATTAGTTATTCCTAAAGACCTAAGCCTCTGCACCCCTATATCCTTGGTCTATGCTATATATTTGTTTCCATGTGTTCCTCTCATTATGTACTATTGTAACACTTCCTACCAATACAGTCAGGGTGACCCATATAAACCATTATTTTAACTACTCCCATTCCACATGTGATCCCCTAGTCTTATACTTCTATTCTGAGTCTTATGTCTATGATTTCCTCATGAATGATTCCCCTCTGAATGGGTCCTCTCATGCTAGTTATTTCATACCATTATCCTCTTGTGCCCCATAGTTTTTATGCCACAGTGCTTCTACACCTATCATCTGCGTACCATGGTCCTTCCATGCCATGGTCCTTTAGTGTTGTGTCAGTTCCATGCCAAAATTGGACAATACTTAGCCAAAATTTTGGGAAAAACATCACCCCACATTATGCTCTTAGTCCGTCTTGGACTAAGTCATGCTAGTGTCCTCTATCAAAAACTTAAGCCCCAATTGCTTAATCTCCTTCATACTACCCTAATGTGACAATTCCTTGAGAATTTTTGTAGTTATTGATTCTATGACCCCCTTTGATTTCTTTATCTCCTTAGGTTGGTTGGGAGTCTCATTGGTCTTCTTAATTAGTTCATACATGGATATGGTGTCATCCCTATGGATGTCTTCAAGTGTGGATACCTCCTTGTCAACCTGTCTCAGAGGGATAAAAAATTCACATTTAGCTATTGATGATGTTTATTGATTTCATCCTCCATCATCTCTACATCCTTGAATTCTTTGGAATGCTTGGTGTGATCTTTTATTAAGAGTGTAGCATCAACTAGCTACTAACTCTAGGAATTTTTAGCTTAGATTTGAGCCTCCAAGACTTTATTTGGGTGCACTAGCCATGTAAAAATTCCATCCAAAATGGGGATAACCTCCCTAGCCAACTCTATGGTGTGCATTTAGACTTCAACAGTTGTGGTGATTGATCAACTAACTCCAATCCCTCATCTTTTGTCATGGGTTGATCCTGCATCACTTAAGTAGAAGTTCCACCAAGGTCTCTAGTTTTCCTATGACATCCCCATCAAGAGGTCCATCATCTGCTAGTGTTGGTTCTCCATTTAAAATTATTTTGTATAGATTTAATACCCTTAATTTTTCCTCTATGGCCTCTTAGATTTGTTTCTTCAATGTGGCCACTTCCTTGGTGAGTGATTGTTTCTATGCAACTTCTTTACTATACATGCCCACAATCTTAACATGTTTCCTCTTAATAGTGAGTTCATCAAAATTTGATAAAATTTATGGCATGTGATCTTCATGCCCAAATTCAAAAAGGTGGCACTTTCTAGAATATGGGATATCTTTTATGGATCTACCCATAATGGTTTTGACAGCACTGGAGCATCTAGACCCAAGGAAAGGTTACCTTGGGTAAGTTTGAATTCATGTTCCTAATTATACATATCAAGTAGGAAGAACACTTGCTTCCTTGTTTCCAAGGTTACCTCATTAGAAATTAAGTGTGGATAAAGATATAACATCTTATCTTAGATGTCAAACTTATATCATTCACGTGTATTGCCTGTTGCATCATCACCATGCTATTTTGAGGTTTTGGTCGATCCCTTCCCTTTATTAGATTCACACTCAACTTTAGACTCCTCATGGCTACTAGTGTCCATCTCACTTATTTATCCTTCACCTTCCCCCTCCTCACCATATAGTGGTTCAAAATCAAGCAATAAATCATTAGATGTGGCTTTCTCCTCCTACACCAGGAAGGGGGTTTTCTCAAAATCAGAACCTGAGCTATAAACCTATACCTCAGGAATATCCTATTGGGATGCTTACCTTGGGGGTTGCTTATAGGTATCTCTTTAAGTATAATTAATTGTGGGAGATGGTAGTGGAGTTACTTTAGGGGGAGAAAGTGGAGGTGGAAGAGAAAGATGAGGAGTAGGTTGGGGAGAGTAAAGGCATGGTGGCAAAGAGCACGGTAGAGAAGGAGAAGTGGGGGAGGGGATGGATATGGATGAGGTGGAGAAGGTGAAGGGTGAGGTGTATGTGGAATAAATGGATGGGATGGCATGGGTCTAGATGGAAGAGGTGTAGGTCATGGTGCTTCTATAGTCTTATACCAATTTTGTGGCACCTAGTGCCCACTTGTGTTGGCACCCACATCTAACCACTTTTTCTTCTTCAAGGGTGGTATTGATGGAAGTTTCTCCTTAGGGTCCCTACCCTATATATCCTTCCAAGGGCACAACATGTAAAACAAGTTGTGAATTTGTTCCCCCACCATCACTACTTGACCTTGATGTCGATTAGGTTCATCTCCCTCTTATCTGTATAGGACTTTTTACCTATGTAGAAAAACATTTTATAGAGAGTGTGAATCTCTAATTCTATTCTCTTGGCCTACAAGATGATATGTTACACATCATAAATTTGATTCATGGATTTTATGAAGTACCATGTTGAGAAAGTATATGGTAACATGAACCATGTAGAGATCTCTCCAAAGAGGTTCATTCAGATACACATGAGGGAGAAGTGTTGATTTATAGGAAATTATGCTTGTTCTATAGCCAAAGGGTGAAAGTCCTTCAAAATGTGCCACTCATTTCCAAACATCACCTTTATTTCATCAAACCAGTACCTCATCTTGATCTTGTATGAGGGGGTGATGTGATCGATACATTGAATGCCTTGTAGCATTCAAGAGGGGATTTATGTGTGAGAGAGTACACCCATTTTAGCACTCCAAATTTATAGTATAGCACACTAATTTCATCAAAAATATTTAATAGGAGGATTATCCCCCATGAAAACCTATACTTAGGAACTCAATGGATTGTCTCCACATCTTCAATAATCTTCTAGGTGAAGTACATAGCCCAGTTGTACTTCAACACTTATGTGACCTGATGGGATATATAAAGGTGCACCATGTCAACCTCTTTCTAATGATCAGTCTCTCTGATCTTGATCATGATGATCCACACCACAACTAGAGTGTAGGATCCTATAGGTTTTTTATGTGCATGGCATGGCCCTACTTCTAATACAAGAGCATCATGGTAGTCTTTTATAATTCTTCAGTGTCTATCAATTCATCAATTATGATTAACCCTAATCATTATATTCATGTGACCTTGTTGATCCTCTCAAGCATGATCTTCATATTGCACCTGATGAAGTAAATATAGTCCTCATGGATATGCAAAAGAAGGAATTGAACCACCTCCTTGGGTTTACAAAGTATGGTAAATTGAAGAGTTGAAACAATCTTCTAGCATCCAAATGGTTAAAGATCATTAGATCATACACCATTTAGTTCCTAGTGTTTGTGGTCTCAACCCAATAGTCATTTTGGATCTCAACCTCATTCTTAGGTTGGCGATGATTTTATTCAAAGACAATACAAGTGAAAACTTTAGAGACCTAGTTTTCCACGTGTAACACTGATTTTGTATATTGTATTTCTTTAATTAATAGAAATGGAGGTGGGAACACTTAAGCTTTTTGCACCAAGGATGATTGATCTTGCTTTTCCTTGTGCACCATGCTTTCCTCTTCTTCTTCAATGCACTAAACTTGTTCTTCTAGTGTCTCTACCCTAATTGAAACCTAGTCTCCTTTGCTCACCTCCTCTTATGGTATTATTGACAAGGGTTTTGTTCTTTTGTATTTTTTCTTAGGATACATCACCCTTTGAGGAACTCAAAAGTTAACTCATGACCATCCAACATTCCCAAAAGAATACATGGTTGTGGATGACTACTTTATCTTTTTTATCTTAAGCACCCATCAATGGCAGACCTACAACTTGTAACTTTTGGTACTAATGTTTTTCTAATGAACTAGACTCAAAATATATATTCTTAACTTGGTAATGCCATATGTAGGTTATTATGGAGATGAATTTAGTTTACTCATCTCTAAATTCAATTTACTCAGCTCTGGTAATCTTTGGATCTTTGGCTCTATTAATCTCAAAGTAATCACAAGACAAAGTGTAAAATGAGTTTAAATTTCCTATTCATAGGCTCTAGGAAGGGTTAACCATCACCAATGTTTTCTCATCATCCATCACTTCTACCATTTAATGCAGATCCTTAATGACCATCATATTTTGATCCTCACTTTTTAAAATTAATGCCTTGAATGATATTGTCCCATCACACCATTGACACATTTATTGCCATAATTATTCTTTTTGCATTGATGGAACGTCTCATCTTATGTCTTTCTTTGAAGTGGATGACAATTGTGTCTCATGTTTTTCATGAGGTGGGAGATAGCTATCTCTTTTGAATTTTTAAACTCGTGGTAGGAACCTCACCCCTTTTGCCTTAAATGACTCATGTGCCTTTAGTACCTTACATTCCCTTAATATCTTATGTGTCCATGTAACTCACATGCGTAAGTAACTTGTATGATTGTCTTATTTTTCTTACTAATCATGACTTCTTACCCCACACTAAAATGAGTCACAGTCCTCCATGAAGAGAATAATAACTTTGAAATAAAATTATAAAAAGTAAAAGTTGTGCGCAACAAAGTCAGCACTTTTATTGAAAGAAATAAATCCTAAACTAATGGCATAGCCTTATTGATTACAATACTTCAACTATTTTGAAGTGAAATACAGTCAGAGTTAGATTCTATTATAGTGCCTTGGAAGGAACTGACCATCCATCCTTTGTAACCAACATGCTTCAGTAGGTCTAATGCTATGAAATATAAAATGGACATCCTAGTGTATGTGGAGATTTTCATGGTGGCACATGAACTTAGAGTCATACAACAAGACCTTCATTCCTAGAGAAATTTTTTTGTTCTTTATATGGTGATCATGACATGCCTTTTGCTTGTGCTTTTCTACATCTTGGCTCTAATGAACAAGGAAACAAGCTTCATTCAATTGTAATAAAGTGTCTAAGTGTACTTTTAAGGAGGACTCTTCATCCATTTGTCATATTGGTGTGATACGTAGAGATGGTAAAAAGAACTCTACTAGTAGGACTGATTCTTTGCCATACACTAAATTGAATGTCATGCTTTTGTTTAGGTACTTATAGGTTGTTTGATAAGCCCATAGTACTGTAGACACCCTATCATCCCAATCTATTTGGATAATGTTATAGATCTTTGTCATTGTGTTATCTAGGATATTTTTGAAAGCCTTAGTAGTTCTATTATTTTGTGGATGATATGGTCTTGTTTTATAATGCACGATCATGAACTCAGCTAGTAAGATGTGAATTGTTTCATTCAAAAAGTGGGTTTTGCAATCACTAGTAAAACTCAAGGGACATTCAAATTGATTTATGATATTCTCCTAGATGAATCATGTAGTAGTAGTAGTAGTATAATCTTTTGTCAGTGTAGCTTCAGCCCAGCCTATAGGGTAGTCAGCTACTGTAATGATGTATTGAGAACTTGTTTGTCATCTTGATGGAGTAATGGGGCCAAAAAAATCAATATACCATTTTGTAAAGGGTTCTTAAGAAGGAATGGGTTTTAGAGGCATAAAATCTCTTTGGTTAGGTTTGCCTATGCATTGACATATGTCACATTGCCTAGCATATGCTTTAGCATCTTAAAAAAGAGTTAGCCACCATAATCCAACTAGCAGAACCTTTCACATGGTAGCCTCTCCAGCATAGTGTCCACTTGAAATACCCTCATGAACTTCATGAAGTACCTCAAGGTGCTCATGTTTCATTACATAATGTCTAATAATTTAATCACAAACTCTTTTGTAAAGATCACCTGCTATAAGTTGAATGGGTGCAGCATGAACTATGAGTTGTTTTTTGGCCTACGAGGTGAGATAGTCAGGCATGGATCTAGTGGTCAAGAATGTTTTAATATCTTCCAACTCTTCAGGTGCCCATGTAATGTGGAAGTATTGTACATTAAGAAGATCATATTCTATGGTGCATGATTATTATTCATTCTCAATTTAGGATAGGTGGTTAGGTCCATAATTGGTTTTCCCAAGTTTCACCATAACTAAAAATTGAAATTCTTAGAACAACACAATCCAATGACAAATTCATCCATGTAGTATAGGTTTATTGACAAAGTAATTTAAAGCCTCATGATCTGTACAAAAAATAAAAGGAGTGGCTAATAGGTATTATCTGAACTTCTATAGAGTGTAGACTATAAAAAATACTTCCCACTCCATAGTAATATAGTTTATTTTAGTTGGTGTGAGCTTCCTATTGGCAAAGTAGATTGGGTGATTCAGGTGACCTTCACCTGGTTATGCAAGGATTACACAAATGGCCATACTAGATGCATCAATGTGGACATGAAATGGTTTTTTCCAATCAAGGAACTGAAGGATAGGAGCAATGACCAGTTTTTCCTTGACTATTTCAAAGGCATCTTTACAAGATCAAGTACATATGAAATGCTCATTCTAATTTATAAGTTCCTCTAGGGGCACGAAAATATTTACATATCTACGATTGAACTTTTTATAATAACTAATATGACCAAGAAAGGTGCAGACCTCATGATGAGTCTTGGGTGTTGGAAGGCAATTAATAATAGATACCTTCACTGGGTCTACCAAAAGTCCTTCCTTATAAATAATAAATCCTAAGAGCACACCAAAAGATGTCATAAATAGGCACTTTTCTAAGTTTAATGAGATTTATAAGACTTGACAATGCTCAATCATATGTTTGAGGTTAGAATAATTGTCTTTGATCAAACCATATACTGCCCAATCAATCCAATTAGACTTGAATAAACTTGTGGTTGAAGTCCTTAAAGGCTTCAATTGTTATTCATGAAAACACTGCTAGGGCATTTTTCAACCTGAAGGGCATAATAATATATGCAAATAATCCCCATTCAGTGGTCAATATTATCTTGGGTTGGTATTATTCATCTATTTGGACTTGATGGTACCTTGAGAATCCATCTATGAAGGTATATACCTCACATCTAACAACACCTTCAAGGATCTCTTCTGTGAATGGCATGGGGAAGGGATCAGTTACACAGGATGTATTAAGAACCTGGTAGTGCATGTAAATATGGATGTATCCATCCTTCTTGATACTAATCACCATAAGACTAACCCATTTGAATTCATCAATGGGGGTGATCACTTTAGCGTGAAACATACTTTTAATTTCCTCTTTGATACATGCCTAGAGATTAAGATTCATCCTATATAGGAATTTTATAACTAGTCAACCACCATCAACTAGCTTGATATGCATCTTCCCCAAGGACAAGTGGACTCCATTCATTTCACTATAGTTTCTTGAGAAGACATCCTGATATTCTTTTAAAAATTCAAAAAAAATTAAAATATTTGTGTTAGTCCAATAGTTTCCTACTATATCCATCTTTGGTTCATGTTCTAATCCAATGTTGCATTGAAAAATCTGAATAGGCCCATGGTAGGGGTTGTCCAGATCATCACCTATGTCCCAAATACTTCTTGTGCCAATGTTCATAGGAACATCTAAATGGTTTGACATTACATTGAGTGGAGTGGATCCTTCACCTTCTTCCACTTGTAACATGAGCTTTAATTTTCCCAGACAAATTTATTCACGTTAGTTTTAATCAAGGATTGGTGAAGGTGTATAAACTAGTTATGTTTATGGTTCATGGAATAGTTATAAGGGATCCTTAGGGTCCTAATGGATAATCCTAAATCATTATTCCATGGGACATGGGTCACATACTATCACTTCATGCATGTCTTGGAGGGTGAGTCACAAATCCATCCTTGGTGAAGAATAGGATAGTGTTGAGTTCATGTTCTCCTTAATTAGATGTTAAAACCTAGTACCCATGTGTCACTCTTCATGAATGTACCATGCTCATTCCCAAGTGTGTAAAGTGCCATAGAATGAATGCACCCATAAATATTTTGGTAAGTAGGACTCATCATCCTACCACATTATTTCACAAGCTTTGATGTGGGGCTCAAGCACTTGTACTATGTTATAACTAACTACTTCCTTGATTTTGTTATCATGATAGAACTAGTGGTGTAAGGTTGAGCGTACTTGATCCCACTAAAGGAGTCATTCATAATGGGTTCACCACAATCATTCAGTTGTGCCATCAAAGATATGAACCAAAGATCAAATATGATCTGCATCAGTGTGGTAAAACTCTTTAAGGCATTGAATGAAGTCTCAAACTTCTAACTGCCCATGGAACCTTGGAGCCTCATTGAGTCTTTCGAGTGGTGTCTTTATGATAGTTCCCCTCATGACTTGGCTAGTGATAAGACAAACAAACTTGTGTCATTTATTAAACTGGTGTGTCACATTCTCTTGGTTGTTGATGGTACTATATACTATGTTAGTGAGGTCATAGTCACCATGAGCCCAATAATTATATGCATTTCTTGTAGTGTCATAGAGGGACTGAGTATATAATCATCAAAGAATGTCATTTGGAGTAGGATCTCTTTGTTCATAATTCCTCATAGTCACATTATATATATGGTTTATATCTTCATCAACATTGATGGGTTTTATGTAATGGGGTCCTTGTGCTTGATCTAGTGGTATAACAACACGTTGATCAGTGTTTTCAAAACTAACGTAGTGCTTATTGAAGCTCAAACTTGCATTATACTCATAGCACCAAGGTATTCCTAATAGAGCTAGATAATCATCATATTTACCTAGTTTCATAACCTTAAAATATGCCTTGAAATGTATTCCAAGTATGTTAACTATTACATTTTTTTGGACTTGGTTAGGTAACGTGCAAGTCTTATTTACCATAAATAAAACATGAGGTGAAGGATATAGTGCTAGACTGGCCATCTTGTGCCAAACATACTTGGTGAGGACATTAACTTCTACATAGGTATCTACTAGTATCTCCCAGATTACCCATCCATCGATGGTAGCATTAACCAATATTTCTTTATCTTTTGAGGGAGCAAAAGAACTAGGATTGTCCTATCTCTGACCATGATTTAAACAAAAATCTTCATTTTACCTAGTGACTTAAGGGTGAACCTCATTTTTTACTTTAGATTGATTATAAATCCAAATTCTTAGCTATGGAATAATGTCCTCATCTAGTATGCACTTGCATAGCTCCTAAAATTCATCACATGTCACATTTTGAGGTTTAGCTTCCCTTTTCACATCAGTGTGTTGCATTACATTTTGGTCTTTTAGGAACTAATTATCCTAAAGTTCTAATATGAGTGGCATCATATCTTGGAGGACATCCTTATGTTGTTTAACATCAAGATATTTTCTTGCTCTTGGTTCTTCTTATTACACTTTTTTGATGGGATTAGATGTTGACTAGGTCTATCCCCCACTACAATGGTAATATTTACCTATTAAACTATAGGGATGGTTGGGAGTGCATGCCAATGTGGTTTATAAATTCAAATCATATGAACACCTTTTTCATTTTGATCCTTGGTGATATCCATGTATAATTCAAGACACTCTTCCACTCCATGGTCTTTTTTATAGAAAGTACACATCAAGTAGTCTTGGCAATCCATTTAATAGTGGTCCAAATATGCACATTTATAATAGGTCATGGGTGGGAAATGACCACCTCCTCATCCTCTCCCTCCTCCTCATCCATGGTATCCACCATTATCTTGATTTTTTTTATAGATGTTTCGTGTGTACCACATGCTCAAGCTTCATAGATGTCACTAATCAAACGACAATCATTAGTGTCATGAGTATAGGCATCATAGATATTTCAATAGCTAGACACTTTAGTGTGCATAGATCATTGTAGAAGAGGATAAGAGCATACATCATGTTCCTCATGATAGAATTCACATATCTATTTAATTACCATGAAAAATTTCTTTTACAGGTAATTACTCCATGTATGCCCTTTAGATTCGTAGTCTATACACCAAACACCATTGTGTGTCTCATGTGCATTATTGATTATCAAATTATCAAACTATGATGCTATTAAGGATATTTGGGCCTCCATAAATGGATTTATCTTAGTATCAATGCTTTCAACTACCTCAGCACATATACCAGCTTCCAAAACCTCATGCAGATTAGTGAAGGTCCACTATGACAAGGTTTGATAGAAAGCTAGTAACAATCCTCCCACAAACCATTGTGCATGCTGAGAAGCCTTAATCTCAAATTATAATTTAGATAAAAAGATCTTAAACCTTGAATCATACTTCTACACACTCTCAATAAGTTCTTGATTTATGTCCTTCAGCGTTGTTATGCTTTGTTGCTCAAATTCAAGAATGTCAAACTCCTGAAGGAAGTTTGTCTTAAGTTGATCATGTCCACCTGTTGAGGGTCAAAATTTTAATACCATTTGTTTACATAATATATAAGCATAGTTTTAAAATATGTGACTTTATGTTCAAAGGAAGTAATGCCTCATGCCCTTCAATATAGTTTGCATTTGTGGACATGCTCAGTTGCATTCTCTATACCTTGATATTTTGGTAGGTACAGTGTCATTTCATAATACACCATAGTTAGTTGAGGGGTTTGAATGGGTGGTTATTGGGAACCTCCAACCCCAATCCCTTTAGGAGGAAGTCCACTACCTCTTGACCACCTCCTAGTCCACCTCTAGTGCATGTAGTAGTAGTGCTTGCAATATGAGGCATGGTATCTAGTTGATTACTCAAATTGAGGCATGTATTTTGTCCTTGTAGGCCTGATCCACCAGGTATCCCAAGTTGTGCCATGGAATTCCCTTTAAGAGGTAAAAAAAGTGTTAAGTATAAATGAGTGTCAAAAGGCTCAACTTTAGTATCCCTTACTATTTTAGTCTTTAATTTCAAAGTATTTGTATCCCAATTACATATGTGTACTTCATTTGAATCAAAGTTATGAGTGTGCACTATGGTGGGGCAACCTGGTTGGTTCAGACTTGTTTTCTTAGTTTCCACCATCTAACTTGTTTCTCTTTTTTAGGATATAAGTGGCATAAAACATGGCTCAAAAGTGGTAGGGTCTTCATGTCTTTCTGCTTCCTTGCAACTCCTAATATCACTCCTTGAGTTCTCTCGGTCTCTTCTCAACTGCTAACTCCTATAATCCTCTACCAAGCCTCATCATACTTCCATTTCCATAATTTACACTAACTGGCTAACATTTCGAA
Source organism: Torreya grandis (assembly GCA_037957365.1). NCBI lineage: Eukaryota > Viridiplantae > Streptophyta > Pinopsida > Cupressales > Taxaceae > Torreya > Torreya grandis. Next base: position 1,845,953 of record JARHVA010002203.1, read on the forward strand.
CCCAAAATATTCTACCAACTCCTCTTCTCCCCTTCCAAATGTGTATCTCATGCATAAGAAGATTTAGATCTTCATTGGTATAGTTTCAAGTCCAATATCAACAAATAGATTCTTGATTTCAAAAGTAAAAATCTTAATATAATAACCATGTAGTTCTCAAATGAAGTGAAACTTGGCTTCTTCAGGACATGAATAGGTAGTTACAACAAACTCCAAAATGTAGTTATTCAGAATTCCTTTCCATCAAAAGTTGATTGCTCACATCCATGGAGCTCCAAGTTTTGTAAAAGTTCTTTGCCATTCTAGCATCCAAGACTACCTCCTTCCAAGATTTCTTGATCATCCTTGAGTGTATGTTATCAGCTAAGTGTGTAAATGAACTAGAACCTCTAAAAAGAAGGTTTCATACAATGCACTATAGACATTTTTCTCTACCCACTTTCATACAAAGATTCTTGGTTCAAGGTATGGAATTCTAAAGTTATCTTCAACACTAGTAACCCATTATTCTATATTCTCAAGAGTAATTTGCTCAAACATTTTACATGACTATGCTTCAAGTGCTTCAGGTCTTAGTAATGGAACCAAAATATTGGGCTTCTTTGATAATTTCAATTTTGGTGCTAAAGTTTAGCCCAACAAGCTAGCGTGTTGGCCCTTTCACATAAGATTTAGGTATTACATGCTCACCCAATGTGTGCAACAAAAGACTGATTCCTGTAGGTTTTATTTCATAGTGTTAATAACTTGTTCATATCCTTCTGTTTATGCAAATTAAATAGGGATTATATAAATGTAAAGATAGAACACCTTGATCTTTTGAGTTCTAGGTATGATTAATATCACTACACAAAATATTAGCATCAATTACTTAGAAAAGAAAAGAAAGTTAGGGAAGAACTCATATTTAAGTCTAATCACTTAACTCACACACCATTATTCATCATAAAACACAAGAAATTGATAAAACCTGTTATTTCATATATTAAGCTTAATCATCAGAAAGGTAAAATTTCATCAGAAATTTGTCTCAAAATTCATTTTTATAGTACTTTACAATAGGGGTATTTATATTTTTTTTACCCTAGCCAAGTGTTTACAATAATTAATGGTATGAATAATTGGCCAACAAACTCTCAATATACTAAGAGTCATGGTGCTTCAATAATTAGTTCTTCCTAAAGAACAGGGTCCTTATGCCCCCTATATCCTCATTCTACATTGTATCTTTGTTTCCATGTGTTCTTCTCCTTGTAGGCTGGTACAAATCTTCCTATCAATAGGGTTGGGGTGACTTGTATGAACTATTCTTTTAACTACTCCCACTTCCCACATGCTTCCCTTATCTTCACTTCTATTCTAAATCCTATGTCCTTGGGTTCTTTATGACTCATTCCCCTCTGACTGGGTCCTCTCATGTTGGTTCCTCTATGTCATTGTCCTCTTGCACCCTATAGGTTATGTGCCACAATGATTTTGTGCCTATCAACTATGCACCATGGTCCTTTCATGCCATGGTCCTTTAGCATCATGTTAGTTTCATGCCAAAATTGGACAACACTTAGCCAAAATTTTGGGGCCAATAACATTGATGGAGAAGTCTAGGATTATGTTTAGTGGTGCTAGACTAGAACAAAGGTTTTGGGTTGAATCTATAGCCACTACTTGCAACTTGATAAATAGGTCTCCCACATCAAAGCTTGCTAATAAAATGCCTACAGAGGCATGGTCTAGCCAAAATCCTTTCATTAATACATCTTAGAGTTTTTGGTTGTAAGACATATGCACATGTGCCAAAGGAAAAGCCAACAAAGTTGGAGAACAAGGTTATGAAATGTATCTTCATCAGTTAAATTTATGGTGTGAAAGGATACAAGCTTTAAGATCTAGTAGCATAGAAGGTAATATATTTTAGAAGTGTTATTTTTGTTAAGACTAAGCCTTCTTTTGTTACACTATAGCCAACGAAAATAAAAAATAAATATGTGATTCAACTTCCTCCTACACTTGATAAAGTTGAGTCAAGGCCACGAGAGAGACAAGAAGTTGAGGAGAGATCATCAATATCTAAATTTCTTGAAGAAGAGGTATATGAAGAATAACCTCCACCTTAACTTGTTCAAAGGTCTACAAGGCATAGTCAACCACCAAAAAGGTATTATCCTGATGATTGGAGATGTATATTGATTTGATTACTAACATTGATGAATTGAGATATGTAGAAGAAGCTTTAGGTATGAATGATGTAGAGTCCTGGAAGGTTGCTATGGAATAATAAATGGCAACTTTGAAAAATAATGATACTTGGGACCTTATACCACTGAAGGATGTAAGCTAGTTGGATGTAAATGGGTGTTCAAGAAAAAGATTGGTTTAGATGGAAGTGTTGATAAGTAAAAATCTTGGTTGGTTGTAAAAGGATACTCTCAAGTTGAGGGTGTTGATTGTGGTGATATTTTCTCTCCTATTGCTAAAATGAAATCCATTAGATTCTTGCTTTTTATTGCAACAGCTAATGATTTAGATATTGATAAAATAGATGTGAAGTCTGCCTTCCTTCATGGTGATTTGGAGGAAGAGATTTATATGATAGAGCCAGAGCACTAAATGGTTAAAGGTAAAAGAAACCCGGTTTGTAAGTTGAAGAAATCCTTGTATGGTCTCAAGTAGAGTCCTAGGATGTGGTACCATAAATTTTATAAATATGTATTGATTTTGGGATTTGAGCAGTCCAAATATGATCATTTTACTTATTATAAAATTGATGGTGATTATTTCTTGATTATTGGCTTATACATTAATGATATGTTATTTTTTGGCAATGGGAAAGTTTTGATTTTAGATCTTAAATCTCAACTCTCAGAAAAATATGAGATGAAAGATCTTGGCAATGTAAGACACATTCTTTGGATAGAGATTACGAGAGAGAGACAAAATAAAAGTTATGGCTTGGCCAGAGTATGTGAATTCTATATTATAGAGATTTAACATGCATGATTATAGACCATTGTGCATTCACATTTTAATAAGAAAAAAGTTATTTGATGCATAATGTCCTACATCCCCATAATATATGGAAGACATGAGTAGAGTGCCTTACCAGAGTGAAATCAAAATTTTGATGTATGTTATAGTATACACTAGACCAAACATTTCCCAAGCAATGGGAGTTCTTTTTTGTTATATGTCTAATCATGGTAGAGTTCATTCAGATGCAATTAGAAGAGTCTTTAGATATTTATGGGGTAGCTTAGAGTATTCCTTTTGTTATCATGTTAACATAATTATTTACACTCATCATCTTGACATTATTGGTTATGTGGATTCAAATTAGGTAGGTGATGTTGATAGTAGAATATCCACCAGTGCTTATGTGTTTACATTGTTTGGTGGTGCAATAAGTTGGATGAGTAAGTGATAGGTTGTGGTTTCTTTATCCACTATAGAGGCAGAGTATATGATAGTTACTCATACCTGTAAGGAAGCCATTTGGCTTAAGATACTATGTTTTGATATTGGGTTGAAACAAAATGCAGTGACAATTTATTAGGATAGTCAGAGTGTTATTTTCCTATCAAAGAACCTAAGTTTTCATGCCAAAACCAAACATATTGATGTGTAATATCATTTTGTGAGAGACATGGTCAAGGATGGTAGGTTGAAGATGATAAAGGTAGAGAATTTGATGAATGTTGTAGATTCACTGACTAGGCCCATGAGCATAGAGAAATTTAGATGGTGTTTAAAGTTTATGGGCCTCTTGGCCATTCACTATTAAGTTAATGTTGGTACAGTTCCTCTGGGTCTTACAAGGTATTCAACAAGTGGGAGAATGTTGGTAAATTAGGTGTCTCAACCTTGACAAGTTAGGATACTATTTATGAGACACTATTCATGAAACACTATTCATGAGACATTATTCATATAATGAGGTGGCAGTGGTGAGTTGGCAATGACTGTGTAGGTGATGTGGTAGGTGGTGATGCAAATATTGATGTGGCTTGTGATGAGATGGCATGGCCCATGTAGGCAATCTACATGATGTAAGTGCATGTGATGGAGTGGGGATTACCACTCCACTATGGTACATTTTTGTTAATTTTAAATTCACATGATTTTGATAATAGAAGACATTGATACATGTGGAGGATAGTGGCACATGTGAAAGATATTTGGCACATGTGGTAGAAGTCAAAAGTTTTGGAATATTTTCACTCATGTGTGTGCACATGGGATAGTGGGGAACAAAAAATTTATTCCATATTAGAGGCACATGTGAGAGTGGGACATAGTTTTGGAGGCTTGTGAGAGTAGAGGATGATGTGTCATAAGTGGAGGATCCATTTTTGACCAAAGAATAGGACTAAAAACATGTTAGTATTGTTAAATAGTGTGCCACTAAATGGTGGCTAATTTCCTTGCCTTGCTCATGAAGTTTTCTCATTTTTCATCTCCTTTTGTAATTTTTATAAATGAAATTTATTCTCCTTTATAATTAGAATAAGCAAGAATTAAGTAAGCTTGAGAGTTGTGCAAAGGCACTAAAGCTCTGTGAAACCAGTTCTTCTCTTATGTAGTATGATGGTTGTACTCCTATGAAGGCTTGCTCTGCAAGTGTGTTGTAATCTTGATCATTTGAATAATACATTGAGTTGTTTTAGATTGTTGGGTTTTTATCTCGAAAAGGTTTTCCCCATGTAATCATTGTGTCTGGTATAATGTTATTTTTAATTATATGTGTTTTATTTAATTTTGTAATAAGTTCAAATTAGTTTGCATATTCTCCTCTCAAGGTTAAGTGTAAAGGAATTATTTCCATTATATTTATATTCCTTTAAAAATCAAAGTATATATCTTAATCACTCAACAAAAATATATTGGTGAAATTCTAAGGAAATTCATAATGATATAATGTAAGTCTCTCAATACGCCCATGGAGTAAAATCTAAACTTGATATTAGAAGATACCATAGACTTGGTATATGACACTAAATATAGATATCTCATTGGAAGTTTGATCTATGTGATCACAACTAGACCAGATATGTCTTTCATTGTTGGTGTTCTCTCTAGATTCATGAAACAACCAAAATAAACTCATTGGGTAACAAAGAAAATAGGTTTTTGATATGTAAAAGGAACACAAAGTTCTAGGCTCAAATAACTTAGGCAAGGGACTTCAAACTGGTCATGTATTCAAATTCTAACTATGGTGGTGATTTTGAGGGTTGAAAATATACTTTAGTTTTTCTAGATGAATTTGGAAACAAATATTTTAGTTGGATGTTAAAGAATCAATCATTGAAAATGATTTATTTAAAAGAGGTAAAATACATGGTAGTTTCAATGGCAACCAAATAAATTTTGTGGCCCAGAAGGATTCTTTGAAAACTTTAGGAGAAATAAGTTTCATCAACACCACTCATGGTTGAGAACATATTTTCATTTCAATTGGTAAATAATTCAATCCTAAATCACAACCAAACCATGCATATCAACACAAAATTTCATTTGATTCGACATTATGTGAAATATGGTGGTATAAAATTTCTACATTGTCCCACTACGAAGCAACTAGTAAACTTCTTAACAAATGTACATGGAAGAGAAAATTTTGAAAATCTCATTGGCATTTTTGGTCTCACAATAACCCCTATCAATTAATATGGGGATGTAATATTATTGTACATAATATTATTTAATCTTAAATATTTTTTGTAAATATTTTTTGTTTTATAGTGGTAGATGAATAGTCTATGTAGGAAAGTTGAATAATCGCCATAGAAGGAAAAATGAATAGCCATATTGGGGCTATAAATATTGTAATCTCTCTTCATTTTTTTAATGTGAATATAAATTTGATTTGAACCAAATTCTCATTTTTTTCATTCCAATATTACTAGCCTAGAATGTCTTGCTTGAGAGTTCTCCACTTTTTACATTGATGTAGTGTATCATTTGTTGCTGATCAATGATGGATCTCACATTGAGAACTTATTTTTGCATGTTCTTGATAGTGGATCAAGTTGTGACAACCATTACAACTTATATGTCCTTTTTTACTAGAAAGTTACCTTATGGGAAAAAACTTGCTCAAAATTTTCATATTTAGCACTGTTTTAAAAAGTAAATGACCCATGATATTCTATCTCTACTTTGTAATACACCATTTTAACATTTCTACAGATTGATTTGATCCTTTGAATTTTAGTATTTTGTGCATACTTTTACAAAATTTATTGGTTTTGTTACATTTTTTAAAGGGATAAATTGGTATTAGTTTATGCCAACTCCAAACTACTTAGATTTAACATAGTTAGTTGATAATGGCTAGAACTTACTTAAGGTGTGGAATAAAACTAACTATAGAGGTTATACTATACTCAAATAACACTATCCTTTTCCAAGGTTGGTTGTGACTAGTTTCTTTGGGATAACCACTTATCTATGCATAAAACATAATATATGGTCGAAGGCTTCCTATGACTAAGATCTAAAATAAATATGGGGTCTTCTAATGTACCTAAAATTATGTATAAAATCAATTCCATGAACAAATATTGTTTATGCATATCTAATTATGGGTCAAAACCCACCCCACTTCACATACAAATCTCACGTACTTCGAAAAAAATATAGATCTTTTGAAATTAAAAAATCCCTGGTATAGGGTTACTAACCTTAAAAAAATAAATTAATTACTATAGGAAAAACAATGGTTGATTTTGAGTGAGTAGGCTTAGTGCCACTACTTCTAAACCACTTTCTAATCATAAAGGTCCTGCTTAGTGTTGGGCACAAATATGCAATGGATAGTTGCATATATATATAAATTGGTATTTTATTAATATAATACATGACCCTAGAAAGAGATCTTATACTAGATGATATTAACCTTCAAAAAAAATATTAAACTAATGCTGAAATACAAAGAACTTATACTACAAATGAAATGGAAGATAAATATATTTCATTAAAAAGAGAACTTAATTGTATTAATTTATCATTGGCCTCTTTGAAGGGAAACCTCATTTGAACACTTAATATAATATAGTTCAAAGATGTCTTTCCATCTTTATATTCTCATAATTTATGATAATTATATCTTAACCATGACTACTTCCCATGCATGTGTGATTGTCCTAAATAGATCAAGGGACAAGTTATAAAGCATATGTGTATGTATATTTTATTATAGCAATGATTTAAAATAAAAGAGTTAGGATGAAGGAGTTATAATAATGTTGTATGAAAAAATATCTCACACTTTGATTGTTAATAAGGATGTGTAGAGGTACACCCTAAGTTTTTAAAAAGGAGGGGAAGATGAGATAGAGCAAAATAATAATATTATGATTTGTGATTATAAGTGTGTGTTAAGGAAGGGATAAATGGATCTATCTTAGCCAAAATTAGGATGAATGAGTATGAATAATTGTACATATTAGTTATGGGCGATATGGATTAGCCAAACTTGTCATTATTACAAACATGTACAATAGATAAGGGGAATGAGGTGTTGAGATTTAGTAAGGGAGGTCAGCCTATGTTATGGAAAAATATGATATAATTTGGAATGTGTTTAGTAGAGGAGGTCATTTTTTAATGCAAAAAATATGTTTTTATACAATATGGTGCTACATCATAATTTTTAAGGGTGCAACGTGATTTTTCCCATAAATTAAAAATGGTGGTTTTACAATCTAGACAAAAAAAATTGAGCATTGTGCTCATAAACTCTTATCTGAGGTGCATGATGCAATATTGTATAAGTAATAAACCAACCTTACATCACCCAAAAATATATATTTTGTGTTTGTGTACTTCTAAAATTTGAATATGACATACATGGACTCAATCACACTTCAACATGATCCTAGAAATAAGGAGTTGTTTCATTTCATGATTCAAAGTGTTATTTATCTCATGAAAAAACCACAAATTAAAAAAGTAATGTATTAACTATTAGTTACAAAATGGATACTTTAAATTAAGTGGTTTTTTCACTTATAATACCAAGAAACATTTAATTTCTTATTTTGGGCATTTTTAAGCTTCATTGGGATCCTAAGAGTCACTCCACATGGTACAAAAGTAAGGGGAGGATTTGGAGAAGGTAGAGACAAATTTGAGGATACATTATAAATAATTATAGGTGCAAGAGGATGAATATTAGAGGATTAAAAAACAATTTTCTATCTAAGAAGGTGTTGTGTAGCATTCTTCCCTAGTATTGTAGTCATAGGGAGAGTGAGAGAGATTATATGTGTAATCTTAGTATCTCCTCAAAGAATATTAATATATTGTGTGTTTTATGTTCCAATATTACATTTTATGTATATGTATAGTATAAGGATGCAATTACAATATTTTCCTTCATTGAACTCCCTATCCTTTACTGTATCAAGATCACATAACACATCTAGTTTCAAATATTAGTATATCTACACAATAGATTGAAATGAGTTCCAAAATACTTGAGTATATAACTAAGCCATTTTAAGGGTAAACCCTCTTATCTACTTACAATTTTCAATAAGAATATAATATCTAAAATATTTTTATAATATCCTAACACTACCTCTTATATATACCAAAATTAGACTATCGTAAATTCATAAACTTAAATAGGCCGCCTAATTCTACCAGTATTAGATATAAATATTATAAAATAATTAAGTCAAATTTTACACACATCACTAATTGACTACACATGTACGAAGACAAGTCATAGTTTATGGGTGTAGCTTTGGGTTAAACACAAGTTGAGTGTGACACCAATTTTGTTTTATTAACATTTTCCACTAATCAAGGAGGATACACACATCTTTGGGGATGGAAAATATGGCTTCAGCGTAGGAATAAAATGGAGAGAAAGTTTTCACTTATAGGTTTTATAAGTAATTTGTATTTTTTTATGTGTGTGTATGTGTACATGCACATCTATACACTTTGTGAAGAATATATGCCTTAGAAGAAGAGGAAAAGTATCTAGAAGGAAAGGATACCATGCATTTGTTAGAATGGTTATATAGTCTAGAACACTTGGTGAAGGGGATATGGGGTGGAAAGTAAGGATGGTGTGAGGAGGCACCAAATATTTAAACCCTAAAACCATTTTATTCCATCCCGAGTTTTCAAATGGTCTTCTAATAAGAAAAGAAATAATGGAATGGAAAATTTACCCATGTTTTTATGAGGCCAAGATTTTTATATTTTTCCAAGAAAATGCTTGGCTCCCCAAAAATGTCAAAAACTTTGATGTTGTATATTTTTATTAGAGCCTCTTTGCTAAAGGATATGGAGAAGGGGTGCCCCAAAAATTTAGGCAAAACTTTCTAGATTTCACAGGTAAATAAAACCATAATTTTTAGGGTTATATTCAAATCTATGTTGAAATGGGTTTGTGTTAGATTCAAAATTATGTTGAAATGGGTTTGTGTTACTTATTAAGACATATAAAAATGATTTATACATGTTAAAATAACTCACATATATAATATGTTATAATGGGTTTTTTATAGTTATTAACACGTGTATAAATAATTTAGACAAGTTAATACAACTCACATTCATATAACATGTAATAAGAGTCACTTAGTGGTAAGTGAGTGCATCTTATTATAATTTTATATTTGTAAATGAAAAATCATATAATATTAATAATATTTTAGATATAATAATTATTAATTGAATAATTTATTTAAATAATTTTTTTTATATTTAGACAAGTTATACAAGTCAAATTTATATAACATATTGTAACAAGAGCCACTTAGTGGTAAATATGTGCATCTTACTATAATTTTATATTTATAAATGAAAATCATACAAGAAATAAATATGTTTTAATTAAAATAAATATTAATTGAATAACATATATAAATAATTTTTTATTTTATAGTTATTTATACATATACAAACAATTTAGACAAGTTAATAAAACTCACATTTATATAACATTTTGTAACAAAAGCCACTTAGTGGTATAATTTTATATTTGTAAATGAAAAATAATATAGTAATCTAAGAAATATTAATTGACTAATATATCTAATGATTTTAATAATATTAATCATATTTATTGAAAAGAATAGAAAAGCATTAAATATAAGAAAGTATTAAATGTAAATTATGTGTAAATATAGTAATATAATGAAAATATTTACTATTGATATTTATAAGTCTATTTTTCTTGATGATGGATCAGGATGGTGATTTAAAATGTATAAAAAAAAAGACATATTTTATCCCAAAAATTGTGGCTAAGGTGGAAGTAGGCAGCGGGAGGCTGATAAAGGAGAAGACATTTCATATTTATAGTACCATGAGGTTTTATATTTAGAAAGACCTAAGAGACACATGTAAGAAAAGGTGAACAAAGATGACTGTTCACTAGCCAATCTAAGCTCTAAAAATCTAATGTTTATCAAGTCTCTTGTTCCAAACATCGCAGTCACAAAGTTTCAAGTAAAATAATCTCATATTTTTGTGTGGCTAGACTTTGAGAGAAATGTTTTTTGTACCAATTTTCATTCTAATTTTGTAATTAAGGAAGGTCATCATATTGAAATTAAATGCATGCATTGCTTTGATTTTGAATTAAGAAAATTAGTTCAATTTTTTGATGAATATAAGGATGTCCCTGAAATATTAATAACTATAAATAACCATGACTTGGTTTTGTTAGGTAGTAGGAAATGTTTTGTGCAATTTTTCAAATTCGCTCCCTCCCACTTTGACTATGAGTTAGTAGTTTAGGGTTAGTCTAGGATTAGATTAGTTTGTTTTCTTAATTTATAGTTGAATAAAACTAAATAAAAGAAAATTTTAACCACTTCTAAATTTTCTTTATGTTCACCATGTCCAAACCTATGCATGTTAAAAGTAAAAATCACTATAAAATGTTAAAATTTAGAAAAAATGGTAAAATTTTGAGTAAAATCAATTATCATATCTAATAAGACCATAATTTCATTAAAGATATAAAATTTATTTTCATAGTTTCCACATGATCATAAAAATATATATATATGAATGAAAAGTAATAAGTACACTCTAAATTGAAATTGCCTTGAGGAATATAGAAAGGAAAGAAAATATCACTTGTGGTAATTTTTTTTAGTTGTCCCTTTGTCTTTTTTACTATGTTGGAGCCAAAGGTATTTATGTCCAAGTTATGAACTTCTTGTTGGTAGGTAAGTAATGCCCAAGCTTTTCCTCCCAAGCCATTCCCTATAAAATTGAAAATAATAAAATAATATCCATCAAAAAGCTTGATCAAATGATTATTTTTATACTATATAAAAATATCCCCATGTAAAGGTAAACGTATCATTTTCATAAACTAAATCTTTTGAAATGTGAAAACCTAGTATATTATGTAATTAAGATGAGATTAACAATCAAATCTATTTTAATATTATAATATTATTTCACATTGTCACTTGATTTATTTAAGATTAACTCTACAAACTCATGTGTGTATAATTTGGATTCTAAAACCCAACAGGTTCAAGCAGTTCACAAACTCACTAAGTCCAAATGACCACTCAAAGGGTTCGTGACTTTATGAATCCATGAGCCCATGAGTCCTAGATTCCATGATCGTGTTATGTGTCCCTCCTCAGTCATAGAATTTTGATAGATATTTTTTACTACATGTTGACTCCATGAGTATGTGTCCTATTAGTAATCACCATGTGTCTTTCTTTGTGTGATTTTTTTATAAGAAATTAATTTGTTTTTGTGATCAGATTTGTATAAAAATTAATTGGCCACTTGTGTTTTATATATGTATTAATATTAATAGTGTCCATTTTATTTATGATATAGGACAGGTGTATAAACACAATAATATGAATTCAATGATGTTGACTCATAGAAGATATTAGGCAAAATTTTATAAAATCATGGATTTGTGGATCTAACTTAAGCCAAAGGTGATCTCATGACCCTACAAATTCTATGACTGTAAATAAAAGGGAATCCATCACAAATTCTAATGAGGAATTCCAAGTAATCTTGGATCCATAAAAACAACTTGAATAAATGTAAAAATGAGTTATTTATGAAAGCCTGCCAAAAATATTTTTTGTGAAAACTCAAAGAAAGAGTGGAGACCAATAGGGCTTAAGATAGTATGTAGCTTACAAAATTTGTAAGGATGTTTTTTGACTCTATGGGTGCTTGAATTTTCTTTAAATTACCCATTTCTCATTTAGATCAATATTATACTTTTCTTTGTGAAAATGATCACTATTTAGTATGGAAATAAATCTTAGATTATGTTTATTTCAGTAAAGAACAACTAAGCATACATCTGAAACCTTTATTTTTTCCCTACCCTTCTCTCATTTTTTAATATTTTTACCTGGTCCTCTTTATTATACCTAACATGCTTGTAAATACCCACATTTTTGTTGCTTTGGTTATTGTTTGAGGATCACTTAGTGAAATTCCCTTATTGTGTTATAGGCCATATGTTGTTATTCCACCATAATAATATATGAGATTCAAAACCTACAACTTATGCCCTGGGTCATGTCCATGATCCTAAAATGAGTGGGTGAAAAAATATGAGTTGTTGGGTTAGTCAAAAAATTGCATCAACTCCTATTTAATGGCAACCCACATCCCTAGTCTAGTTGTTGAAATTATGACTGCATATTGTAAAGATATTAAGAATAGAACAAGTAGCCAAGAAACCTTAGAATTTCATCCCAAAGGTCTTCCATGAGGTAGTGTATCTCCACCTAATATTATTTTATCTATTTTACAATTTGATTTCCCATGCAAATGTCTTAAATAATTTTATTTAATAGGGTATTTTTTCAAGATAATTCCATCTCAAAGTACGTTAAAAAGTTGGATCTAATATACATGGACACCCTATGTTATTAGGTTGAACATTGTCCAAAATATGAACAAATATTTTTTCTTGTTTTTGTTTATTGACCCATAACATGTCACGCATATTTTGTAAAATTCATCCACTTTGTATGTTTGTAGCTCCCTCTTGGTTTTATCACCTTGGATGCATGACTTTGTTTTCACATAACACACATCACTTAAGGTCCCGCTCTAAGTGTAATTATTAATATTTCCCCTTTTGTGTTGGAACTTTATTGATAGAATAGCATTTACCATAGGCATGTTAGATGCAAGGCCTATCAAATTTTGTTCAATAAAACTCTGAAAATGGGTGCAAATCAAAGTCAACCTTTTATGTGACTTTAAGGAATCTGTTGACATTCAAGTCGATGACTCTCATAATATTAATTAATTATTATATATTTACCTACCATAAACATGTTTTTGGTGCCAATCCTCTAGTCATAAAATAAGATATTATCCTTTATTTACCTCAGAGGAAAAACCAATGTTAAATCCGTCTATTGAAACCCATCAATATAATGATGAAGAAGGTTAGACCATTATTGGTGGTTGAAAAAATGGCCATAATCAAGGCATGTTAACAAACCTTATTATTGGTACGTCTAATGCCAAGGTCACAAAAGCAAACCTGAGTTTAGGTCTTAATTTGTAGGATGTTTCTAAATTAGTTGTATTGTTCACTCAAACCTCTAGAGAGAAAATTCAAAATCAAGTTGAACCATCTAAAGATGCCAAAAACCTATGTTTTTTAGTATGTCTTTGGCTATAAATACTCTTTTTGCATGTATCAAGATATTTCTCAATATTTTTAAGTGAGCCCCCACTATGCTTATCCATTCCAAGTGTTGCTAATATGCTCTCGTAATCCAACTCATTACTTAGAGAAGGGATAATTTGTTGAACATACAAGGTGTCCATTTAGCTTAATGATTTTCTACAAACAAAATAACAATAGATTTTGAAGAATAGGCTTAGATCCCTTGGTGGATTAGGATCTAAGGATATGGATCTTGACACCCATGATCTATGAATTTCTTCTCATGGAATGTGTGAGGTCTCATATATGTACCACATAAGGATGTAATGTATGGTTTTCTATAGTGATTTCCAAAAAAAGACATTTTTTGATTGAAAGAAATGAAGGTGGTAGAATTATTTCTCATAAATGTCAATAGGTTGATAGTTAAGCCCTGAAAAATAATCATGATCCAAGGTATGGAGGAATAATTGCCTTTATTTATCCAAAATTGGGGCATCAGTATGTGGTTCATGGATGTGATACCTCAAACCGTGTTCTTTGGGTGTTATTGAATATTGAAAAATATTATTTTAGTATATTCAATATTTATGCATTTAATGATGTTATTGAAAAGGTATCTCTTTCTCATTGGATTGTTGAAAATTTTCCAAATGTGGATTAGGTGTTACGTGGTGGCTTTTATCAGGTCAAGTTGGAAACTGAAAAACATGGTCACCTCCCTATGGGATAGACAACTAGAAAACATGAGACATGTTTATATATGCATAAAAAATTTGGGTTTTATGACCTCAATTTTAATGTCATTCTAGTACATGTAGTATAACTTACATCATGGATATGAAAGTCTAGAAGCATCTTGATAGAGCGATATCTCCACCCAAGTGTAATTCTAATTTGTCGATAGTTTTTCATTATCAGTGGAGGAATTTTTGGGTATTGTCCTTTCCAATCACTTGTTTGAATTCATATTAATTGGCATTTCACATGGGCTAAATTTTAAAAGAGTTTTTTAATTAAAATACTACCCTTTTTAATCATGGTCCCACCTTATCAGAGATTCAACAAGTTTAAAACCTCATTCCACATCCGATAGGAAATTATAGTTAGATTGAGTGGTGGTTAGGCACTATCAAGTGCATTAAATAAGACATTTCCCAATAGATAACTAATGTGCCTACTAGGGTTCAAGCCTTTGTTCATCATTATCAGTAATTTTTCAAATCTAAAGAGCCTTCTCCTGAGAAACATCGATAGCTTCAATGCTTATTATTTGTCCTTTGAAATATTTCATTACTCCAATAGGTTTTCTATGATATGCCTCTCTACATTGAGGATTTATGTGAAGTGATTTTGTAAATGATCAATGATAAAAATAGCTAGTTTTGATGGCTTTCTATGTGAATTTTAAAAATCAATGTGGGATATTATTAGAGAAGACATTTTCCTAATTTACTACTAATCTTTCAGTTCAAAAAAAAAAATCAATTCATTAATAGAGGGCATATTAAGGTCAACCCTAAAATGGAAGACCCAGAGTTGATCTAAAACTAGCAGCCAATCACCATGCTCAATGTTTCTTATAGAAATATAGTCGAATCCCTCACCCTTAACATTAGACATATCATGCCATAAATTATTATTCTAAATTAAACATAGGTTTATTAAAAGTAAATATATTATTGACAACGTCAATGCATTATGGGAAGGTATGGAGTGGGCATGTATATCTAATCAATAAGCAGTGTTAATCAAAATTGACTTTAATAAATCATATGTTTGCATTGATTGGCATTGAATTTTAGCCATGTTAAAATCATTAGGGTTTGGGCCCAATTTTCTATAGTTTGTTCAAATGTTTAAGCAAATTATTCATCATATCTCTCAATTAATGTTGTTAGCTCATAGGATTTTGGGTTGTTTCACTCAATATAACAAGGTTACATGTTAACTTACTCTATAGGTGATCATTGATGAGAATTATGGATATCTTTTGACCAATTCTAAATCATTGGATCCAGATAAATGCATGTCCATTCCATCTAATGAACCTACTTGATTAACTAATTTACACTTTGTTGAAGACTCCTTTCTCACTCTCCTTGAGGAAGATAATATAAATATTTTTATGCATTATCTTGATGTTTTTTCTTGGCTTCGGATTCAAGTATTCAATGGAAGAAGACTCAATGATATAAATAGTATTTTCTACCCCACCCTCTTGATTGGATAGGTATGAATATAAAAGATTGAGTATGATGAAATATTTTAAGTTTTGAGACTACTCTTTGTATTCCAAGTTATCCCCTCCCATTTGTGTAATAATTTATTGAATGAGTAGTAGATAAACTCTCCTACTGGGTCATTAAATCTTTATTCTTGGTAGGGAAATTTTAAATATGTTCTAAAGTGTTGTTTGACATTTGATGTGAACTACTCTTCTTGTTGGGTCCCTTATAAAACTTCCTACTAGAAGTTAGAAAATCTACTTATCAATTTCCTTTGGGAAAACTTTGAACATGGGAAAGGTTTCTATTAGGTAGTGTAAGAGTTGTATTGTCCCCCCAAGGAAGTTATTTGGATGGGTTTGCTTGGCATTGGCTTCCAAGGCACTTCTCTATGGGTCAAATGGATTATTAGAGCAATTGAAGGGAAAGAAGCTTTAAAATTCTTGATTTACAATTATATTTATGAGGGATATCCATATGAAAAGCAATTGGGAAGGGGTTAGGCTTTCATAACCTTATCATCCTTTGGGCTCTTGTCAAAGTGGTTGGGTTCTTTGTCATTAAATGTATCTAGGAATCATGGGAAAAAATCAAACTATCACATCCCAATTTCACTCTAAGCTTGGTAAACTTTTATCTATGGATTATTATGGTTGTTGAATTGATTAAATATTATTTAATTAATCTTAATGTCATATGTTGTTTATGGGATAGTTGTATGTTTCTTATATTGTATGATTAAATTGCTATGAGTTAGTTATACTTGTATATTATTTACATTATGATCATGTTGATAGTTTATACATTAGTATTTTATGGTTATATGATGATAGTATGGGTTAACTACCTTCTTTATCATGACTTAGATGCACAATAAATCCATCCCATAGAGTGTGATGGAGGGAGAGCAACATTGAATAGGGTGGTGTATATCTATATGTTGGGGATGATAGAATAAAATATAGATACCTACGCACACACCACATTAGAATAATATATTTATGATTATTTCTTGTTTTCTAATAGCTATAGTATTTCTTTAATTTTAGATATGTATGCATGTTATGATCTTATATTCTACTTGAGGATTATGTGGATTTAGTTGTGTGACTACTTTAATAATAGTTGATGTTATTTCTTGGATTGATTGAGTGATTCCATACTTGACTTACCACTATCTTTGATATGGTTGAGTATTGTTTGAGTAGTGTTATTTTGGGATATAAGGTTACAACAACAGACGGATTCTATTACCTTGCTTAATCAATATGTTGAGTGACTATTATTGATTATAAGGTAATTATTATCATTTATAATAATTTGAATAACTTGTTTTAAGCAATTAACAAGTTAGAGGTTCTTAGTTAACAGTATAAGGATAGTAATTAAGCATGTTATCGACTTTTAATTATTATGAAGCCTTTGTGATTAGACACATAGGCATGATTCTATACAAATTGAATATGGATAATTCATTGTTAAAATAGTTGAGGGAGACATATTTGTGTTTGTATAACTTTAACTAAAGTCATTAATTATTTTTGAAACTATATGATCTAACCTTAGCTAAAGGGGTCAAATACATTGGCAATAGTATATGAGTTTGTGGATTTATTTGTTGGTATACTTTAGATTTATCAACATCATTTGTAATGATATGGTAAGTGGACTTTGTAAAGTCAATACATGGGCATGTTAAGTCAAAAGACCATGAATATATCTAAAGGATTAAAATATTGATTATTTTGGAACACTCGAGAGATTAGGGATTTTTTTTAGCTCTAAATCGATTTGACATGAATTAAGCAAATGAATTTATGGATAACTAGGGTTTTTTCATGATGGGAACAATGGCAAACTGGGAGTTTTGGATAGTTTCAGTTACATGCATTGATTAATGGATAAATATTGGTGGAGAAATGATGATAAGGAGGTTGAGAGAAGGGCACAAGAGGGCAAAATAAGGAAAAGAAAGACTGAACAGAGAGAAGAGGGTGGTGAGATATTTTGGTGCAATAAATTACAAAACTAAAAGCTATTTTTGAGGTTGATAATGAAATTACATTATTTGGTTATTTTGAATACAATAAATTTTGTGTATATATGTCTTACTAAGGATTGGTAAATTCCTTGCCGTATATTTAAATAGATACAAATTTAGCCATGTGGATGGCTTGGTCATCCATAGAACTAAATCTATATCCCCAAATACCTTAAAATATGATGACTAGGACTATGTGTAGTCAATATGGCCGAGTAGGTTTAACTTTGGAGTGTTTACTTAATTTGAGCCATAAAATTTTAAATGCTATAGTTAGGTTTTAGTCTGTATAGAATGGACTTCACAAATTTTGAAAACCCTAGCTATTATAGTAGAACTGTGTATAGTTTGTTTATAAAACCCTTAGCTTATATGAAAGGGTTATGTATATTCATAATATTAAACATATATTGAATGGATTGTGTAAATGTTTTTGAAACCTTGTGATATTAAACTTAAGTCTGTGTATATAATTAGAAACCCTGAGCTCATGTATATACAATGAACTATGTATATGTTCTTGTTTTCCCTGAGATAAAATATATAAGTATGAATAGGTGGTTTTGAGTTTGGAATGAATGTTAAAATCATGCCATGCTAGGGTAAATTCTATGAGTGGTTAATTTCCATATTAACATTAAGTTTAATATTTATGTGGAATTGTTTTATATTAGGATACTGTTATACCCATCTTGATATATGATAACGTATTCACATCATTGATATTATGATGAGATGGATATAAGGATATTAGATCATTTCACATACACATATATACAGGTCATTATATAAGATTTGTATAGTGTTTATGTGAGTAGGTATTCAGTTCAAGCCCTTTTTGTGTTTAGAAAATTGATAGTGTTATATAACTCCTTTAGTGTATTCAAAATGGTGCATAAACTGGCCAACAAGTTCAAACCTTAAAAACTGAGCATGAAATTATAAGTTGAATGCACAGTCTATTCAAAGGAAATTGTTATGTTTGGTTGTGTGTTGGAGTTGTTTGTTAAATAGTTATTTTAAATCTGAGTTTGACAATTAGTTTAGAGGCTTGTTTGACAAACATCATGGAAATGGTATACCTATTTTTTAACCCAGATTATCGGTGAATGAGAGAAAATTAATTTGTATAGTTTTCTATTGATTAATGGATTCTCAAATTTCAAGTTAATATAATGGAAATAGGAATATGGGTTTATGGAAAATAGAAATCTTATGTTTGATTTGTGTGTTATTTCCAAATTAGGTATTTATATTAATTTTATTTAATCTATATGAAGTTCCAAATGAAAAATAAAAGTGCAATGTATAACAATAGTATACATTCTACACTAAGGGTACGACATTTGATTACTTAGAACATAATAGATACACTATTAGTTATGATTGTGCAGTATTTTGATATATGTCTTATGACGAGGATAAATTATGTACATATACACATATACGGTATATATCTATGTGAATCTAATGCACACACACACACACACACACACATAGAGTATATTTTTGACTTAATGAGATGTATGCTTATAATTATGGTATATGTTGGTTTTTAATCAAGTTATAAAATTGGTGATGTATTATACCATAAATATATGCAAACAACCCATTAAAATTACAACCAATTAAATATGAAATTTGGTTTGTTGATTAATGTGAGTTAAGACACTAGATATAAGGTATTGAGCCTTGAAATTAATTATGATTGGTTTGTTGTAATTTGAGAAATATGTACATGGAAATAAACTATGATAAATGATGTTTGTCATAGATGGTTCTATATATGGGTTACTTTTGAGATTTAGTAACTTGTAGACTAAGTAAATAAAATACCCATATGGTATGTTCTTTTAAAAATTGTATTTGTTTATGTTTATTATTTATGTAATAAATAATATGATTTGAGATTCATTCCATACGTTTGATAGACGAAATGTATGTACTTTAATTATTTTCATACTTAGCATGTTTTATACCTTTTAATAGGAAGTAATCCAATTGAATCGATTGTTTATGTTTTAATTAACTAAATCTCACATTTATGGTGCTAAATAAGCAGTGAGACAGACTTCACTAGCTTAGTTAGCATCATCAATGAAAGATGAGGATAATCCAATTAAGTGGTGTGTATGAATTTTACTGATCCTTGAGATCATTAACTATTTGAAAAATTTGGCAAAAGTAATGTTTAGTTAAACATTGTCATTTCATATGTTTGATTTACATGTTTATGTGATATCATTTTAGAACATATTTTTTTATGGTACACATCATTTATTAGATATCTTATAGCACACATGTACTAACTTGTCTCTCTAGATTCATGCACTGTCACTATCTACCCATCTATAAAGGGAGGGCCATTCCCTAGTTGGGGGATTGTGTGGGGGATCTGTGGTCCATGGTTAGTGTGGAAAAGTGCTCAGATGATGCTCTCCCTCCCTACAGTAGTACTTCATTAGAGACTACACTTGAGATTACCATAGGATATTGGAGTTCATTGTGACTCATGCTCCATGGAACCTTGTATCTTGTATTGTATTTTTTATTGTGACATTATCCTTGATGAAAATGTAATATTTATTTATTTGTACATTGATAGTAGTGGTTATAATATTGTATCAGCTATGGCTAAAATTGTGTATTTACCTCTTAGAATATATTTAGTTAAATTGAGTAAATTATAATTATATTGATTTGTTTGTTTATATCATGGTGATTAGTAACTAAATGGATTGTTACATGTTTATTTATGGTTAACATACTTAGTGCATATAATTTTGTATCACTAGTTAGATTCTCGTGGTGAAATCTAATATATGAAGACATGAAATTTAAAAAAAATATGCTATTCTAGTTGTTGTGGACTCAAATTGCACCCTAGATGAAAGTAGAAGTGTTCAAGTCCAATTCTCAAATCTGGTCCAATATGGAAATGACCCTAGGTTGTGGGTTACCTAAACTTGGGTCAGACATATAGAATTTTTAATGAGGCTAGCTCCTTAGATATAAAAATATAGTCCCTTTTACTAAACCTATGTTAACAAGGTAAAAAATGAGAGAAATACATTAATGACAATCTATACTAAAAGTGATGATGCACCAAATGTTCAATGATCCACTTTTAGCTTAAACACTTCTATGACTACTAATGAAATCAATCAAGATAAGGACTAATCAGACTTTATGACAAGATTGTAAGTATAAATATTTTGTATGAAGGTTGAAAAGAGACCTGAAACTTGAAGGACAGAAAGAGATAGGTCTATATAAGACACTATGGACTTATGACACTTCAAGAAGGACATCACTAGCTAAAACTTCACACAACCTACAAGAAACCAATACAATTGAATCAAGGTAGATGAAGAACATTCAGATGATGAATAGAAACATACACTCCGCACATTTAAATTCAATAAAGCACACTTATCATTCAACTAGAATCTGGAAACTATCTTTTATTGATTCAAGAGAGTGTTACAAAGTGATTTTCATACAGCTTCACTATATCTAGTGAGGGATGAAAATCAAGAGCTCAAAGCTAGTATATTTAGGAAGAGAAAAGGTGGGAGAGATAAATTGGCACTAAAAGGGTCATTAATGATCCTAATCTCATTCAAAACAACCATCGCTACAATCCTCTTCGAGCCTATC
Organism: Torreya grandis; assembly: GCA_037957365.1. Classification (NCBI taxonomy): domain Eukaryota; kingdom Viridiplantae; phylum Streptophyta; class Pinopsida; order Cupressales; family Taxaceae; genus Torreya; species Torreya grandis. Next base: position 1,867,536 of record JARHVA010002203.1, read on the forward strand.
CCTATATTAATGTCCTTTATTGTAAGGTCAAAGTATTCATATTTAGGACCATGTTCATATCTTCTTTTCATGGTTATTTATTGAGAGTATGTCTATGTTCAATGATATGACTGTTGACCAATTTTTGCCCCCTTGGCAAAATTGTCATCAACTTCTTCTCTAGCCTTTCGAAACCAGTCATATTCAGGTTGCAAATTCCATCTTCAGTTCATGCTCAGTTCAGCTTGGTTCATCTCAGTTCAGCATCTCATTTCAACATGGTTGAACGAAACCATTGAACCAAATTTTGGTTCAATGGGCTTGGTTCAATTCAAAAGGTTTGCCACTCAATTCAAGCACCTCAGTTCAATATGCGTTGAACTTTCATCTGTTGAACCAAAATTTTAGTTCAACAGCTTAAGTTCAACATTCGGTTCAATGCAAAGAGTTCATCAGGCTTGGCTTTTGGTTCATTGATGCGCTCCTTTGAACCTTGAACCATTGAACCAAATTTTGGTTCAATGGCTTCGATTCAATAGAAATGGTTCAACATCCTTGGTTCATTGGCATACATAGCTTAACACAAAGGTAGGTGTTTCAAGTAAAGGCTTGGCTTTTAATAAAGGCAAAGGTTCATCAACTCCAGTTCAACAGTTCATCGGTGCACTTAGTTGAACCTTTAAACCGTTGAACCATTTTTGGTTTAACAGCTTGGTTCAACGCACCTAGTTCAACGCCTAGTTCATTGGTTTTCTACATGGTTGATGGGCTGGCAAAAGCAAAGACATAAGCAGGCATTTACAAATGCCAAGGGGGCAGGCGGCATGGAAAAAAGACAAAGGTAAAATGCAAATAAATTTTTGTGGACTTTTTGTCTGTAAGAAAACATCTGTGGACAAAAGCCCGCAAGGGAAAACACAAACAAGCCCAGGGAATTTCTGTAGACTTTTTGTCTGCAGGAAAAGTCCGCGGGGAATATACAAGCCTGGGGAGTAGTCCAAGCATCCGTAGACCATCCAAGGCAAGCCACGAAGAGACTAAGGCAATCTGTAAAAGACATATAAGGCCCGTCAAAAGTCCAAAGCCAGCGTGGACCCATTTAATAAGGAAAGGTGCCCATAGGGAGAGAAAAGTGCCACAAAAGCAAGCATGGACTTGATGTCTCTGAGGCCATCAAATTTAATGAAATAGAATAGCCGTTGGGTTTTCAAACATGGAAAAAGAGAAGGAGCCAGAATGTAGCGACCTGCCAAGGAGTTCACCTAAAGGGCCAAGTGGCCAGAAAAGACAAAGATGCAGAAGAAGACAATTCCAGTAGTCAAGCAGTCCAAGTGGCATAAACAAAGCATTTTATCACCTGATGGTGTGAACAACAAATGGACAAAGCGACAAGCAAGGCATGAATGAGTGGTTTGTCTAATGGGCACCAATTGAAGAATCAACTTCAACAAGTGAGATATACCAGTGAATTGACCATTTGGAATGATAGCAGCCAGCAATGCAACCATTTCCTCTGTCTCACATTAAATGGAAAGGCAAACCGTGTAAGTCACCCAAGCAAGAAATGTACGTTTCGCATAGGCAAAATGAACAGTTCATTAATATTTTGAGCGACTTGTCTCTTTTCATGAAGGGACACGTATGCCACTTGTAAAAGAAGGAGCACCAAATGGGCCTCTTGGCTTCTGATATATATTACAAACTTGGTCATTTTGTAATACAATCTTCCACATTTGTAAAGGGCGCAGCTCTACAAAATTTCACCTGGATCAATACAAATGTAATTTTTTACCTCCATTTGGATAGACATTTCTGTGTATGCATTGAATGTTTGCTTGTGTCCAGTCATTGTCTTTTGATGCTCTCACAGGTTCAACACCAGCAGACCTGCTGTCTACAAGGTGCCATTGTTGCAGCTGACAGGAGAAGAGCAGTATTTGGGAGTGAAGGAATAGAAGAAATTACTTCATAAGTGTGTGTCTCACAGCACCTTGGGTGATCTCTGTTCTAGATTTTCATTGAAGCCTCCCTACCAGTTTTAGTAGCCTGGTCCTTCTACGAAGTGCATAGAGTATATATGTATTTGTTGGATTCTGAGAGTGGATGTGTGAAGGTCAACTTTTTATTTTGGTGCATCACCTCTTTTAGAGTAGGTAGTTTGTTTTTTGTAATCTCCCTCTCCCTTTTCACCCCCCTTTATTATATTTATATATATATATATATATATGTGTGTGTGTTTTGCACTGCCTAAAAAAAACACGATGCATCAAAGGGAGCTAGCCCTTATCTAGAGACTCTCCTCTCCTGCTTCGCCATCCCACAGGTGAGAGAGGAGTTTCCATGTTGTGAGGAGAGGGCAAGAATTTGTTTTCCTACCACTGGGTGCACTTTCCTGTGTCAACAGTTCTGGCACACCTGGTGGGACACACAATTTGATAACGCAGTAGAGTTTCAAGATTGATGCTGGTCCTGTTACAACAAATCGAGTTTCTTCAGCATCTGGCAACTCTAAGTTAAATCTACTGGTTAAGCAGCCTGGTGCCATTAGGAATCATTTCTTGTATGTATACTTCTTTTACAAAAAATCATGGGTTTTGTTTTCCTTCATATAATTTGGATCAGACTCAAAATATTCAGAGAATCCCCTCAAGCAGCTCTCCTAGTTGCCCTGCAATGAAAAGGGAAATGGCCCTGGAATTGGAAATTAACAGGCTGGAAGAGCAGTACAGATATCAGCATGAGCTAATGTATGAAGAGGAGTGCTTATTTGGGACCAAAATGGAGAAATCCATCTTTTCAAGGTAGCTGACTTTGCACACCCCTTCCTATCCTAAAAAAAACCCCTCTTTTGCACCAAATCCTTTCTATCCTATTGCACTTGCTCACTCCAGTTCATCAAATGTATCCACTCCCAATCTAGTGCACCTGGCTTTCCAACACCAAAGGGCATCAGAACAACCTCCTATGGAAATGAACCTTCTAAATTCTTTAGATTGTGAATTTTCCATTGGGGGGAATACCACGAACCAGCACATCTCTCTCAATGTTGATCCTACTCAACAGGATAATGTTGGTCATCTCCAAGAAAGACTCTTCCAAGACAACCTAGCCAAGCAAATTGAAGATTTAGAAGCTAGGATGAGACTAGTTCTTGAAAAAGTGATGAAATTTTTAGACCTTGTGGAGGAGCCTCAGGACCTTGTGGACAACAAAGTTGTTGCCTATTCATAGGGGCAGAATTCAATTTTTGAAATCCTGAATTGGGGGAAAATAGTGGAATTATGGGATGACAGAATAGAAGAAGAAAAGTAAGGTTTTTCTCAAAACCTTGAAGAAGCTGAAGCTACATCTGCTTATGATGATGTTGGCAGCCTCCAGGAAAAGCTTTTCCAAGAAGATCTAGCCAGGAGAATAGCAGAGTTGGAATCCAAAGAGAAATTCCTCAACCAATGTGTGGTGGATGGTTCAGACCAAACAACACATTCCATGCCTGAACACACCCCACCTACACATTTCCAAGAGAGTTATCAGGCCGTACCTGATATTGATGAAGTGTTGATCAAGTGGAGAGAGGAGAATCATTTGATTCTGGCTAATAGACTGCCTCCTCTTCCACATGTTTTCTCCACTTCACCCCTTCTCAAGGAAGAACCTATTTTGCAAGAGGTAGGTGAGGAGCAGAAAATCCAATCTGTAGTCCTTCAAGAAGCTGTCATGAGCAACAAAGAAGAATAAATTGTCATTGATGCTCCTTGTGAAGACCTTATCAACAGTGGAGAAGATGCAGGTTTTGCATACATGCAAATGTTCCAGCAATACGAAGAGGGAAAAATGCATGGTAAGCTCTCTTACCCTCTATTTGATGAACTTCCTTATTGTTTTGATGAGATGACTACATTGAAGAGCCTAAGAAAGAGGAGGATCACGAGGATATTTTTGAAAATCTAGAAATTTTGATCAACAAAGAGGAAAAAGAGAGGTTTGTCTTCTTGGAGGAATGCTTTGAAGAAGAGAGTTTTAAAGAAAGAGGCGATGTTATGTGGGATGAGCAATCATTTTGTGAATCCATTTTAGACATCACCATAGTCACCCTTCTTCAAGAAGGCCAAAAGGAAGCAAAGGATGAGTCTGACAGAGTTTTCAATGAGGCAGAAGGAAACAAGCCAGACCATGATACATTGCAGAAGGAATGTGCAGATCAAAGGGCTTATGGTGATGAGCCAGTAGCCATTGATTGCTTGGTGAAGAGTACCAATATCAGGGACAAGCATTTAGTAGGCTTCTAAGGACAAACAGATTACATATATGTCTGAGGCATGTTCAATTTTTATCCTCTCGAGTACCAGCCAACTCAGGTGACAAGCAAGAAGAGCAGGTCACCAACTCTCTTTTCCATTCAGCTATTTGCCTGGCACCATAAGTCTTCTCACCAAGAAGAGGACTTGAGAATTTTTCCTTTTGATCTAGGAGGGAGGTGAATTATCCTAGTTAGCTATACATAATAGTTTGTTTTCAGTTTCTTTTCCTACTTTCCCTAAGTGCAGTTTGCATAGGTAGTGTTTTTTAGCCTTGTGTTTCCCTTTGCGTGGGGGTAAAAGGCTTTGTGTTTGATTCTCAAATCTTTTGGGCTATTGTTAACTCTTTCATAGCTGCATCTAACTCTGTGCCTAATGGATTTTAAGGCAATTGGGTTTTAAGCATAGCAGACACGCTTCCCCTGTGAGTCGCCATCTATTGACCAATTTTTGCCCCCTTGGCAAAATTATGGTCAACTTCTTCTCTGGCCTTTTGAAACCAGTCATATTCAGGTTACAAAGTCCATCTTCAGTTCATGCTCAGTTTAGCTTGGTTCATCTTAGTTCAGCATCTCATTTCAACATGGTTGAACCAAACTGTTGAACCAAATTTTGGTTCAACGGGCTTGGTTCAAGTCAAAAGGTTCGCCACTCGGTTCAAGCACCTCAGTTTAATATGCATTGAACTTTTGTTTGTTGAACCAAAATTTTGGTTCAACGAATTAAGTTCAATTTTTAGTTCAATGCAAAGAGTTCATCGGGCTTGGCTTTTGGTTCATCGATGCGCTCCTTTGAACCTTGAACCATTGAACCAAATTTTGGTTCAATGGCTTCGGTTCAATAGAAATGGTTCAACGTCCTTGGTTCATTGGTGTACATAGCTTAACACAAAGGCAAGCATTTCAAGTAAAGGCTAGGCTTTTAATAAAGGTAAAGGTTCATCGACTCCGGTTCAATGGTTCATCAGTGCGCTTGGTTGAAACTTTGAACCGTTGAACCATTTTTGGTTCAACGGCTTGGTTCAACGCACCTAGTTCATTGGTTTTCTACGTGGTCGATGGGCTGGAAAAAGCAAAGACATAAGGCAGGCATTTACAAATGCCAAGGGGGCAGGCAGCATGGAAAAAAGACAAAGGTAAAATGTGGATGAATTTCTATGGACTTTTTGTCCGTAGGAAAACATCCACGAACAAAAGCCCACAGGGGAAAACACAAACAAGCCTGGGGAATTTCTATGGACTTTTTGTCTGCGATAAAAGTCCATGGGGAATATACAAGCCTGGGGAGCAGTCCAAGTAGGCGCAGACCATCCAAGGCAAGCTGCAAAGAGACTAAGGCAGTCTGCAAAAGACATATAAGGCCCGTCAGCAGTCCAAAGCCAGCGTGGACCCATTTAACAAGGAAAGGTGCCCGTAGGGAGAGAAAAGTGCCATAGAAGCCAGCATGGACCCGACGTATTTGAGGCTGTCAAATTTAATGAAATAGAATAGCTGTTGGGTTTTCAAACATGGAAAGTGCTAACATGGAAAAAGAGAAGGAGCCAAAATGTAGCGACCCGCCAAGGAGTTCGCCTAAAGGGCTAAGTGGCCAAAAAAGACAAAGATGTAGAAGAAGACAATTCCAACAGTTAAGTAGTCCAAGTGGCATAGACAAAGCATTTTATCGCCTGATGGCATGAACAACAAATGGACAAAGTGACAAGCAAGGCATGAATGAGCGGTTTGTCCAACGGGCACCAATTGAAGAAGCGACTCCGACAAGTGAGATATACTAGCGAATTGACCATTTGGAATGATAGCGGCCAGCAATGCAACCATTTCCTCTATCTCACATTAAATGGGAAGGTAAACTGTGTAAGTCACCCAAGCAGGAAATTTAAGTCTCAAGCAGGCAAAATGAACAGCTCATTAATATTTTAAGTGACTTGTCTCTTTTCATGAAGGGACACATATGCCACTTGTAAAAGAAGGAGCGCCAAATGGGCCTCTTGGTTTCTGATATATATTACGAACTTGGTCATTTTGTAATACAATCTTCCACATTTGTAAAGGGTGTAGCTCTGCAAAATTTCACTTGGATCAATACAAATGCAGTTTTTTACCTCCATTTGGATAGACATTTATGTGTATGCGTTGAATGTTTGCTTTTGTTCAGTCATTATCTTTTGATGCTCTCACAGGTTCAACACCAGCAGACCTATTATCTACAAGGCACCATTATTGTAGTTGATAGGAGAAGAGCAATATTTGGGAGTGAAAGAACAGAAGAAATTACTTCATAAGTGTGTGTCTCACAGCACCTTGGGTGATCTCTGTTCTGGATTTTCATTGAAGCCTCCCTGCCAGTTTTAGCAGCCTGGTCCTTCTGCCAAGTGCATAGAGTATATATGTATTTGTTGGATTCTGAGAGTGGATGTGTGAAGGTCAACTTTTTATTTTGGTGCATCACCTCTTTTAGAGTAGGTAGTTTGTTTTCTACAATCTCTCTCTCCCTTTTCACCCCCCTCTTTATTATATCTATATATATATGTGTTTTGCACTACCTAAAACAAACACGATGCATCAAAGGGAGCTAGCCCTTATCTAGAGACTCTCCTCTCCTGCTTCGCCATCCCACAGGTGAGAGAGGAGTTTCCATGTTGCGAGGAGAGGGTAAGAACTTGTTTTCCTGCCACTGGGTGCACTTTCCTGCGTCAACAATGACACTCCTCCATTAATTGTATGTATCTAACTTGCTTTAAAAAGTTCAAGCATAGGTCCATTATAGCTTTACTATAGATTGAAAACCAATCTTATTTATTGGTTTTCCTATAGCTGTTATATTAATGAAGATCCATAGGCTACACAACATCAAACTATTTTATGTCTAAACAAACCTATTTTATATCTCTGGCATTCTAATGGTGGTGTTCAATCCTACTAGTTCATTTTGGCTCAACTCAAACCTTTTTGAGCTCAATTCCTTTACATTTGCCTTAGTAAAAAAATTTCCCCTTCGACCTTGTCTAAAAATCTTAGGCTTGCCCTTTATTCATGTGTTGACGAAAGCTAACTCAAATCATTGACCTATTGAATCTCTCTTGCATTGTCGATCTCAAGTTGCATGATCAAATGTGGTTCATCAATTTGTTGTTAGTCTAATGAGTGAAGACACTTGTCACCCACGTATTTTCCATTCAAATTCATTGACCCCTTTTACCCTCCAGTCATTATTGGATCTAAATCCATGATTGAACACGTGTCATTGATCTTCCTTTTAGATCCAAATAGCTATTTTATGGGGTTTAAATTTGATGTCTACGTGCTTGTATTTAACATCTACACAAACATATTTGATGTTTAAATGATTATCACTGAGATATTTAAAAACCAACGGTTATTTGTCATGACTTAAATTTGAAGTTTATACACACATCAATTGACATCCATAGGAACGTTAATGATGTGTGTATGACCATCAATATTTGAACCCCAATGGATGATTGTTGAGCTTAAACTTTGACACTTGTATGAACATCACTTTGTTGAAATAATTTCCTTGAGATAAATATGTCTTTGTCTTCAGGACTTTTGTCTACAAGCTTTTTGCATTCGAGACATATTTTATGGATGAAATGTTCAAAAGAAATAGGTCTTAGAGAAAATTGTCTCGGATAATTTTCCTAACACAATTACACTTATCCATTTAACTATGGATAAAATGTCTGAAATAAATTACACTTTAGGATTTTTATTTCAGATAAAATATCCAAAATAATTCCCAACACTTAGCCAAATAAAATGAAATAATTTTCCCAAAGGAAGTATTAGCACTTAGCCCAAAATATTTACACTTAGCCAAACAAAAGGGTCTACAAAAATTGAACTTAGCCAAATAAAATCCTGAGATAATATGCCAAGTAAGGACTCAGCCAAATAAAAGGTTTTTTGCACTTAGTTTTTTGGCCTGCAGGCTCTTCCAGACTTGTGCTTGAACTGTTGCTTGATTCCTGGAATCTTAAACACCATGAAAACCTACTTATATCCTTCATCTTTGAAATTATATACATGTCCCTCAGAAATGGACAAAATACACTTTAAGTAAGTTTAAAGTGTTTCAAAAGCTTTGCAAGCTATGGGTGATCTTTGAACCACTCATTCCATCTAGAACTCGGTCCACCTACTCAAACCATTTCTAGGCAAAGATATCTATGTGGGCCAAAAGTGGCTAACATTTCTAATGACTCAATTGGCTTGACCAACTTACTGGTCATGGAACCTAGAACTTGATCAAGCTCATTCATGATGACTAGACAAATGAAGAATTATTTATATAAATATTCTACTTGTCTCCTTGAAATATCTTGAAGCAACAAGACACACACAAGCAATAAGAAATCAATAAAAGATGAAAAACTACATGAAACAAATAGAATAATGTGTAAGGTTTCTTAAAGAAAGGAAAGACCTATCTACCTATGTATAAATATCATGATATAATACTAGTAGCAAAATTTGAGGTACCTCCCATTGATAGAGATGAGAAGGATCTCTCCATTAAACCTATCAAGATCAAAAACATTTCTCTCCTTATAACCTATGATAACATAAGGTCCACTCTAAAGACTATCAAACTTGGAGTGCTTTTCAAGATTTGCACAGTCCTCATCCCATTTGAGGACTATATCACCTTATTGGAATATCTGTGAGGAAGCTTTCTTGTCAAATGACTTATTCACTTGGTTTTGATTGGACCACATAATGTGCATAGTTGTGTCCCTTGTCTCCACTAATTTCCTTAGCTCATTTAACTTTACTTACATAGTATCATCCTCTAATACCTCAAGTTGATGTATAAACTCTAATGCAGGAAGTTCAAGAGATATAGGAAGTTTGGTCTCTTTCCCATAGACCAGAAGGTATGGCCTTTGTCCAGTAGCTATTTTAGGTGTCACTATGTCTACCCATAAGGCATTATTTAGTCTAGTATGCCACTCCATCTGACTATCCTCCATGGTTCTCTTGATAATCCTTAATAGGTTCTTGTTGGTGGAATTTTCTAGTCCATTTCCCTATGGGTAATAGTTGGAGGATGCCTTGAGATAAATTCCATGTGAAAGAGCCCACTCACATACCTTGCTATTATTAAAATCTAATGCATTATCAGAAATGATTATAGAAGGCACGCCAAATCTAGTTACAAAGATATCATATAAGTTCAAAATAGAAACTTCATTAGTCTCCTTAAGGGTAACTACTTCAACCCACCTTGTAAAGTAGTCTATAGCTATAATGATACACTTATGCCCTTTAATTGAAGGGGGGTGTATCAACCCTATGAAATCTAAGCCCCAATGAATGAAGGGTTGATCTACTTGTATGGGTTATAAGGGAAGAGCATCTAGCTTCTACTTGCCAACAAACATTGCACATTTTGGGCATTTCCTTACCCAAGAGTGAGAATCTCTAAACATTTTGGTCCAAAAGTACCCAAATCTAATGATTTTGGAGGTTGTGGTTTTGATAACAAAGTGCCCATCAGTTGGACCATCATGGAACTACTCAAGTAACTTATCTATTTGGCATGATTCCACACACCTCAAAATCATGCCCCCTATGTCTCTCTTTAAAAGTACTCCATCTATCAAGATATAAGGTATACTTTACAACCTAAAGTGCCTTCTCTTGGATCTAGCTAGCCCCATAGGATATTGTCCTGACTCAAAAAATTTGATTATATCATGTGTCTAACTGAAAGGTGTATTGTCTATAGTTGCCTGCTAGCTATCATGGACTAGAAACATTTGATTTTTATATTACTTTACCGTTGTTTTAAGGTTCTCACACAAACCTCTACCCCTCACAAGATTTGTAACTCTAACCTCAAGTTCATACTCCATGCATTTTGTTACCCACCCCACTCTTTTCTCATTATGGTCTCTGTTGAGTATAAACTCTTTAATACTTGCAGGTACCACCATGAGTATGATCTTACTGTGGAGACCATGTGCCTAAACTTCTTCAAATCTCTCACTACTGTAAGCACATGTTTCTCTAAAAAATTATATTTCTCCTCATACCCCTTTAAGTCTTGATTAAATAAAGCAATAGGTTGTTCCAGACCTTTCTCATTCTGCTACATCAACATGGTAGAGATTTCATCCAATGTAGATAAGGCATAAAATTATAATTATTTTTTAAAATCAAGGTTAATAAGTGTAGGGGCATGACATATGGATTCTTTGATGGCTTCAAAACTCCTCTTACCTTCTTTGGTCCATGCAAACTCCTTACATTTTCTTAACATGTGAGTAAGAGGCTTGACTAGCTCTGTAAATCCTGGGATAAACCTTCTAATAAAATTAATCTTTCCCAAGAAATTCTAAAAACCCTTATTGTTCTTGGGAAAGGGTAAGGATAAGATGGACTCAACTCTTTCAGGGTCTATAGAAAGACCATCCTTGGATACTACATGGCCTGGTAACTTGCCCTCATGAACACCAAATATGCATTTTTTAAGATTCAGTGACACACCAAACTCTCTAAATCTTCCAAATACTAACCTCAAGTGATAAATATGATCATCTAGGTCCCTTGAGAAAATAGTGATGTCATCTAGGTGGATGAAAACCATGTCATTGATCAAACCTTCAAAGGCAACATCCATTGCCCTCTAAAAAATTGTTCCAACATTGGATAGTACAAAGGGAATTTTCATGTATGCATAAGTGCCCCACTTTGTTGTGAAGGCAGTTTTATGCCTATTTTCTTCCTTGACCATGATCTGATTATAACCAGAGTAGCCACCAAATAATGAGAATCTCTAAGAACTTGCCACATTTTGAGGAATCTGATCCATGGAGGGTAGTGGGTAATGGTCTTTTAAGGACACCTTATTGAGGTCCCTAAAATCAACACATAAACATATTTATATGTTCTTCTTCTTCACTGGCATAAGGTTTGCCACCCATGAGGAATTCTTGATGGGGAATATGATCTTTGGCTCAATCATCTTAAATAGTTCCTTCCTCGTCAACTTTTCCACCTTTGGATTGATAGGCCTTTGCTTTTGCTTGACTGGTCTTGCATTGTTCTCTTGTTCAATGGTATGTTTTTCAATTTTGGGGTCAAAAACCTTAAAATCCTTGTATTCCCATGCAAATATATCAAATAAATCTTGGCATAAAGCAACAAATGTAGCCCTCTCTTCTATTGTGTTAATATTTCCTAACTTCAAAAATTTGCCCTTGAATATCTTTATACTTTCATAATGTTTCTATTTGGCTGAGATAAATGCCTTGCCTTTTCTCACTTGGTCATCTTCATTGAAGATGATTTCTAATGTCACAAGCCCCTTAGGAATATTTTTAGATCTCAGTTGTATTATCTGATCATCATACTAGTGTTGGAACTTATTTTGATTTTTATGGTAGAATTCTACCTCCTACATCAAAAAACATATGATTTGATTATCATTGTCAAACACCTGCCAACTCACCTCATTGTTAGGTATAGCTAGCCTATTTATGACTTTGACCTTACCTTAGATCTGGTTGACTTTGACTCCTACAACCTCATATTGAGCTCTAATAGTTACAAGCCTATCTGCATGTTGATTTGTCTCTCTTGGTATGGATTGTATATTGAATGCCAAAAAGTCTTCTATGAGATCCCATACATGATGATTATAGCCTTTCAATTGATGGTTTTTTACTACAACTATACCTCTCACTTATTGCACAACTAGCTCACTGTCACCCTTGACTTGAAGAATTTTGACACCTCTTCTTTTTGCCTCTTGTAAACCATGCAGAAGGGATTCATACTGAACTATGTTTGAAGTGCAACTGAATTGGAATCTTGCAGCTAAATAGAACTTCTATTTTGAGGGTGAAACCAACATGAGCCCATCTCCACTACCATTTTTTGACCTTAAGCCATCAAAGAATAAAGACCATAGTCCATCTTCCTCTTGAGTGGTGTTAGTTAAGCAAGGTATATTATCACCCTCCTCATGCATACAATAAACCCCTAAATTTGCTTCTTCATAATTGCTAAAGGGATCAAATCCATGATTTTCAGTTACCCATTCATCTAGATATAGGTTTGAAATGCCTTCAAGATGTTCATGAGGCTCTTTTTCACTAACATTTTCATCATCCTCAAATATGGTGCAGTTTACATTTGCAAGGTTAGGCATATAGGGTTCTAGGTGGAACCTAAAGATAGGTTCAGACCTAATAGTAACCTTAGTTCCATATCTAGTCTTGAAAACCATGTATCACCAGTCAGAGGACAAATAGCCCCCAATCTGTGCACTAAAGTCCCTTGATAAGCATAGGGGAAATATGGGGGTAGGTCTAAAACCATTACATTTTGAGTGATGACACAATTTGGGAAAGCTACCAATGTGATCTTAAGATATTTCACTATGCCTACCAATTTAGTGGGGGAACCATCCAACTAGAGAACACCTTTTTAATTAGGTACATATTTAAGCTCAAGCTTATATGTTATGGCTTTAGGCATAACTGAGGTCAAAGAACCTAAATCTATCATATAATTATGCACCAAATAATCCCCTATGATGGTTGACAAATAAAATGGAGGGGGCTTAACAACCTTGGGGGGATGGACAATATTATGAACTTGAATTTGATTGGGAACTTGATTATAAACTTGACTAAGATTAGGCTAACTACTATTTATAAAAATAGTGTTCACCTTTTCAGTTGTCTCATTCACATGAGAAGGCTTAGAGAGTTGTTGATGAAGAATCTCTTTTTGTCCCAGAATAGACAGAGTATCATACATAGACATAGTGACATTAGCCTTTTTCATATGATCTAAATTATTGAAAGGAAGATTAGTACCTTTAGACTATACCTTGGAAGTACAAGCATCACTTGGCACTTGTGTGACATAAGGAACAAAAGGAGACTTGTGTTGTTTCCCATGTTGTTGCGGTGTTTGTTGAGTTGCAAGAGATTTAGCAGCTATATTTGAAGTGGTAGGCCACTGACTAACTTATGGAGATGTTGAAGAGGTTGTAGGCTACCCCAAATTGTCATCCAACATCCTCCTTTTAAATACTGTATGGGTTGCAACTAGTCCATCTAGACTTTATGTAGTCTACCCCATGTTTGATGCTACATGTTCAAACATATGCTCCCCCTCTTGAAAGTTTATGCACGTGGTGTTAGCTGGTGCATTACACATGTTTGTTGTTAAATTTGGGCTTCTAATGATGATATGGTAGGCATATTACCTTGATCCATTAGAGGGCCTTGTAGTAGAGGAGGCATTGTGTTAGGGCCTTGGAATGAAGGAGCATGTTTCCAACTAGGATCCTGCTACATTTTTCCACTTGTAACCATTACCATCTCATTGGATTATCCTCATAATTTCCATTGACCCTCTTGAGTGAGGTCATTTTTCATGGTGACCAAGGCTTCTGAGCCATTAGTAGCTACAGGGTTGTAATTATTATAAGATCTACCTTGAGAAATTTATCCTTGCGCTTATTGATTTGATGTATAAGGGGGTCTATTGTAGGATTCAGTAGCGTATTAGGTTTGGAAGGGACCTTGGTATGATTATGGCCTATATCAAGTTTGATGTTGTCTCTCTAAATCCATTAGGTTGTTGTGTTATGCCTTTAGCAAGCTCTCAATCCTTAAAAATTTATCCACTTGGCCATCATTAGGTTGGGCTTGGTTGTTTGGAGTGGGAAATGGAGCAATGGCAGATGGGGTTGGTTGAAGCTCAATAAAAAGTGGCATGAGAGGTCATGGCATTATTTTCCCTACTTGTATCAAATAATTTTATTCTCTTATAGCTATCTCATAAGCCCCAGGCAGATTTGTCCCACCATAAATTGGATCATGACTACAATGTCTAAATTTAATGCTCTAAAATAGTAAAGGAAAGCATAATTGGGTGTGGCCTTAATGATGACAAGAATCCTATCCCACATCTTTTGGAATCTATAGTTGATATCAACCATAGATTCTTGGGGTGCCCTCTTGATTGAGCTAAGTTGTTCCACAAGTGATACATGGTCACTTCTATCCTCAAAATGTTTACATAGGCACTCACTAAACACATCCCAAGTATTTATTGAGGTAGTAGTTAGACCTCTATGCCATTACAGGGCTTTACCTTTCAAAGATGTGGCTAATAGTCTCATGACTACATTCTCTTGCATAATATGATTTATTAAACAAAGGTTTGCAATATCAACAATGTGCTCTATAGGGGTGGTATAGTTTTCTCTTGTAAATTATGGTAGACTCTTCAAAGATGAAATAGGAATCTCATCATATTGTTGAAGGTTAAGAGGGCTACACCATTAAAGGGTACAAAATCTTGATTCCTCAACAACATTGTGAATGGGATAGGAAATAACCCTTCCCTAGAATAGAACCTCCCAAATGACGGTGTAGACTATGCTTTGTGAGGTGAATGGCTTATGTTGTACCTTCTAACAGGGGACAGAAATGTTCTTACTCTCCTTCTTAAGGGCACTGGAAGGTCACTAAAATGGAAGTCGATACCCCTAGTAGATAATCTTTTTCTTCTTGGCATGTAGGTAAGGGGTTGTTTTTTGCGAACCAAAGATGTTTGGATTTTCTAGGTGCTCTTGATGAGTGTCTATTATACTTGTTAGCCAAAAATAACACCAATTCTTTAGCTTCTTCAACTCATCCCATCGGATGTGCCACAACAATTGTGGACTCAGATTGTACCCTAGTCAAAAATAGAAGTGTTCAAGTCCTAATCTCAAATCCAATCCAACATGGGAATGACCCTAGGTTGTGGGTTACCTAAACTTGGGTTAGACCTCTAGGGTTTTTAATGAGGCTATCTCCTCAAATATAACAATATAGTCCCTTTTACTAAACCTATGTTATCAGGGTGAACAAGGAGAGAAATACATGAATGAGAATCTATACTAAAAGTGGTGATGCACCAAATGTTTAATGATCCACTTTCAACTTAGACACTTTTATGACTAATAATGAAATCATCAAGATAAGGACTGATAAAATTCTATGACCAGGTTGCAAACATAAATATTTTGTATGGAAGATGAAAAGAGACCTACAACTTGAAAGATAGAAAGAGATAGGTCTATATAAGACACTATGGACTTATGGAAATTCGAGAAGGACATCACTAGATACACTTCACACAACCTTCAAGAAACCAACAAAATTGAAGTAAGGTACATGAAGAA
This sequence comes from Torreya grandis, assembly GCA_037957365.1. NCBI lineage: Eukaryota > Viridiplantae > Streptophyta > Pinopsida > Cupressales > Taxaceae > Torreya > Torreya grandis. Next base: position 1,883,027 of record JARHVA010002203.1, read on the forward strand.
CATATAGATGATGAATATAAACATACACTCTGCACATTAAACTTTAATAAAGCACAATTAGCATTCAACTAAAATCTAAAAACTATCTTATATTTCTTCAAGAGAGTGTTACAAAGTGATTTTGACAGACCTTCGCTATCTCCAGTTGAGGGATGCAAATCAAGAGCTCAAATCCAGTATATATAGGAAGAGAAAAGGTGGGAGAGAGAAATTAGTGCTGAAAGGGTCATTAATGATCCCAATCTCATTCAAAACAACCACCGCTGCAATCCTCTTACAGCTTGTCCCTACATTAATGTCCTTTATTGCAAGGGCAAAGTCTTCGTATTCAATTTTATGTTCATGTATATTTTTAGCAGTTGTTTATCGAGAGTATGGCTATGCTCAAGGATGGGATGTTCCTTCATTAATTGCATGTATCTACCCCGCTTTGAAATTTGCAAACATAGGTCCATTGTAACTTTAGTATAGATTAAAAACCAATATTATTTATTGGTTTTCTTGTAGCCATTATATTAATGAAGATCTACAGGCTGCACAACATCAAATTATTTTAAGTCTAAATAGGCCTATTTTATATCTGTGGATTTCTAATGGTGGTGTTCGATCCTACTAGTTCATTTTGGCTCAACTTAGACCTAATCAAGTTCAATTCCTTTGTGTTTACCTTAGTCTAAAATATGCCCCTTCAACCTTATCAAAAACTCCTAGGCTTGCCCTTTGTTCATTTATTGTCAAAAGTTAACTCAGATCATTGACCTATTAACTCTCTCTCGTATCATTGATCTCAATTTTCTTTCATTCTCATGTGATGAAGACACTTGTCACCCACACATTGTCCTTTGAGATTCACTGACCTCTTTGACCCTTCACTCACCATTAGATCTGAATCTATGATTTAATGCATGTCATTGATCTGACTTTTAGATCCAAATGGCTATTTCACAGTGTTTAAAATTGATGTTTTCATGCCTGTATTTGACATTTTCATGAACATATTTGATGTTCACATAACCATCACTGAGATATTTGAAAACCAATGGTTATTTTTCATGACTTAAATTTGACATTTGTGCACCCGTCAATTGACATCCACGAGAATGTCAATGACGTGTGCACAACCATCAATCTTTGAACCCCAATGGATGACTGTTGATCTTGAACTTTGACCCTTGCATGAATGTCACTCTACTAGAACAATTTCTCCAAGAGAAATATGTCTTTGTCTTCGAGACTTTTGTCTACAAGATTTTTGCATTCAGGACATATTTTACGAATGAAACGTCTGAAAGAAATAGGTCTTTGGGAAAATTATCCTGGATAATTTTCTTGACATAATTACACTTAGCCATTTAGTTGCAGATAAAATGTTTGAAATAAATTTCACTTCAAGATTTTTGTTTCAGATATTACAATATTTAGCCAAATGAACTGAAATAATTTGCCCAAAGGAAGTATTAGCACTTAGGCCAAAATATTAACACTTAGACAAACAAAAGGGTCTGCAAGAATTAAACTTAGCCAAATAAAATCCTGAGACAATATGCCAAGTAAGGACTTAGCCAAATAAAAGGTTTTTTCCATTTAGCTTTTTGTCCTATAGGCTCTTCCAGACTTGTACTTGAACTGTTGCTTGATCCTTGAAAGCTTGAACACCATGAAAACCTGATCAAATCCTTCATCCTTCCAACTGTAGACCTATCTCTCAGAAATTGACAAAATACACTTTAAAGCAATCTTAAAGTGTTTCAAAATATTTGTAGGCTATGTGTGATCTTTGAACCACTCATTCCATCTAGAACTCGGTCCACCTACTCAAACCATTTCCAGACAAAGATCTCTATGTGAGCCAATAGTGGCCAACACTGTTAAATCCTAGTGGGGATGTTACACAAACCCTATAGATGGGATGTTGGTTAACCAACACTCCTTATGATGGTCCCATATCATTAATGTTCATAATGTTCCTCTAGTGGAAGTGTCATGGATTCATGTCCTCAATAAATTTTGAAGGGGTGTGCATATAGTGAAAGATAATTTATGCAAGTGGAATCAAAATTAACTCTATTGTCCAAAAGCTAAGTCTAGATTTCAGTTTAAACGACACTAATAAAGAGTCCTTCCATGAGATCATTGAAATTGTTCCTACAAACTCTGAGCATAAATCCAATATGATTTATTGAGCTTACAGAATATGAATTGCATAGTCATATAAATAATCCTATATATGCTCATAATAGTCCTACAAAATAGGACAAGCATATAACCAAATAATAATCCATAATCTACTATATTATGAAATAGGTCCATAATATACTTTATTTGACTTAGTTTAACATCTAACAAACTAATATAAAAACTATGTGAGTTCTTTTATAGATAAAAACCTCAATTTTATATAACAATATTACTATGGTGAATTTATTCTAACATTTCTCCTCCCTCTTAATTTATTATAGCTTAGAGAGTACAAGAGAGAACTTCTGAATGCCTCAAATTTGTCATGTGCAAGTGACTTTGTAAAAACATCTACACACTGATCTTGAGTGTGGCAATGTTGGAAATATATATTGTGTTTTTGAACATGTTCACTTATAAAATGGACTTGAAATTCAATGTGCATAGTGCATTCATGAAAAATTGGATTGCAAACAAGTTTAAGAATGAATTGATTATCGCAGTTCAGAATTATTAGCTGAGTATATGGAACTCCCAATCCTTCTAGTATGTGATGTAGTCATATCACCTCATAGACATATCCTCTTACAGTTTGATATTATGCCTCTGTATAAGAAAGAGAAACAAAGTTTTATTTCTTTTTCCCTATGATATTGGACTAGATCCCAAAAAGAATATAATTTAAAAGTGGATTTTCTATCATCAATTGAACCTATAAGATCTGCATCTATGTATCCTATCAAGAAGAATTTATCATTCTTATTATATACTAGGATATAATCTATTATTTCTCAAATATATCATAATATATGTTTATCTGCTTTCTAGTGGCTTACCTTTGGCTCCTAAATGAACCAAGAAAGATAGATGACAACATAACTGATATTTGGCCTAGTATATGTGAGGTAGATGAGACTCACAATCAATTGAAGATAAAGAGTGGCATCTACTGGTGGTGATGAATCTAAATGAGACAGGTGAAACCTTGTCTCCATAGGTGTAGCCATTAGTTTACAATCCATCATTTGAAACCTCTAAAACAATGTCTTGGTATAATTCATCTAAGACACAAATATTTGGTGCTCTTTTTTCCTACTTACAATACAAGATAGTAGTGCATTAGCCTGAGATTTGTCATGTCAAATGATCAGTTGAGATCTTTCTTTGTTGCATCAATCATCTTCATTGAGTTGATAGTGATGACTAGATTGTTGACATACACAATAATAATAAAAATCTCCCCCTTATTTTTTAAGGTAGAGATTGAGATGATATGGATTGCTCTAAAATACATGCTTTAAAATAGACTCATCATTTTTATATACCAAGCTCTAGGATCATGTTTGAGACCATACATAGATTTTATGAGTTTGTACACCTTTTAATCTTGATTTGATGTGACATAACCTTATGGTTGAGTCATGTAGACCTCTTCCTATAGATATCCATTTAAGAAGGCACTTTTAACGTCCATCTAATGAACATTCCACACAAACTATGTAGTTATTACAAAGATTATTCTAATTGTCTTTATCTTAGTTGTAAGAGCAAAAGTCTCCTCATAGTTTATACCTTATATTTGTGCATAGCACTTTACTATGAGTCTTGCCTTGTGCTTATCTATACTTCCATCTACTTTGTATTTGGTCTTCGAGACCCATTTTCATCCAATAAATTTCTTCCTTGGTGGAAGATCAATAAGTTTCCACGTGCCATTCTTCATGAGAGATTGATATTTTGCATCCATGGCATCTTTTCAAGGTTTGGACTCTAGGGCTTCACAGACTATAGAGGGCTCAAATGTTTTTATAATAATGATCATTAAGGCCAAATTTACCTCTGCACGAGCCATACTACAAGTCCTTAGTCTTGTATATTAAGTGTTTGGAGGTCCATTCAATTTTGCATCTCAAATTATACGCGTATACCATTTAGGCATACATTGAATAGTAATTGGTGATGCTAGAGATTTTGACTAACCATCACCACTATTTTCATTTGGAAAGTTTAAAAGTATGATGACTATATTAGATATCTATGTGGAAGATGAACTGATTTCACTTTTCTCATCAAATACTACATCCATGTTGATAAGTATCTTCATAGTCTTTGGATCAATGAGTCGATATGCTTTCAACTTTTTACTAGATCTCACAAAAATGTACTCTTGGGTTTTTTAATCCAAATTCTTCTTTTTCTTATTTGGGGCATGCATGTATGCCTTACAACCAAAAACTCAAAGATGAGAGACTTTCAACTTCATCCCAATCCATGCTTCCTATTGTGTAATTGTCAAGAATCTAGAACATAAATGCTCTGATACCACTTTGTTAGGACCTAGGAAGCAAAACTAATTACCATATACAAGCAACTAACTGCGGAATTAAACTAGAATCAATAAGTAACTAGAAACCAGAGACAACACAGAATTTGAGAGACAATACACAATTGTATTCAACTCATCCAGAAAGAAAATATAATAAAGAAGATGCCACACTCTTCTCACACCTCTGAGGCTTCCCACACCTCTAGGACTTACAATAATTCTCAATCAAGAGTTCTCTCTCTCAATTATGGTCACAACAAACAACTCACACACACAGAGCTACTATTCACCTCCCACCAGTTAGTAACAATACTACCAGTACCAAGTACTCCACGTACTTCAAGTAGATCTCCCTGATCTTGCAACAACCTGCAAATCAATGACCTTACTTACCATGTAGATCTTCTCCTTGACCTTGCACAACCTACAGATCAACCTGATCTTATAATTGGAAGAAATTCTTTCTTACCTTAATTACAACACAGCCCATGAGTCTCTTAGATAGACCTCATGAAAAAAATAATTAGACTTTCTTAATTACAATAATTAGACATGCAACTCAAGACTATAATTAGCCGTTAACATGCAAGCAACTGGTTCGTTAACTAACTGTCTATGAAACTGTAGTTTTGGAACTGCACAGGCGACCGACGTCGGTCCCTATCTGTTTAGGGATGACCAATGTAGGGCGATCCCTGACCATCGTCAGTTGCTTTCTGTCTGCACCTTGCCGACATCGGTTGGCCTAATCGATGTCGATGACTGTGACATCCAACACCTCCTCCATGTTTGCATCTGGGTGAAGCTTTTAGCTCCACAACCTAACAATCTCTCACTTGGAGATAAACAGTTGCACCTGTACCTGTACACCATCTAATTTGTTTTCTGGCTTGTATTCCTCTTCAAGTTCAATCTTGAAGACCAACCACCACACAACCTATGGTGCAACCCCTGTCATCCAAGTAACCTGCCATATTCGATTCTACATATCCATGTAGAGAAGTGCTTGACCCTGCATCGTATGTTAACCTGCTGGTAGTCTCTCTTAGATACCTGAGAATCCACTGAACCGCTTTCCAGTGCTTCTTTCCCAGATTGACCACAAACTCTTTGACAACTCCCACTGCTTGGGAAAACTCAGGTGTAGTACACATGTACTTAACCTCATCATGTGATTAGGGACACTGCTCTATTAACCATCCATCCATAGGTGTGCTAACCGGTTCTGCATCCTGCATCCTGAACCTTGCCATTACCTTATTCACACAATCATCCTAAGACAACATCAACTTGTGATCTTCCCTGTCTCTACGAATACTCATGCCAAAGAATCTTGTTGCTCCCAGATTCTTCATGACACACCTCTGAACTAACTTTACCTTTAGCTCAGAAACTCCCTGCATGTGTGACCCTGCAACAAGCATACACACTACATACAGTAATAGGATAATGTAGCTAATATTATCCAACTTGGTAAAGAAACCACAATGGTTACCATGACATTGACTAAAGCCCTACTTTGTCATCCACCTGTCAAACCTCCATTGTCTTGCAGCTTTCTCAAGACCATATGCCCTAGCCTTCCATCTTGCGTGTCCATTCTCTCTCTTTTTTAACCTGGCTGGCAACTCTACCAAATTTACCATTTGGTTCTCTCCCAAGGAATCAAATTTCTCATCTATGTCATGCTCCCACAGTTTTTTGGATCCTACCTGCTCTGCTTCTTTAAAACTTCCTAGTTCTTGACCATCAATGAGCAACAAGTAGTGTAAAGAAAGAGAATAATGAATTTGAGGCTTACTTACCCTTTCAGTCCTCCATATGGGCATTTGAGACTCCTTGACAACTTGTTGTCTGCCCAAAATCTATTTTCTGGTCAACCCTGGTCTGCACATGACCGATGTTGATCCCACCTGATCACTGACGCCAGTTCCCTAACCGACATTGGTGTCCTGGCCATCGATGTCAATTCTCTGACCGACACCGGTGTCCACCTGCCTGTCGACATCGGTTCTACCTGACCGACGCTGGTGACTGTGTTTTCCTGTGAGTGATGACTTTTTACCTACGAGCTTACTTTGAATCAAACCCTTGTTCAAACTGCCCTGCTCAAAATTCTTCATCCCCTTTGACTAATTTTTGTCCGTCATCTTCTCCATAAACACCAAGGCTTTCCTGTTCTTGTCAAAACCATCAGATTTCTTTTTTCTGCAATAGACCCGATCCTTTTTTGTAGCAATAGTTTCAAGAAACCTCACTTTCTTTTGTTGCTTATAGAAATCTCGATCCAAATCTAAACTCTTACCTTTTGACTCAAGAACATGCATCCCCTTCTTATTCATGTGACCAAGCCTATGAAGCCACATCTTTGAATCTACAGCTGAAATAGATAAACCAGAAGAAGAATCAGTAATATAAGTAGATAGATAAAGAGTATCTACTTTCTTACCTCTCGTTAAAACAAGTGCACCCTTGGAAACCTTCCAAGATTCTGTTGTGAGGGTTATTGTGCATCCCTCATCACCCAACTTTCCAACAAAAATCAAATTCCGCTTCAGGACTGGGACATGCATGACATCCTTCAACACCCATGTGGTGCCCATCTACAATTTTAGCCGCACTTCCCCTTTGCCAACCATTTTACAAGGCCTACCATCCCCTAAATAAATCTCTCCAAAGTCCCCTTGGACATAATCATGAAAAGATGCTCTATTTGGGGTTGCATGGAAAGAGGCACCAGAATCTAAAATCTAAGATTCCACTTTATCCAAGGAACATACAAGAGCATCTTGTGCAACGATACCTACAACAATACCTGCAACACCTGCTTCTTCATTTCCTTCATGTTGATCTTCAACTAACCAACAATCTCTCTTTATGTGCCCTTTCTTTCCACAATTCTAGTAGACTAACCTGTCGTGCTTGGATCTAGATCTCCTGCCTATCTTTGACTTCCCTTTCTCAATCTTCTCTCTTTGCCTTCCCCTACTTTCAACACTCAAAACATTCCCTGATGATTCACCTGTGCTTTTCTTACGAATTTCTTCATTCAAGATTACACTAACAACATCATCCACTTTTAAGATATTTGAAGCAGACACAGTATTACTAACTGCCATTACCAAAATATCTCAACTTTCAGGTAAGGAGCACAAGATTAAGAGAGCCTTAATTTCATCATCAAAAACTATATTGACTGAAACTAACTGATTTACTAATCCATGGAAATCACTAAAATGACTATGTACCGATCCACCTTCCTGCATTTGCAAATTAAATAATTGCTTCATAAGAAATACCTTATTCGAAGCCAAGGGTTTTTCATATAAATTTGCCAAAGATCCAATTAACTCTACCGTTGTCTTAGCCTGTGATAAGTTGGAAATCATAGACGATGATAGGCTCAACCTTATAGTTCCCAGAGCCTTCCGATCAAGAACATTCCATTCTTCATATTTCATATCCGTGGGCTTGCATGCCACACCACCTAACAGTAAGTACAGATCTTTCTAATACAGATAATCTTCTATCTGCATCCTCTATAATTGATAATTCGTGCCATTCAATTTCTCCATCCTTAGCTTACTTTCTTTTGCCATTGCTATACTCCCACTCAATCAAAAACCACTGAGAGTGACTTGTAATCAAACACAAACACCTACTCCCTGTAACCTTAGCTCTGATACCAATTGTCAGGAATCTAGAACATAAATGCTCTGATATTACTTTGTTAGGACCTAGGAAGCACAACTGATTACCATATACAAGCAACTAACTGCGGAATTAAACCAGAATCAATAAGTAACTAGAAACCAGAAACAACACAAAATTTGAGAGACAATACACAATTGTATTCAACTCATCCAGAAATAAAATATAATAAATAAGATGCCACACTCTTCTCACACCTCTGAGGCTTCCCACACCTCTAGGACTTACATTAATTCTCAATCAAGAGTTTTATCTCTCAATTACGGTCACAACAAACAACTCACACACACAGAGCTGTTGTTCACCTCCCACCAGTCAGTAACAATACTACCAATACCAAGTACTCCACATACTTCAAGTATATCTCCTTGATCTTGCAACAACCTACAAATCAATGACCTTACTTACCATGTAGATCTTCTTCTTGACCTTACACAACCTGCAGATCAACCTGATCTTACAATTGGAAGAAATTCTTTCTTACCTTAATTACAATACAGCCCATGAGTCTCTTAAATAGACCTCATGCAAACAATAATTAGACTTTCTTAATTACAATAATTAGACACGCAACTCAAGACTATAATTAGCCTTTAACATGCAAACAATCGGTTCGTTAACTAACTATCCATGAAACTGCAGTTCTAGAACCGCACAGGCGACCGACGTCGGTCCTTGTCTGTCTGGGGATGATTGACATCGGCCAATCCCTGACCGTCATCGGTTGCTTCCTGTCTGCACCTTGCCGACGTCGGTTGGCCTGATCAACATCGATGACTGTGACATCCAGCACCTCCTCCATGTTTTCATCTGGGTGAAGCTTTTAGCTCCACAACCTAACAGTAATTATATCAAGAGATTTGGTGGGTGACATGTTTAGCAAGTAAATGAAAATGAGACACGTTTCTACCCAATATGAATAAGGAAAATGTGCATCCTCAAACATGCTTCAAAACATCTCTACAATGACATGATTACAGCTTTATACAACACCATTATATTATGTTGTATAAGGAGTAGTGTATTGATGATGTATTCCATGCTATGCAAGGTATGTAGTAAAATTTTTCCTAGTGTATTCCCCCCATGATCTGATTTGAGGGCCTTGATTGTGCGACCAATTTCATTTTCAATATAGGCTTGAACTCTTTCAAGACTTGGAATACCTGATCCTTAGTCTTCAATAAGGAAACCCACATCTTGCGAGAATGATCATCAACAAAGAGTTGGAAATACTTATATCATTTTAGGCTAGAAGTCATAGGTCCACACAAATTGGTGTGCACTACATCTAGTGGATAAGGAGATTGATATTCACTTTTGCCAAAAAGAGCTCTTCGTTGCTTACCAGCTAAGCAACTAGAATAGATATCAAAAGATTGTTTGAGTATGGGAAGATCTCTAACCATATTGTGTTTGCTTAATGCAAGCAAATACACATAACTAAAATGACCATATCTTTTATGTCATAGTTGAGATTTGTCTATACCCTTCACAACAAGTGTCCAATGGTCATTGTGTACAAGATCAAACTGAAACATCGTGTCGATATTCGAAGCTCATGTAATAGTTCTAGAGCCACGAGACTTATTCTTGATAAGGAAAAATTTATCACCATGGTTTTGATCAAACTCAACTTTGAGATTATGATCAAGAATTTGATTTACAAACAAGTTCTTAGTGAGTCTTGGAACATACAAGACATTTGTGATCATGGTAGTGCGATTACCGAGCTATAAAGAAACATCACCTTTACCCTAAATAGTGTATATGAGTCATCACCAAGAGAAACATTACCTGAAGATCATGATTGGTGTAAAGTGAAAAAAAATTCTTTTTATCCTGTCATGTGCCTTGCGGCACTAGAATCAACATACCAAATAAATTTTGAAGAACAAGGTTCCTTATGTGTCTATGTAGTAAATAGGTGATCGTCTTCTAAAGAATAATCATCCTTAGTAATATTCCCATGTTGTTGTTTCTTATTTCAATGATTTTTGGAATGGGATTTAGGCTTTGATGACTGAAGTGGGTTTCTTATTGGATGAGCCCTGTGTGAATCCATTATACTAGTAATGTTTGAGGTCATGCCCTGTCTTTCCATAAATAAGACAAATCTTGTATGAGCAAGATTTATTCCTTTGCTAGTGTTGATGATTTTTCTTCTTAGGGTTATGTTTATAAGTCTTCATGGGATTCTTCCATTTTTGAGAGGAGGCAAATGCATGCTCTTCATCAGGGTCCTCTATATTTTGCATGATTTTTTCTTATTGCAACATGTTAATCAATGAGACAAAGGTTAGTTTTTGACCCATGGCATTCAACGTGGTCACAAAAATTTTATATGTGTGGGGCATAACTCTTAGGAAAATAGGAACCAAAGAGTCATATTTTACTGATTCACCCAACGCTTTAAGTGAAGTCTGCAAAGTTGTAACTCTACGAAGAAAAGCCTCCACTTTTTCCTTGGATTTTAAATTTAGACTATGAAATTTTATTTATAGATGAAGAATCTAGTTTTGATTCTTGGCCTCAAAGATTGTTTGAAGCTTATACCAAGAATCCTGAGCTGTAGTGGCATTACACATACGAATTTGTACCTCATCCGAGACTCTAAACATGATTATGAGCTTAGCCTTCTGATTGGCTTTGTCATATTTACATTGTTGATCAATGTTAGTAGCATTTTAAGTCCATGTGCCATCAAAAATTATCTATATGTCCTCAAATTCTAAGATAGTTTTAACTTCACATTGCATAGTTGTTACCTCGAAGAAGTTGTGTCTGGGCATGTGTGCAAATCTGATCAAACTATAGAAAGGACATGGATTGATGCTTTTTAACTCTAAAAAGTTCTCATTTCTAAACACTTTCAGACTGATATACCAGACCTTTATATATGTGCACCTTCCTATATACCCATCAGTACTAGAACAACTCATCCTTTTGATATATCCAGTAGTGCGTGAAAGAGACTTTAACACACGTGATAGCAGAGTGGTATTGGGTACCTAAACAGTACATGGAAGAGATTTATTTTGTCACTAACACCTACTTAGAAGGACTTCCACATAAGTGGGTGTAACTTCTCTATATACTTGAAAATTCTAATTGTTCGGATTTATGTCTGTCGACAGTAACGAATGGGTAACAGAGGGATGGTTTATGAATATTTTTGAATCTTATTACTCCTTGACAATTTAAATGGTCAATACCCACACATCATTGTTGCATCAATGTTAATCTATAAACATAGTAGTTCAAAGTGTGATGGCATTACCCGTAATCATGAACCAGAGGCGTCATTCATACTGAACACTGCGATTTAGATTTTTATAATCTCATTGTTTTTGCATTGATTTGATTTGCCGAAAAAAATTAAAAAATTACAAATATTTTTAAATTACAATTTGCAAGTATATAAAATGGAAAATACAATTCTGTAAATGAAAATAATTAAAATAATCCCTCCAATTTTATCTTTTTCTTGTTGTCTTTTTCTAGTTTTATCTTTTACACTGGTTGGTAATTTGAACTTTAGGCCTCTTATGGCTAGATTTTAGTTAAAAACAAATCTACCAGCTCCTCTATGTATTATTTTAGGGTTATAAAAGATAAAAATAATATATAAACTACAAAAATCACACCTTATGAAGTGTAATCCATTGTGGAGTATTGAGTTGGCAGAAGAAACTAGATTTATATGCCTCTTTTTGCTCCACTTAGCAAGCTTGAACAACACGCCAACTTGCAAACTTTAAAACAGTTGTATGACTATATTAATACATGTACATTAGGGTTGGAGAGGCAAGAGGATATAATGATTCAGAATCAACTTTAAGAATTTATTCTGTAGAAACTTGCCCTATTATGGATGAAAATTGGTCTGCTAGTCAAAATTCTACTCCAAACATCTATATCACGTTGGTGGCTCCCAATTTGTTGTACAACAACAAGAATAGGTGTACGAAACGTGTTATAATGTTCCAGCATGAAATAGATAGTTGTATTAAAAAAATAGATTTGAAAAATATTGACCATACAATTGATAATGAAGGAAAACCAATTTGTAATTCAGTCTATCATGCCAAATGTCTGTTGTAACTTGAGGACTCCCAAACTATTGTATGCCCTGACACACAGGGGTACAACAAAGTTTGGGAGGATTGTGGTCTGAGCAAAGAGCAATCTCCAAAAATTATATCTGTAAAATTCTTTCTGTATGGCCCAGAATAAAATAAAATCAGTGTAGAAGTTCAATTTGTCCAAGAATAGAATGCAAGCTTCCAAAAAATAGTACGGACTACTGCAAAAGTGTATGGCCTATGTATAGAATGTGCACAGGGGAATATAATATATCTGCAAAAAAATCAAGGTCTAAAAATGCGTGTACAGTCTTATATGGCCAAAGATCGATCTGTTGTAGGCTTAGAGAGCAAAACTACACTAAACAGATTTTAATGGCCAAAAAGACTGTATGACCTAGTCCAAAATAAACAAAATAAATTTAAATTGTTAAAAAAACATACCAAACAATATATTGTAGCTTAAAATACTTGTTTGTGGAGTGTGTACAACTTACAGTGAAAGAAAATTTGTATGGGCAACTTGGCTTTCTTGACTTCTAAGCTACCAATCACACAACAATTTTTGTAAATGCAATTTAACTTGCACAATGAAATTTTTAATAGAGTCACGCTTTGCAAATGCTCCATTCTGATACCAAATATGAGCATAAATTTAATATGATATATTGAGCTTACAGAATATGAATTACAGAGTCATATAAATAATCCTACATATGTTCATAATAGTCCTAAGAAATAAGACAAGCATATAACCAAATAATTATCTGTAATCTATTATATTATGAAATGGATCCATAATAGACTTTATTTGACTAACTTAGTTTAACAACAAATAAACTAATTTAAAAACTACGTGAGTTGTTTTATAGATAACCTCACTTTTACATAACAATCTTACAATTCATAAGATAACCATATTATCATTGTTAAATCATGGTGGAAATATCGGAAACAATATGTTGAAACGCCCTTTCAAACTTATATTCTAAGTTAGGGATATGAACGGATGTCACCTATGTTTTCCCATGGTGGTCAAGTTCAATGCTTGTTTGTCACTCCATTATTCTTCTCATATGTGGAGTAGATGTTTTTAAATAGTGTGGAATGTTGTTCTTGAGTGTAAGCTCACACACTCTATATGGTGCTTGTTATATCATGGGCTTACCCTTGGTAATAGCCTTATATAATTAGGGGTCACTTAACCTAGCTGTTTGTTTTATGTACATATAAAGACTCTTATGTTATAGTTTTGTTTTTACAAAAAGCTCAAATAGCTCCTTTTTCTAGAGACATATTCTTGGAGGATTGATCTATGATTCCTCTAAAATACAAAAATATTTGGCATACTTTTAAGAGTGGAAATTATTTTCTTTATTTTAAAAAAAAATACAACTATATTTTCTAATTATTATGTTGATGACCAATTTTCTTCATATCATTTTCGACCCTGCCCTCTTTACCCCCAAGTGATCTCATCTTCACCTGTCCAAGGTGAAGGATGGCTCTCCTACACAACAAAGATATTCACATTTTCCTACTCGCAATGGTTTCGGGTCCCCACCTACACACCAGGGCCGTTGGGTGCCCCCACCTCACCCTAACAAGTTCTACTATTAGCTTTGGCTATTTCTCCTACAAAATTTGCTCCTTATAACTTCTAAGAAGGCATTGAGTAGATGGAAAAGATAATCAACAATATCAACAATGGTTTGGACCCTACACATGGGGGTAAGACCTTTTAAGTGCTATTGGGAACAATCTAAATGATAAAGATCTCCCTGCCACCTCTCTCTTCACCATCGTTGCCTAATTTCTTTGTATTGAAATATTTATTTATTAGGCTACTATTTTTTTTTGTCCCTACGCCCTCTAGGGGCCTAATGTGCTTGTCACATAATGTGCTCCCATACACTAAACATTTTTTTTTTGGAGTGGTCTATAATATTTACTAATTGAATACCATAAAACTTATTTCAGTATTAAAAAGAAAGAAGAAGAGATTAGGAAATTAAAAGAAGAAAAGAAAGCAAGCAAGCGGGCAAAACAACTCCACAATTTTTTATATACTGGGTTGTAATGCATACATTATGTAGGACAAAACAACAAAACCATGGTAGCCTTTTATTTACTCTTTTGTACGTATATTTTTCTACATTGGTTTTATGTAAATTGAGTACCAAAGTGTGTCAACGAGTTGACGGAGGCCCCTGTATTACCCATGATGTATCATTTCTTTTCCCTGTCAACTATAATTGACATTGTCAAAAGGGACTACATGGTATATATATTCAATCAGGTGCAAATAGCTTCCACCGCCAGGGTCTTGCTAACGCCTGTACAAGGATCTCCAAATTTATCTTCTGATACCTCCACTGAGCAACTTTCACGTCCAATGCATGCCTGCAATTTTCAACCCAAAGAAACTTTACCATCAAATAAGATCGACTTTGATAAAAGGAAGGAAAATGTTGCATATGCATTCTCATGGTGTCGTTTGTTATTTGAAATTTTAATAGAAGACAATGGGTGGAAAGACTAGAGAATAATAACCTGATCTACAATGGACAGTGCATTGTTGGTTTTGCAATCACCATGTGTGAAACTTCCACATTCCCCTTTGGGTGTTCCGAAACTAGCAAAATTGATAGACGAGATTACTTTCCCGAATGATGGACATTGCAGTTGAAGTTCTGGTTTTGTTTTGATTCCTTCTAATCTACTCTTTGCACTTGACTTCCATGAATCCACAAGTGGGAGATATGTCTGTGATACTTTAGCACATAACATTTTTACAGTCCGAGTCTTGAATGAGATTTGAGTAGGATCCCCGCCCTCGTCGTCAAAGAGCACGAGTATGTTACCTTTTGGCCGAATCCATGAACGAGGAACATGATATCTTGAAAAAAAAAATTATATTAGTGTCCATGAATCACTAGAGTATCAATGTGACTCAAAAGTACAGTTAGAATAACTAATCAAGAGCATTATTTACCAAGCAAAAAGGTTGCAATTGCCTCTTAAACATATCAATGAAAGAGGGTAAGCTTTACATCATTTCTTTAAAAAAAATTAAATTCCATTTTAAACTCCTTCACATGCAACATTAGAGTTTGAACCATTGACAGAAGTAGGTTTGTTAGGGTTTCTTACATCGTTTGTGATGGTTTGCCACAATTTGTTCTACATTTACTTGAATCGTATCCTCCTCGATAGTTACAGGTATCACTGCAACCAGTCATAGGAGCAAGTTTGGTGGGCCAATAGCGTCCAATACTCTGTCCGTTTACCCAGGCAACTCCCTTTCCCATGCCAGACATGTCCAATGCAACAGGATCATTACCATCTGGAGCATCAAAAGTGGTCTGTCATCAAAGCCAAAACATTATTAGTATTTACAGAGTGGTAATATGGGTTGCATCTGCTCTAAAAAAACACCGTATTATATTAGTTTGTAATATATTTTGTTCAAATTCTATGTTAATTATCAAAAGGGTTGTAATTTAATTGGTAGACTTGATGCAGATGATGGTAAAGTGTGTTTGTCCCACCATCTACCAAAGTAAAAATCATAAGAAATATTAAAAAGAAATGAGGTTAGGTTCGATTCCAAGAAGAATTTGTTTGAATAGATGCCCATCAGTCCTCCAAAGGATCAGGATCTTTATCTTTCAATCAAAAAGAAAAGTCTGTCCTAGCTTATGCTAAAAAGATATATGTAGTTAACTCTCTCACAAAGTGAAGACGAGCAATGCATTCTAAGAGTTTCAGTATGTAGCTATCAGTGAAGACATTCTATAATCCACATTATATCCTTTTCCTGTTTCATCATGTGCTTCCAAATGCTTTAGTCGATGCCACAGTTGCAGAGTGAAGAATAATTCAGGCTTTGAACCTCATAAAATTCAATGGTCTTTGGAATGATACCAACCCTCTCAAAAGTATTAGTAGAGAACTCCTGATTTTGAGATCTCTTCTCTAGTATAGGTATGCTCCTCATAAAGGACATTGAATCAATATATTTGGTAAATTTACAAAGTTAGCAGGTTATATTGGACATTAACAGTAGCCATTGATTTTCATGTCATCAAGGACCAAGGCATTAGAAAATTGTAAAAAGGGTTTACCTTTATTATAATATAAAAAGAGAAACAATGCCATGGGAAAACAACTATCTTATTTCATAGGTCTGGTTAAATTTTTTTTGATTGGAAGCATGTTAATATATTCATCTAGAAAATAAGCACAGTTACATGGTCGATCAAAAATACAGGTGGAAAGAAATCACACCCCAAATACCAAACAAAGCAAAAATCAAATCAGGCATTAAACCTGAGAGAAATCCAAATCGACCAAACAACCAACCAAAATTTCTCAGCATTTGATATATTCATTTTTCTTTTACGAAGTTGAAATGCTATTCATTCTTCCTCTCTCAAATGCTCTCTCAGCTTTTCAATGTGCAGATCTTCAGGCTCCCTAAGGAGGAAGAAAACATAAAAACCTAAGCATTTGATTGAGCGTTTTGTGGATTTCTATGGATCTTTTAATCATGTTCTATATGCCTTCTATAAACCACTTGCTATATGCAGAAAGGGTCGATCAAAAATACAGGTGGAAAGAAATCACACCCCAAATACCAAACATAGCAAAAATCAAATCAGGCATTAAACCTGAGAGAAATCCAAATCGACCAAACAACCAACTAAAATTTCTCAGCATTTGATATATTCATTTTTCTTTTACGAAGTTGAAATGCTATTCATTCTTCCTCTCTCAAATGCTCTCTCAGCTTTTCAATGTGCAGATCTTCAGGCTCCCTAAGGAGCAAGAAAACATAAAAACCTTAGCATTTGATTGAGCGTTTTGTGTGATTTTATGGATCTTCTAATCATGTTCTATATGACTTCTATCAACCACTTGCTATATGCTTGCTATATGCAGAAAGGGTCACCCTTAAGACAAGGTAAGTGCCATATGAGTGAGTGCATATAGGAGTCAATTTACAACTTTTGCACTGGTATATTTCTAAAAATAGGGGTATTACCATAAAAGGAGGTTTCAAGAATAGGTGGTGGTAAATTCAAAAAATATGAGGTGATATTAAGAAGCTTATAAACGTCTGTGTTTTGAACATGTTTTTATAAAGAAACCCCTTTTGGCTATATTTCCCATCAGCTACTTTGTCCTCAGATTAATATTTGCATAACTGCACCTCTTAAGCACATGCTGAGAGACACTCCTGGTTATGAAGCTGATAACTTGGCATAAATGTGAAATAAACCTAGTAGTTTAATCATTTCTAATAACAGTTTGAGTTCACAAGTTCAATTCTTTTCTGCTCTAATGTAAAGATACAAAATTTGTATTTCTTTATAACCCTTATAAGAACTGATATCTCACATATGTACACCCGTTTACAAATTAGGGTAGTGGAACAGATGCTATGGGAAAACAAAGCATTCAATTTTCAGAGCATGTTCTCAAACATGGAAGGATAGCAAGAAATATCCATGCGTAATTGTATCACAGATAAACACTAGATTAATACTTTAAAAAATCATTTAATTTTCAATAAAAATTTTGAAATATGGTGTCAATTCTCTAAGGAAATTCAATCTTTACTATTATTTAAAGTTGGTTGTTGGTTAACTGGAGAATTTACTTGACTCACAAAGAGCTTACGAGGGGTCAATTCTTGTTGATTGTAAAACCCTGACACTATAAAAGATGAGATCGAATTTGAGACCAAAATGAATTTGATAGAATAAATAACCTTTAGTCCTTGATACTAAGCATAAGAAGATCAACTATTCATACTCCCAATACTAACTGATTATTTCTTCTTCAATCAAAATAAGAAAAGCACATGTATAATTGAAAAGAAATTACTGCCTAACCTTGTACCATATCATAGGCTTATTCTTGGGCATGTCTGCTCCTGTAGCCCATGGTGTATTAGCTGTTCTCTTGCCTTCATAATATCTTAACTTTTCTCCTTTCAATCCAATCTGCACTTGAAAAACAAAAAAAACTTAGATGAAATAGCATTATACGACTCAAACCCAACTTCTTGTTCCGGGAAAATCTATTCCAAATAAACCCAACTACGAGCAACAAATGCCCTTTTTCCCAAAACTAATTGAAATGAAGGCAGAAAGAAAAAAATGCACATGGTGGCTACAAGCACGAGCCTCAATACAAAAATAAAATTTAACTCGATCTATATAGAAGAGAGATTCAATTTACCTTCATTCTTTCTAGCTCTTTCATCTCATGACAAAAAGAGAGAAACATAATAAGCAACTAAGATAAAAAGATTTGAGATGAAACCTGATATATCCAGGTTTGTGACGACAAATCTTTTGCCCCGTCTTTGAAGCCCGTCAATTTAACTGGCCCAGTGATTCCTGCACCCCATGTGTCGAAAAATGACCCATAGTTCTGGACACAAACAAACAATAAGCAATTAATATTGTAAAACAAGTGCAACATGAATTGAACAAGAAATATTCGCAGAGAGTAGCAATGATATTTACTCAAATCTTGTATCAAATCCATGACAAGAGATTATAGTTAGGACTGCTGAAGCAATAAATGAACATCTTGTTAAGATGGAAGAAAATAATAGACTTTTAATGTCTACATCTTAGTAAATAATACACGGGAGGAGGCGGTCATCCTTGGGATATAAGTGTAAAAGGGAGTCCAAGGAACATGTTGAGGTGGTAAATTCTAAAAATACAGGATAATATTGAGAATCCTATGAACGCGTGTTCTGAAACACTTTTACATGGTGAATCCCCCATGAAATAACGTAAGCATCCATAGACATAACAGCATATGCTATTCAAATCATTCAGAACCATGTGCTGAATCTATTTGCACATAATGCAGAATCTATTTGCACACAATGCAGAAATGAAAGTAAAACATTCTAATTAATGTATCATTCAAAGGGTTGTAGAGAAGTCAGGTAAGATAGTTGGAAATTGTGTAAGAATGAGACGATCCACAAATGTTAGTGATAAAGATTACATTGGAATAGTGTAAATACTACGACCTCAAACTTTAAGCCCTTTCTGATCGAGGTCATATATCTGTAAGCATCTCCCCAAATGAGATTTAACTATACTAGTATCTAATCATCATTGGTCTAATAGGAAACACATTTTACAATATGAACGCATATACAATTCACTATATCCAACCTTGGCTGAAACAAGAAAGCAAAAATTGAGCATACAGAACATTGAACTTTAAAATCATGTCCCAACAAAGCCCTTAAGGCTCAGAGCTACACACAAATTTTCCTGAACAACAAACAGTTAAAGAGGAAGAAAATTAGCTAGTAAAATAAAGTTTAAAGAGTTTCAAAGAGAACCTGTAGGCCAACTGTCAAACTCAATAGTTGAATACGATTCCTTCCAGACTTCAAAGTAATAGGCTGATGCAGTGTGATATTTGGAAAGCTAGCATTCCCAGATTGACTTCCTGCAAGTATTATTGAATTATAAAAAACAATCTGGTCAAATATAAGGCTTAAATGAGACAGTTGCAAACTTTACAAAGAAAGCATGATGATAACAGGATTTTCGAGTAAAAACTTTGTATGGAGATTGTTAATCATCAGCATTTTGAACCACTCGTGGCACGCATCATCAAGATGGATTATTTTGGTCCACTTGAGTGGGACCAAAATGTCAATATGATTAAAAATGTCTATGCACTTTTTTTACACAAAAATCCTGTTCTCATTTTCATGGACTGCGGAAGCATTAAATCTCTCATGACAACATGATATTAATGCCTTAACAAAGAGTATAGCACTAGTGAGAAATAGTACTGGATCTTGTTCAATATCTTGTAATTCTCAAAATCTAATTCTCCTAGTGCCTGATTACAGTTATAAATATAAACAGCTTGCTAGAGGTAGAGATTTATTCTCCTTTCTACCATTCCATGCTCTTATTGTAGACATCAATAAATCTAGTGAAAAAGTTCCCCTAGTGGACATAGACTTTGGAACACATAAGAGCTCCACAAAAACATATAACTGCAAAGAAAAAAGCATAAAATACCCAAAGCCTGTCCTAGAATAAACCATGAACATGAGCATAAGATCAATACATGACTTCGCATCAAAAACCACCTTAGAGAATTTGCATGTGAAAAGCTCTAAATCAAAGCAATTGAAAATGACATGAATCATCTAGATGATTCATGTATCCTGATGATGAACCACCTAATCATGTATCCTGATGATGAACCACATTGTGTGGTTTGAGACATCAATTCAAAACAATTTTGCACACAATCATCCAGAAGCTTCTCTCTTAAACACTATGGATTTTGGAAGGTTGAAGTCTCTAGATATGAATCATGTTGTTTCAAGTTTAAGTTATACAAGAATAAAATGGACTTCAATTTTCACTCTTGTAATTAGAACTTGGTCTGAATTGAAAATGAAAACAACCACTTTCATGACATTCATATGCTCTGTACATATCTTGTATGCAGTGCAAAGTGCCAAAAGTTTCATATAACTCATTTCTATGTTCGTATACATCCTATTCAGTTATAATATTGAACAAGCTACTTGATTACCTGCAAACTGTCCATTAATAAAAACACGTAAAGCATGTCCCAAGGATTCGACATGAAGAACCGGCCGAGTACCGTCCTTAAGAAAAGGTTCTTCATCATCAACATCAACGCTGCCAACCAATTAGCAAGTGTGATATTTAGCATAATTTACAAAAAATAATGACACTAGAAGAAATTGCCTGCATGCATGAAAAGTTTAGTGGATTATTAGCATTGCCATATATTTTACCGTGGGGTTCGGGAACCAGTACAGGGATGGGGATGCCATTCAAATCAAAGTATGAGAATAAATGAATAAGGGTGCAACCATATTATGCGTATAGTCAGCAGTAGATGTGGGTATGGCAAGAGGGACATGATCCTTGTTCTTATGATTAAATTTCCTAGTTACTGAATTTTTTTTTCCAATTTAAGAAAATAGAAATATTTGCTGATAATATTACTGAGAGAGAGTATTTACATAGTCTATGAAATAAGGCTAGATGTTTCTGTAGAAACTTGGTTTCTCTTGCCATACGAGACCATGGGCATATCTTTTTCAGACATTACTCTGACTTTTGTTTTCATAGTTTCTATTGAAAAGTAAAAAACATAAATGTGGCTAGAACAAGTGCTTTCTTACATTGTTGTGTACCACAAGTAGTCACTTAAATCTCCTGTTGTATTTATTTGCTCTACTAATCCATGCTTGGAGAATGCATCCCTTCCCCAAATTCCTATTGGCTCATGCAGCCAACTCCACTCTGGAGCTACCATTTTCAGATATTGCCTTTTCATGGAACTAGAACCTATCAATGTTGAATTTGCTAGATGCATTTGTAAATATGTGGTCTGGGAGCTAATCTGCAAGCATTAGATACATATGAAAGACATGTTAGCAATGCAATTTCAGATAATGCCAACTACATAACCGTGCAGAAACATAGACAACACACTGGCCATAAATCGCATGGAAGCTGCTGCCAGTCGACAAAGAAACAACGTGTGCACGCATTGTTTCCTTGTTTTTCTGCCTGACGGTCAGCGACTACCATCGACGGTAGGGAACCCATGTGCCCAATAAGCCTTTTCTAGAAAATGCTTACAGTTATTACTACGATAACAGCCTTAAGGATTCTTTGTCTTTCAAGCATTATTCAGGGAACTTATATCTCTTATCTCTATAAAGCCAGAACATGGGAGTAACTTTCCAGAAACCCTGTTTTCTCCACTAATTTATGGGAACTTATATCTCTTATCTCTATAAAGAGGACACCAAACAAATATCCAATTTCTAAGTATTTTTTGTTATAAGGATCGTTAAATCCTAAAACAAAATTCTCTTTGGTGGCTGTGTTTGGATTTTTTTCCTGGCAATTCTGGATTTCTATATATGTCCAAAGGCAATGACATTGATAATATGAACATGGCAAGAATTCTATATTCGGTTCCATGGAATAGAGATGTTGGGCTATTCATGTGCATAACATGCATGATTACATGAGAATAAAGTCACAGATGTTGATGCCCCCCACACCCACATATATATCATTAATTCTTTTTTTTACGAATAGTTTCATATCTTTTAAAGAGACTGATGTTTGAGAATCTTTTATATTGTTTAGTTCCTGAGTGTTTGTTCGTAATAATTCAATGTATAAAAGGTTTCCGGATTCAAATGAGTCAAATCTCTTAATCGTTTATTCCAGATGATAAGCCCAATAGAGAAACCTGAAACGTTGGATACCTTAATTATATACAGTTGTACCCAGAAACCTCTTATTCTTTGATATTGTTATTGAGATCCTAGGTATGTGTCTCTCCCACAAATGTGGCATGAAAATATAATTGGTAAATGAAACAGTTCAACAAAGAAACACAAACTATCCTGCAATTTAAAAAGCATTGAAAAAGCACAAATGCATAATAGGATTATGATGGTATCAATTTCTCTCTTTCACTGAAAAAATTGCATCATAGCTATGATATGAGTATGAATCCAGACCTTTGCAGTATTAAAGACGACATTCTTGCAATCGGGAAGGATGCTGACTGACCAAGCTGGCAAATTATAAGAAACCCCATTGAAATTCACTATTGTATCACTACGAGAGTCTCGATTTGCAAGAAATGCTGCACATATTTCTGGTCCATCTGAGTAAACATGTGCCTGTAAAATTGTAAATTTGAAACCAAAATTATGATCTTTCTTTCAGTCTCTATGATCTAGTAGTATAGATATGTAATCATATCCAACACACTTTCAGGGATACCTTATTTAACACGTATGACTATGAACTATGAAGTGACATATGGCCTTAGAATAATTAACAAATTGAGTCTTTCATAGTCTATAACATTAGATAAAAAATTTGAAAAAATTGTGGGGGGAAATTCTATTGCCATCAATGTTTTGAAACATATCAAGCGATTCATCATCAGAATATAGAAATCCATGAATAATTCCATTTATAGATAATTCATCCAGGTTGTGAGATGTAATAAATGCTTATGTGCAATAAAATTTATGCTAAAAGACCAAAAGCTCATTGAAGTTTAATATGGAATCATACTTGCCTATGACACTGTACTTTCCAAAACCAAAAACATCTTATGTCGAATTGCTTTGAACTTCTTTTTTAAATTCAAGTTAACATTGTGCAAATAAGATATGTATGAAACAAACATAATATGACATTGTACTTTGAAAAACTAAAAACATCCCTAATTGAATTGCTTTAAACGTGTTTTTTTAAATGATTATTCAAGTTAACATTGTGGAAATAAAGTATGTATGAAACTTACCTCTTGTCTAAGACCAAGCTTAACGAACTTGGGTTCTGAATTTATCAGAGCTCCTTCACAAAGTTTAATGGCTTTGTGAAGCTCCTTAAGGTGCCCCCATTTAGGTTGCCTCAAAAGTCCTGCACCAAAAAATATTTCTTCTATTTTATTAAGAAAGTCACATCAAAAAACATTTTTTTCTTCTTACACAAACAATTGCTCTCTTTGGAGAATGTGCACAATGATGGCCAAGAGAAATCCACCCAAAAACTAGTTGTTGGTAGGAATAATTGCTATGATCCCTTATTGCATTCATTTAAACTTCAACTACTTGCTTAGTACTAAACGCAACAACCATAGTCATCAATTTCAGAATGTTAAGAGTGAGGAAGAAACAGAAAGCTTTATATAAACTGTTAGTATCGGTTTTACTCCTCTTTCTCTTAAAGATAGATTTAGTAGTGAGATCTGAAACGTCGGATAATAACATTTTAACATAAATAAAATTATAGAAAATATTATTCATTACTACTCTGTATAAAAACTAAACTGAAAACTAATATTATTAGAAAGAAGTATGTAGAAGGGAATAGTTTGTGGAAAATACAAAAGAAAACAAGGCACTAGAGTGATTTAAATCATCACAAATATAAGAATTTCATCCCTACGATAGACAGTCTCCGGAACATAAGTCCTATATTGTCCACCATTGTTTTTATTTTGAACTAATGCAAGCAAACTAGCACAAATTGAACAGGGGATTATATCTCTGGTCTCTATATGTCTTGGCTGATCATACTAGTTTGTATCTTCTTCTGTATTAAGGTCTTATTTTTTACAATTTTTTTTTTTAATAGAAACTAGGAATAAAATTTTGGGTCAGATTTTTTTAAAAAAATTATGTACAAAATTTTCAGATCTGAAGATTTAGCATTCAAAACCATAGTAATAAATAAAAGCATTTTTTGTAGTCAACCTTGTTATGATTATTCTCCTGTCGGTTTTAGGTATTGTTTTAACGACTCTCTTTAGTTATGTTCAGTTGTAGACGGTTGTGTTATGCGCTACAACCATTGAATCTTAATGTTACTTATCCGGGTAAGAATGTCATGCAACAGCCTGTACAGAACACTTGTACTATGTACTACCTTATGATTTAAAGTTGTTATTCTATATTATATTGTGGTATGTATTTACAACTACGCAATTGATATTCCTTTGGCTGTGTAGTTTTCACTTTTCATACCAACACAGACATAGCAACTAGCATTCACAAAATTCATGTTCTGTCGTTGGTTTACTTTTCACATTTAGCAAAACTCTAGTCACGATCTAAATATAAGTAAAGCCTGAGTAGAATCAAAATTGAAAGAGAATATGTATGCTGAATAATTTACCATATTCATCAATTGGAGCGTCATAATCATAGCTTGTAGCAATAAAAGGGCCTCCTGATGTGCGGCCAAAGTTTGTCCCTCCATGATACTACGGCCACAAAAGCATTAAGTGTTTGTTACTTTGCACCCATATTATCTTGTCTGGAATCTATACTTTCATGTAAAATACATTGGTGTTCTATTAGAAATTTTTACATTCTTGATTGACGAGAACGTAAAATAATTATATGAAACAAGCATACCATATAATAATTCTGAAATGTACCCCCTTTCTGGAAGAAGCGTGCAACAGCAAAGGCAAGGTCCTCTACAGGCCTAGAAGGCACACGACCCCCAAACGATAAAAACCTGCCAAAAGGTAGATGGTTAAATATGTATATCACATTAGCATATGTTAAAGTGTTTTGACCCCAATAGAAAGGCAATGAATACAGACTAAAATGCAACTGCAATTGCACTACAGGAAACAATAAATTTATTTCCTCTCTAGAAATCTCCACATCTATGTTCTTTTGTCTCATTTGCATTTTAAAGATACAGGGTATCAAGGGTAGTACCAGCCACTCCAGTCTTCTGTCCACATCTTAGGCTTGGTCGGAAATTCCGGAGTAAACCGGTCACAGTAGAATCCATTACAAGTGTTAATCTGTAGTTTCAAAAGCCAAAAAATATTATTTGAATTACCATGAAATGCTTGCAAATAAATATGTAGCACAACATCTTCACACAATTATTTTCTCCTTTTATTTTAGTTGTTTTATATCCTGAAAATTATCACAATCAAGAAGTGAATTTCAAGTTTAAACTTCATTAAGTTCTATCAATATAGTCATTTTTCCTTTTTGTTGTGATTCTAACCATTCTATATCAGATCATGATAAATGCTTTTGATTAGAGCTATGAACCGCTATTACAATCAACCACATATCCACGTATCCACATATTCATCTACATCTTATGGGCATACTCACTTGACATGTTATATAGATTCACCTCAAGCTATCATATAATGCCTACACCTAAACAGTCCCACTTATTTTCACTCAATGGTTAACTTAATGCACCATGTAGGTCCTAAATGGAACTGTTGAGATTTAGTAGGCCTACAATCAGAATAACATGTAAAGAAGATAATGACTTAAGATTAAAACATGTTCCAGAAGGGTTTAAGGATATACTCACAACTATATTAGGAGCATCTTCTTGTTGACACATCACCCAAGGAACTCCTGTTTTTAGACTAACAGCCATAGATGCTGCCCATCTCATGTACCGCTTGCCTGCTTCTCCATAGGGTGCATCAATGTTTCCATACTCATTCTCTATCTGTTACACAAGATAAATAGCATTAGAATGATTACCTGAAAACTAGGCATGAAACATGGACTTTTCACTGAATGAAATTTGTTTCAGTTTAACTCTTGCAGAGTAACCCAAAATATTCTAGAGTATGCAGACTACAACATGCATCAGTTATGGAATTAGAGTGCATCTTTGGTTTAATCATAGTTACCATAAAGCTCTAATATAGGGACAAGGACCGTACCCCTGTCCCCATACCCACTTTTCTGGTGACTATATTTATATACAATATAAGCGTACCCTTATTCCTTTACTCACAATCCCTAATTTTAATAGTGTTCCCAGTACATGTACCCACCCACCTTCAGCTAACTGTTTTTAATTCAAAACATATAAATTTGGGCACACCAAAGAAATTTATTAAAACCTCAGAAATATTTTGTTTTCAGAGATGGAAAAATGACCTGAGCTAAGATAATAGGTCCTCCTTGAGGGGCGAAGAGATTTTCCTGTTTCATCATGTCCACAATCTTTCTGGTGAAACGTTCCATTTCAGTCTACACAAAAAAGAGAACAACCAAAAAATGAAAGACAGAAAACCAATTTAGTATTTGATGAAATGCTGCAGAAGATCCCTTAATTACTTGTCAAAAAGGACTAGATCTCAAAATGAAACAACACACAAATAACTCTGCATATTCTGTATAACATAAAGAAAACAATAGCCAACCTTGAAGGGCTCATTATCAGTTCGGAACTTGACTCCAGGAAGGAAGTGCAACCAAAGTGGAAAACCTCTGTATCAAATTGAAACAAGAAGTTACAAATATAATCTCACCAAACATTGCTTTACAGCTGTATGAATGATAAAATCTACTTGGCTAGACTTACCCATAATTCCATTCTGCACATGCATATGGACCAACACGAAGATGGACATAAAGTCCAGCCTGTTGAACTGTTTTTATGAACTTTACCAAATCAAACCTTCCCTCGAAGTTGTTCTGCTAAAAAGGTTAATAATCAAACAGGCTTCAGCAATTTAATAATCCAGTCATAAACACCTCGTCATTGTGAATTTTATTCCTATGAGTGGAAGAAAACAGAATTTCGATCCATGTTTGTAAAATGAATTCTATAAATGTTGAAAACTTGTGTCCAATATTTTCAACATACTGGACAATGGACAATCATTGTTTGTTTTGAGCACACCATAAAAATTCAATAAACAAGAGTCTAGTAAGCTGAATTTATGGGGAAAATAAGGGAAACATAATTACAAGAATAAAAACATTGCTTTCTTAAAAGTTAGGGACTACATCCCTCGAGTAATTCAAAACCGAAGAATGAAGACAGCAAAACCTCGGGAAGAACCTTCTCAGCCATCTACATGATTAAGTTCAATGGAGCTTCAGAAAGCCATCCAGGAGAAGCTGGCTCAGAAATTTTCATTTTGAACAAAGAAAAGTGAAATGCGTAGGAAGGTCAATCCACACTCCCAATGAAAAATAGAACCAGCGAGAAGCCGGTAGCTCAGTGGTAGAACACCCCAGATTGCAGAGAGAACGTCCTAAGTTTGAGTCCTAGCTGGCCTATTTTTTTCATATGAGACAGATTTTCGAGCTGATTTGACAAGACTGTAAGTGTCAGAAGACCGAGTTTAAAAGTGATTTTGGTCCAAGGGATTCATAGATAGATTTTATCTTAAAGCTTAAGAATAGTAGAACAAAGGGATACAATTTGATAGGCCTTACAGGACAATTTGGTCAAAAGGACATTAAAAATCGTCATCAATAAGGGATGCATAGAGTGTAAAAATGTTAGCTCGAGACTGTGCATGCCTGTGTGTAATCTGTCTTACTTGATGATAAGGCCCATGAAACACAATGGATAATTAAAAACAGTTTGTATCTGGTTCTAAATATAAGAATATAGTCTGGTTTGCTAAATCAGATGGGTTTAGTGTTGGCTTGGTTTACAACTTTATGAAGTAAAGTCTTTTTCTTGTTAAGGGAAAGTATGGAGCAAATCAGTAGTTATATATATGCATTTTCTTCTCAAAATGCAGAAGAACAAACCAAGAACATATGAGAACTGTGTGACTAGGATATTACTGCTAACATTACAATAAAAATAATTGTGTTCATTACATTGAAAAAATTTACAATACAAAGAACCTGTTTTCCATGGCTTACTAGAACTACAAAGGTTTTCTACAGTAAAATAAGACATGTCATAAGGGTTTGTCGAGTAATGGTGATGGGGGAATATAACCTAAGTTCATATTCCCTTTAGTGTAACTGTTATGTGGTACATTTTAGCATGACCAGTCCTTTAGGGAGTGTGACCCAAACTCAAAATAATTAAAATGTGGTATATTCTAGTATGACCAGTCCTTACCAAATAGAAGAATGTAATTTGAGATTTAAATTTAGGAATGTAGTCCAAGTTTACCCTCACACAACATAAAAGGTTACTCATAAGCTAACCAAAGATTTACTTTGATAAAGAAAAGGAAAAAAATGAGAGAAATGAAGACATAAGCACCTTGTTTCGCTGGGGCTCGTGTATATTCCAAAACACATAAGTCTCAATGACATCCAAGCCTCCCTCCTTGGCCTTCTGGATAATATCAGGCCACATCTGCCAAAGAAATAACAAGAATTTTCAGTACAATTCAAATCCAATAAAGAATTATGCATAAATCTTGATAACATCTGAGTCTCCCTCCATGGCCTTCCAAAAAATATCAAGCCACATCTTCCAAAGCAATAGCAAGTATCTTAACTGTGATTCAAATCCAATAAATAATAGCAATAAAGCCACAGATGACTCCAACTAGTGTTAGAGTCATTAGTGTTAAGAGTATGGGGTACATTTTTTTCCATAGTTTCAATAAAAAAAGAAATGGGGAACAGGGCTGAGGAATTTCCCATAATTCAAATTTACAATTTTGTAAGAAAAAGTTCAATGTCTAAACAAAACAAAGGGTGAGTAAGACTTGGCAATGTCTCAGCAAGCCAGGGAGTGAGTTAACATGGAACTGGCAAAAACTGAGAAAAGATTAGCAGACTCAAATACATGTAAATGTTTAATATGACTTTTAGGGAATCGGGTACATCCAATCAGTATTCATGAAATATGGGTTGTGAAAATTGAATTTGATTTTAATCATATAATTAATAAACATATAGAATGCTCACATCAAACAAGAAAGTGTTAGATGTTTTTATGACCAATATTTATAAATATTAAGAATGTGATCCACCCTTACCTCTACAACCTTAAAGGTTACCAATAACCTCACCCTAGATTTATAAAGAAATGAAAAAATAAATAAAATACCAAATGCATATAACATATAAAATATTTATAAATTTATTATAAAAAACTGCATTTCAACACACAAAGCACAAAACAATTCATATTTCTTGCACCTAAGCATTCTACCCTGGTCCACGTTTACAAATTTTAGAAGTGCAGTACAAGCTTACCCTATGTCTCACATGGCAATAACTTTTTTGGAAAAAATTATAAAACATCAAAAGCAGAGAATATATGAAAGTATTTTAAAATTAATTAACAATCAAAAAAATTACATTTTAACACAAAGCACAAGGTGTTATGTTTCTTGCAACTAAGCATTCTACCCTAACCCTTGTTTACAAAATTTAATAATAAAGTTTAAGTTTAGCTCCCACCTTACACAACAATAGCTTAGTAGGAAAATATATCAAAGACTAAATGCATAGAGCATATAAAATGTTTAGAAATTCACTTCCGAAAACCAAACTGCAGTTCAGCACACAAAACATGAAACACCTCATGTTTTTAGCAACTAAACATTCTACACTGACACTGACCCATACTGCATTTCAACATACAAAACATGAAACACCCAACCAAACATTCTTCCCTGACCCATGTTTACAAAATTTAAGAATGAAGTTTAAGTTTACCCCACAGTAATCTTAAATTCACTCAAAATTTATCAAGAAATAAAAAAATTATAAAACATATAAAATGTTGGATCATTCACTAAGATATTTTATCAGATGGTTGTAGTTTATTGATAATAAAAAATTATATTATCATAACTATATAAAATTCGAATCACAGAAAGGGACTCCCCAAAAAATCTGACATCTAAAATATATGCAACCCCAGCCCATCCCTCTCCACTCCTTTTTGTGTCTATGTCCCACAAAAAATGATATTTCACCACAAACAACAGCACAATTAAGCTTACCCAACACCCACTCGGCATTAACTTATACCCATAAAATGCCATTGCAATTAAGTGTTCTAATCCAACCCATTGGAAAAGAAAATTCATACCTCTGGTGTGCTCCGAGGGTAATGTATAGACCCAGACATCAAAACTCTTCGTTGCCCATTTATCACTATAGCCCTGTGATCATAAGTCACATTTGTACAAGAAACATATCGCACTGGACAAAACCCATATACAAATATCAGGGCTAATAAAAAACTTCTGAACACTTCCATGGCTCTGTGAAAAAAATTGGAGAATGTTCACAAAGACGGTGAGTATTTGTAGTTTTTAACGTCCATTTTGGAAGGCGAGAAAGTTTTGTTAGGGTGGCGGATTTAGTGCAGATATTTTGCCACCGATTGAAGTTCAAATAAATTTTATTTGTCTGCCTGTATAGGGTGACTTGGACGAGATATCTACTAAATTTTTAATCGTTGCTTCTAGATTTTGTCCTGTCATGTTTATCCAATAACAATATTGCTGATCTGTCTAATCCATTTTATTGAATATATATAAAAAACTAAACGAACTCACAAGATCATCTCGAAATTGTAGGGGTGCATTTATTTTGGGTTCCATTTATTTAGCCTTCAAAATAGTTCCAGGGCAAAATCGTTACCATTAATTGTGAACAATCTCATACGTTACTTTTAAATTTTATGGATTTTGAGAGTTTTAATTCATTAGTCCCATTAAATTAATATATTTAATTGAGAATTGGATCATTTCAAATGTGATGAGATATTGAGATTTATATCATTTCAAATATGATAAATTTGTAGGAAGAAGATTTTAAAATAAAAGTGGGAAGAGAGGATATGTTTTGTTTGTACATTAGATATGGTTGAGATGGAATAGTATTATATCATGAAAAGCTTTGCATGACAACATTTGAGCTAGATATTTGAGCACTCTGTAGGAGTTGTTTATGTCTACTATATTCGAAAGTGAAAGCATTGAAAAAAATAGAGAACTTATGACCAAAATTCACCATAAGAGAATGAACCTTCAAAAACAAAACAGTTGCAGAAATTTGAACTAGGATCCCACTTCTTAAATTTTCTCTTCTTTTGATGGTTGAGTCACTCCTTTGTTTATGTGTTTTGTTCTTCGAGTTTTATAGATTATTTTGGTCTTGTGAACATTAATAAAATCTCTATCTATCTATCATAGGTTACTTTTATCTCTCGTATTTATAAGTAAATAGAGAGTTTTGAAGGCTTTTAAATATTGATTAATAAAGAGACCTTTCTTATTGTTGAGAAAAAATACATGTACTAAAAGTCATGTTGATATAGAAGCACAATTTTAAAAGTATATATTTTTGGATTGATTCATTAACATTATTTTAAAGATGATTGTGTAGTCTCTAAATTCCTTTACAAAGCATCTTGGTTTGGTGTTTTGGTGTGGACTTACATTTATAAACTATTTGGTCTGAGTTGTTAGTTTACTTATGCTACTAGTTGTCGATGTAAGTGGTCTTCTAACTACCACCTTAAGAGGCTTATAACACACTCCCATGAAGCAACCCAATACATCTATTTTTGAGGCATAGGTGATTTCATGAAATAAATAAATTGTGCAAACACAAACTTGAAATCGTCACCCTAAGATTAAAAATGATGGAGTTGAGAAAGGTGCTTCTCGACGCCCTCTCTACTCAATCTGAAACTCTATATCTATTGTTTGATTTGCTTAAATGTGCTTAGAGGGTGTCGACAGTATGGGGAGGAAAGGTGGGACTCCATGGCACCTCTGGTGATTGCATGGTATGTTTTTTCTAGTTTCTATTGTATTTGAAGAACATTTTCTGCCTAGGTTTGGCTTACTACCTTGTCCCAATTTTTTGGTGTTGATCATTCCATCTATGGCATCTTCTTTTGCTACTTGTTGGGTCATTTATTTATGTATCCCTTCACGGTTTGTGGTGATTATGATTTATTCCTACAGTGGGCCTTGGTGATGGGTCTACTTGCAGGATGGCTCTGGTTTCTCCATGGAGGCAGACCTACATTTTATTTGACACTTGAGTTTGGCCACTTCTTTTACAAGTAACATCAATGACTATTATGTTTTTTTGTTGCCAGGATTAGTGAGATGCCCTTATTTAGGTTTTATTTCTACTCTATAAGGTTTAGTATTTCCTTCTCTTTCTTGGCTTTACCCAACTAGAAAGGGAGTTTTATGAGTTCTCAATGTTTACGTTGGTTGGGGTTTGTTGTATTTCACTTGCTTGATTTTGTTCGTCTAACAAGGGACTTTTGAAGATTTTTTTAGATTTTTTCACTTTACCATGAGTTTTCTTCAATCATTTATAGGTCGTAGATACTACCCGCTCTCATGTTATCATGTAAACCAAATTTCATTTAAATAAATGTATTTCTAATAATAAATCTTCACCCCAAATTTTGTGTAGCTATTTTCTAAGGGGAAATGTATGGGGGTGGTCAAGTGGTTATGCCAAATGGTTCCTTTATTTTTTAGACTTTTTAAAATAATTTTTAAGTAAATAACTAAGTTGATGTTTCATTTTAATTCTTTTGAAAAAAAATTGTAATCAAATAAATCAACATTTGCCTTGAGACCATATTCTCGTTGCCTTTAAAATTTTAAGCAGTACTATGGAGAAAATCTAGGGGTTGTATACACAAAAAATGGCATGCTAACCTTGTACACTTGACTTCTTAAGGTCTGGCTAAGACAATCGATGAAAAGATGATTTGGATGATTATGTTGAGGTGGTGGAATAGGGTTTTGGATGATGGAAGATAAAGGATTCTTGTGATGATACCAGAAGAGTTTAGTTATGTCACACTGCTTGTTGAGAGTGACTAACTGATGGAAAATAAAACTCCAAGGTTCTTCAATGTTAGTAAGAAAGATGTATCAAAATTTATGATCAATGCTAGGGATGATGAACTGGGTATAGTTAGGTTGGATGACTCTACGGATATAATCAACTATTTTAGATTGTTCAGTCAATATCATACACAATGTAAATGAAAATATGATGAGAATAGTCTTGATGAGAAAGCGAAGAGGAGTGATGAAGGTCTAGAGTTTGAGATTATTGTAATTAGTGACCTCGCATATGAATGGGTGTGATGATAGGATTCGATTGTACACACTCTTGCTCATCAAGGGCATTGAGTTGGTTAATGATGAGATGGAAAATGAGAGTGGAATGGAAAACCTCGTTCTTAAGTTCTACATTGATTTTACTTTGAACATTGCTACCAAGAATGGGTGATCTAACCACAGGAAATATACCAGGTCTAATGAGGTATAGATGCTTTGGGAGTGTCTTGAAAGGTGAAATTATAATTATGTGATTGATTACTTAAGTTTATAACTTGTCTATTATTTTTGTTATAAATATGTAGAATCAATATTTGGGCTTGTACTCATCTTGACAAGACTCAAATAAATATATTTTTGGATATTTTTGATAATATTTTGTAAAGAAATCGAACTATGCTAATTGTTAAAAGTTATACTTTGCGATGATTTTAAAAAAAATAGATGAATTAAGATGAATTAAATACTACTATTTTCATTCTTTTCAAATATATTTTGATCCATGCAGCACTAAAATTGAAATCTAGACTAAGGATGCAAGTGTTGATTTTACCCTTTTCTAGATGCGATATTTTACCTATATGCAAGTTAAATGAAATTTTTATCTTTGTATTTTTTAAAAATAATTAAATGAATCTATCATGTGATTAAAAGCTCTTAACATGCAAGCAAAAATTAGATCCAAACCCTAGTGAGTACAACTTCCAAATATTTATAAATTCTATTATATATGCAAGCTAGAAAACTTTTTTTTTTTTTTTTAAGGGCGGGGAGGCACGGGGAGGAGTTAAATGATTGTTTTTAAAATTAAATGACCTAATGTGAAATGGATGCAAAATAAAAATTCTAATTTTTTTATTTATGAAAGTGTTGTTTGTTATACAAATAAATAAAATTAGATCTAAGATGCAAGTCTTTCCTTTATGTAGGTTGTATGGGCTTGTCTAGGTGTGAGCATGTGTGTGTATGATTTTTCTAAAATTGAAAGTGGGTTATTTTAAGTGCTTGTAGCTAATGAATGAATTTAACTAATTTAACCTATGTTTTGATGCAAGCTATGTTATTTGAAGTCTTTCTACGTGTAAAGTAAATCTGATATATCTAAACTATTTTTTTTAGTGCAAAAGAAAGAGATGACGAGTTTATTTTTAAATTATTTTACATTTTATGAATATAAATTCTAATCTAATAAACAAAGAATCCAATCTAATCTAATTTAATAAACAAATTAAAGTGAAAGTGAAAACCCCCAACCTGATCAATGATGAATAACAAGCAAAGGTAAAAGATTGTTGTGGTAATTATATTATCCCCAAGTATGATAGCTCCTTTTTTACTCAATCATGGCCCTTGGAACTCTCAAATTAGAGGATAAAAATAAAATAAAGAAAAAAAGAGACAATCTTGAAGAAAAGTGCAATTGAATAGTTGTTGGACTGATCTACAAAGGTAAATAACTAGGTTACAATTCGTAGATTTTACTCTTCAATATTGCATAGAATAACATGAAAAAATATCACAAATTGAAGTAAAGGCTCTTCCAAAACTCAAAGCATGTAGGTTATGGCTCTATAAGACTCAAACTATTCAATCTATATTGAAAATCTTGGATCCAAAACTCTAAGGAAATAAAGATACATGTAAGTGGAGAAAGAGGTTGTATATGATAGTTAACTAGTGCTCAAACCAATTTTAGAAGAGTTTAGGAATAAGCTAGGCCATCTAGGACGTGGATACAAGAGAAAACAAGCAAAAAAATGATCAAATGCATGCAAAAGGCATGAAAAGTGAAGTTCTAGAGGCTAAATTTAAAAACAAGTAAATAATGATGAAACTATCTTTTTATGTAGGGGGCGAATGTAAAACCACCGTAGTCGACTCAAAAACAACTATAGTCAAAGATGAGACCACCATGACAAATAACAAACTACCCCCATAAAACACTTTCTTCACAATAGTTTATAAAACCACCATGATGAGATCACCATTGAATGGGTGGTCTCATCATGGATAGTAGTGGTTTCATCAAAAAATAAGTAGTGTTAAAATCAAAGGCAAGAGAACTCTATTGATAGTGAAAATTTGTTGCATCAACAAATCAACTTTTTTGCCTATTGTGAAGGTCAAAATAGAATCAGACCAGTTTAATTGTAAGGGATCTATGGAACAAATATTGATCCTAAGATGTGTATGGGGTTTTTTTAATAATTATGAGAATAAATTAGCAAATAAAACATCAAATTATGCATCATTATATTTCAAAAATCAAACTACTTCTTTATAATAAAATCAAAATCAGATTAAAAAATATATAATCTATCCTATCTAACAGAGTAAAACCTATGAATGAGATAATCTCTCGAAGGAAAGATCTCTAATATGTATAAGTTTCTTATTAATCTATCTCTTTATTAGTCTCTCAATGCCACGAAAACTAAAATAAATTCAAATAAAAGTAACTAAAAAAATAAAAGACAAGTAAAAAAATGAAAATGAAAATTGAACAAGGAAACAGAAACTAAAACTATCATACTCACTTATCAACTAAAGACCAAAAGACTAATTAAGAACTAATCAAAAATGTAAATAAAGATATAAAACGACTTTCTAAGAATCAAATAGCTTATATTGAATTAACATAAGACCAAAAAAAAAAAAAAAAAATCAAAATAAAACAATAAACAAAATTATCTTGACGTCTTAAACTACTTAACTAAGTAATGAATACTATACTAGAAACAATAAACAAAACAACAAATAAGGTAATCTAAAGAGGCTAAGTAAGTAACAAAAACTAACAACTAGTAAGCAAAAACATAAACATATGTAAATAAGTAAGAAATTTGAACAAAAAATAGAAATGAATATGCAATTTGAAACAAAAGCTAATCTAAAATAAAAATTAAATGAATTACTAGAAATGGAATGGAAATAATCTAAATAGAAATGAAATTCTAACTAGAACAAGAAATAAAGAGAAATCTAAGTAAAATAAGAGAAATTGCTAGACTTGGAACAAGAATCAATTTTGAGTAAATAAAAGATAACTTTATTAAGAAACAAAAAATGAGTTTAATTACAAACATGATCTTAAATGCAAGATCAAAGTATAATCAATAGATTAACAATTTATCGTAAACTGTAAAGTATTAATCATTATTCGCATCAAGTACAAGAAGTTATGCTTATATGACTACATATTTGTAATCATCAAATGATATTAATTCTTGATAATATTTAGATATTTAGTTATGAATAAATCAAGAAACTTGGATATATGTATGTGTTATTCAATTAGATTAATTCACTGTTAGAGAATGTTTTTTGGTCTATCTACAAATGACTATTTGATCTTAGAGATGTTTGCATAGAATAAGAATATAGATGGAAAACTTTCAAACTTAGAAGAGCTTTTGATATCTTTGTGTTTCTCCCTTTGTTATGTGTATTCAATGTCTTTATAAATAACTATCTTTGAGATAGTTATGAATAAAGTTACAAGTAACTTTTAGTTTCTTGTTGTTAAAGTTGACTAGCTTTTAAAAGTCTATTAGTTTACATATAAGTTATAAATTCATATCTTAACTTTCTAATTTGAACTTTAATAAATGTTCAAGAGATTAAATAATAAATATAGAGCAAAATTATAAATTCTAATGGGTGGGGGCCCTTTGACTTTCCTTGAAAACTATTTTGACAATCATCTAACTTTACATATGATAAATAATCCATAAATGCTAACATTAAATGATATAAACCTCTTTTAATATTAATAATTGATCTAGGAGGATCCCCACATTCAATAAATTTAGATTATTTCAAATTATGCTACAAACATCCATACATCAAAGAGCTCGTTGAGAGATTTCCAATGTAATTTGAATGAGATCAAATGGATATCATATGCAAAATTTATGGCCCACTGAAGTTTTGGGTAAATAGGGAAAAAAATATCTAGTGTACATAGTGTTGAGTCAGTAGCTAATTGGAATTGCACAAAATTACATGTAGACCAATTATAGCCTTCTAAATGGATTAACCATATGGTGACATGTGGCAGATAGAGAAGGTAAATGTGTTGGTTTGGTTTTCACCTCTAGTCTTTGACAACATACATGTTTGCATGTGGGAACCATGCTATTTACCAATTGGGGGCCCATCAACCGGTTGGATTCCACTTTTTTTAAATGCTATGTGAGTGTTTTTTCATATGAACTACAAATTATGCCTCTATAAAATGTATATGGAACTAAATCCCATGGAGTTTACAAAGAAAAGTGCCTAAAACAAATGGAGACCTCACAAGACGTCACATGACATCCTCAAAATTTGCCAAGTGTCCATGACTTGCACCTAAGATGGCTACACCATGGAGAATGAGCTTGAAGGTTGAGGGATGGCCTCAAGACCTATTCACAAGGCATGGAAATTTTGTTTTTAAACTTGTTTGCAAACCATGTTTATCTTCTTATCCCATCAATGTGAGATTAAATCCTCTCCAAAAATGCACTTGAGCTAGTCAAAAGGAGAAACATGAAGTGAGATTCAACCCCAACACCTCACCCAACCCATTTTGGAGTCTTGGCCATTGTGCCATGTATATTTTTGGAAACATATGGCATAATAATTGGCATTTATTCATTCATTTTTGGGATTTCCTAGCCAAAAAATGGCACTTAAGCCTATCCAAAGCAAATGTGGAGCATGTGAGTCAACCCTCCAACCTCCTTCAGCCCATTTTTGGTCTTTGCCAACTCAACTATGCCTTTTTTAGTAAACAAAAGGTAATATATTGTATTTATCTATTAACTATCAAGCTAAGTAAGCCTAAAATAAGGCATTAGAGGGGAATTTGAACCCCAATCTTCATGAAAAAAGAATAGCGACCCAACCAATGGGCCAAAGATATGTGAAACAATATAAAAGGAGGACTATTTTATTTGAATGGAGAATTGAAGCCCTATTAAGGAGAACATTGTATTTTGTAGCCCCTTATTGGGAGAGGAAACTTTTTAAGCCCTTGTAAAGGAGAGGATGTATTTGCCTTTGTAAAAGAGAGTTAACTTTGTAGCCCTTGTAATGGAGAATTAACTTTTTAGACCTTATTGGGAGAAATAACCCTTTGTAAGGAGAGATATCCCTTTGTAAAATAAAAATATCCTTTTTTAGAGAGAGAACTAGCAAGTGTTATTCTACTTATTATAGGAAGAAGACATTGTAAGGCCACTAGCCTATTATAGAGCCTTCATAGAGGACAACAGAAACTTGTGTGCAGATCGAGAGCTCCTTATTGAGAGAAATTGATGTAAGAAAGTGTATTTATGCATCATATTAATCAATCATATTGTGTTTGAGATGCACTTGAAGATGTAGTCCACATTTCACGAACTCTGTTATCAATTTAGCTTGTATTGTTGTCTTTGTACCATCTAATTATTATTTTTAAATAATTTTAATCTAATTTTTAATCATTTAAGACAATTTTCAAATTAACTTACCTTAAATTGAGAAAGTTGTCATAAGAATTTGAACTGATGAATTAGTGAGAATGTTGCATTAACTACCCATTTTCGAATCAAGTTTGGTATTAGAGCAATTTTCCAAAGGGTTTTATTGATGCTTTGTGTTAGTATTCTTCTATTTATGTAATTTTTAGTTTGGAAGTATAGATTTGCTGGTTATAAAAGTAAAACCATGGGCAAAGCTTTGAAGAGAAAAAGGCTTCAGGAGCTTGAAAGTATAAAGTGGAAAATTTAGGAGGAGAACTCTGAATTAAGATGAAGATTACAACCTTTAGAGGATGAGATATAGGAGCTATAAGATTGATCGATGTTATAGGGAGAATGTCTCATGGGAATCATTCATGATTTACAACTTGAGTTGCAAGCAAAGAAAGATATTTTGGCAAAGTTCCAGAATGGTGAAGAAGTAGAGGAGAAATAAGAGTCTACCATGCAAAGGAGACCACTCTCTATCACTGATGTAGAAACCATGACTGAGGTATGCACTGTAAGTAATTCACTGTGTTTTATTTCTTCCCATCAAGATATAGATGTTTCTTTTGGTGAATTTGAGAAGTATACTCAAGGTAATGGCTCTAAGTTGTTGACTAAGATGGGTTTTGATGGAAAGGGCCTTGGCATCAATGGCCAAGGAATGAATAACCTCATACAAGTTGAGAATCACATTATGATCAACCCATTATAAGAGGTCATATCATTTTATATTTTGCATTCTCATGTTCATGTTGACATTTATGTTAGCATATTTTACTTACCACTTCTTGTAGAATCTAACAAGATGGGTGAAGAAGTACCCCATTGAGTGAGAACTCCAAAACAAAGGTTCTCCAAATTCGACAAAAATTGAGAGACATGTTGATAAGATGAAGTGTTCTTCTAAGAGGGAGACGATGTGGCATGAAATCAGAATGAGAAGTACCTCCATGGTGAGTATCACTCAATGAACACTATTATTTTATGTATGTATGTTGACATTCATTTCCTTCCATTGAAATGTGCATTTTTAATGTGTGTAATTATTTATATGCACATTTTACAAAGACCCAAATTTGGGCAATGTTTGTAAATAAAATTGTGTTTACAATCCATGTATGTTACATTTTATTGTAAGAACCCATGAAGGGAAAATTGTACAAGTGGTGACCTATTATAACACCACTTACTTCTTATGCAATGTAATGTTCCCTTGTTGATAATGTTAAAATCAAGAATATTGCACAAAACATCTTTTATTAAGAACTTCATTCTAACCTACAAGCAATACATTGAAGTAGCTAAGAAAATCTGCCAAGAAGAAGACCAAGAAAGCAAGAGTGCAAGAAGGTCATTTGGTATATTTTAGCTTGGATAGTCAGCCTCCAAGAGAGATAAACAAAGTCATTTAGCAGATATATTTTATGGTAAACTTGAAACTATATGAGCCTCTTATGATCATGGATCAAGGTGAAAATGTTCAAGCTCCTTTTGTTGATTTTTTCTTATGATTTACTTGATGAGTTGTAGGAAGATGTTTTTCTTGACAGAACAAAGATGAATTCATGTATGAAATTAGACTCTTAGTGATCCAAAAAACATTTAGTGGGGAGGTGTGATCCAATAGGATCCCCACATTTGATGAATTTATATGATTCCAAATTTTAATGCAAACATCTACATATTGAAGACCTCATCTATATATTTTCAACATAATTTGAATGGGTTCAAAACAACATCGTATGAAAAAGTTATGGCCTATTGAAACTTTTAGAAAATAAGGAAAAAATATCTAGTGTGCACAATGTTGAGTCAATAGCTAACTGGACTTGTATAAAATTCCATGTGGACCATTTAAATTATTCCAAATAGACCAATCACATGGTGATACATAGTGAAGAGAGAATGAAAATATGTTGGTTTGTTTTTCACCTCTGGTCCTTAACAGTGTACCTGTTTACATATGGGGCCCATTCTATTTATTGGTTGGGTCCATTTTTTTTAAGGAGGGGGAGCCTATTGCTTATCTCACAAAGCTATGTGAGTGCTTTTGTAGGCCATCATGTGGCATCCTCAAAAACCACCAAATGTCCATGACCTATGCCCAAGACAACTAAGCCATGGATAATGAGCTTGAAGGTTAAGAGATGGCCTCAAGACCTATTCGCAAGGCATGAAATTTTGTTTTAAAACCATGTTTATCTTCTTATCCTATCAGTGTGGGATTTAATCCTCTCAATCAATGCACTTATTTTAAAACTATGTTTATCTTCTTATCCTATCAATTTGGGGTTAAATCCTCTCAAGTAATGTGCTTGTTTTAAAACCATGTTTATCTTCTTATCCTATCAATGTGGGACTAAATCCTCTCAAGCATTGTGCTTGAGCCCATCAAAAGGAGAAATGTGAGAGACATTCAACCCCAACATCTCACCCAAGCCATTTTGGAGTCTTGGCCATTGTGCCATGCATATTTTTGGAAACATATGTCATAAGAATTGGCATTTATTCATTCAATTTTTGGATTTACTAACCAAAAAAAGGTGCTTAAGCTATCCAAATCAAACATGGATCATGTGAGTCGACCTTCTAACCTTCTTCGACCCACTTTTAACCTCCACCAACTCAGTTATGCCATTTTAGTAAATGGAAGGTAAGATATTGTATTAATATATTAAGTTTCGAGCTAAGTAAGTCTAGAATGAGACATTAGAAGGGGAATTAGAACCCCAATCTTCATAGCCTAGAATGAGGCATTAGAAGGGGGATTTGAACCCCAATCTTCACGCAAAGAGAATAGTGACCCAACCAATGGACCAGAGACCTATAAAACAATATAAAAGGAGGATTATTGTATTTGAATGGATATTTTGAATCCCTACTAAGGAGAACATTATATTTTGTAGCCCCTTATTGGGAGAGGGGACTTTTTTAAGCCCTTGTAAAGGAGAGAATGTATTTTCCCTTATAAAGGAGAGTTTAACTTTGTAGCCTTTGTAAATGGAGAGTTAACTTTTTATTCCTTATTAGGAGAATTAACCATTTGTAAGGAGAGATATCCCTTTGTAAATGAGAAATAGCCTCTTTTAGAAAGAGAATCATGAAGTGTTAGTCCATTTATTGTAAGAAGAAAACATTGTAAGGCCAAGAGCCTATTACAGAGCCTTCCTAGAGGATAAAAAATACTTGTGTGTAGATTGAGAGCCCCTTATTAGGATAAATTGATGTAATAAAGTGTATTTATTCATCTTTTTAATCAATTGGTTCATGTTTGAGATGGACCCAGAGACATAGTCCACATTGGATGAACTTCTTTATCAATTTGCATTGTTATGTCTTCGTATCATCTATTAGATATTTGTACTCATTTTAAATATATTTTTAATCATTTAAGCTAATTTTCATGTTAAATCATGAGAAATTGATAAATTTATCATAAGAATCTTAACTGATGAATTGGTGAGTATTTTGCATTAACCACCTATTTTCAGAACAATAATCCATAACTAAACATTTATCCAATCATAGATGATAAAAAAATAAGAATAAATAAAGTACAAAATATTGATTTTATTATTTTTTGAAAGAAAGTTTCAATGTTGTCATACAAATGAAAACATATCACTACCAAAATGTAGTTATCCATAAACTCAAAAATGTAAAGTATCCACATATCAGTGTACCAATACACCAACAAAAATGAAACATAAGTT
This sequence comes from Torreya grandis, assembly GCA_037957365.1. Lineage (NCBI taxonomy): Eukaryota > Viridiplantae > Streptophyta > Pinopsida > Cupressales > Taxaceae > Torreya > Torreya grandis. Next base: position 1,925,961 of record JARHVA010002203.1, read on the forward strand.
AAAAAAAAATCTTAAATATGTCAATCAAATTCATTGCTAGAAACAAGGTCAATGAGTGGGGGGAGGGGGGCGGGGCCGGGGGGGCGGCAGGCAGGGGCGGGGGGGGGGGGGGGGGGGGGGGGGGGGGGTTGGGGGTGGGTGTGTTGTTGTGCTTATCTTTCTAATATTTTGTATACTCCATTAAAGAAGCTAACAACTCAATCAAATTAGTGCCTCCACGATCATCATCAACCTCTAGCTTCACTTTCTTCAGCACACATGTCACCATGGGCTGATTCGTAGGGCTAATAGAACATTTATCCAAAGAGGTAGGTTTATCATGCTTAGGTGAAGAAGGTATAGTAATCAATGCAAAGGAAGTGTTCAGATCAATACAATTATAATTCAATCTAGGAAAGAACTCAAGATGATTAAACATAGGAGGATCATTTAAAACTGATTCAAGCGTAGTATGCATTCACTTAGAAGAATCACTTAGATTTCCTCATCCATAAGGATTAAATATCCAAGGGGATGTCCTTGGGATTCTATAGGGTGCACCATGAAAACTCAATGAATAAGATAGAATGTTATCAAGCAAATTACATAGTATGGGGTTAGATACATCAAAATGAATTAAAACAGGAGTTCCACGATGAAAAGGCTTGGAAAATGTGTTAAAAACCCCACAAACATGAAAATATCTACCATTATAACTACCTCATGAAAGAGTATCCTTAACCTATCATCTATTGTCTATTTCCCACACATTCCTCCCTAAATTATGAGATCCTAGGGTCCACGCTGACATACTATGTTGAAATAAATCAAAATATAAACTCAATATCAATTCAATCAAATATTCTAAGAACTCAAATATTCAAATTCTGTTTCATAATCTCAAAACAATTTTAAATATTACCACGAATCTAAACATTGTCAATATTTTACAATTTTCAATTAAAAACTAAGCATATTTTGAATTAATTTGAAGTCGTAATGATCATTATTTTCAAAATGCTAATATCAAATATCAAACTGCACTTATGTTTTATAATATCATACCATTTTTCATATGATAGTCAACATTATTCAGGAATGAATACAAAAATAAAATCTAATCAAATGATTTTATGAAATAATCAAACATTGCACAGATTTTTGCATGCAACCATAGCAGCCTTGCCAAATTCTTATTAAATGAACTCTAGATATATTTTGAATGCAAACCCTTGTGTAAATTTATGTACATGAATCATCTAAAATAAAATAAGCAAAACCCTCGAAGTCATGTAAATTCATAATCACTGGATGTACTCAGAAAATCATTTGTATGCAAATGATTAAACCGTTGTATCACAAAAATTACTACCTGAATCTCTTGCTTCACAAAAACATGATTGGAAAACTTCTTTCATATAAATTTTTAAATTTATCAATATGATTGATTTAAAAATCAACACTAATGCAGAGACCATAAAACTATTTTCACAAAGAAACCTTGATACTCATGATACCAAATAGATATAGTTTCAATTTTCATATCAACAACAACAAACCCAATTCAAATGCATGCAAACAAAAATATTCACCTCATGATTTTTAAAATGTGTGCAAGGTATTATCTTTGTAAACTCAAATCTATGCAATAATACCTTGTACTTTCAAGTTCAACAAACTACTTCAACCCTTCAAACAAACTTGTTGAATCCTTCAAACACGACCTAGAAGAGACACAAAAATCATATATGTTATTTACAAAACAAACATATCACTCCAAGCATGTGGTGATAAATAATCCCAACTTATTCATTTATAACTACATGCAACATGATTACAATTTTTATCTGTTTGAAACAATAGAAGTCTTCAAAACCACATTCATCATTCAGGTAGATGAAGCTATCAACATATATTCAAGAAAAATGTAGCATGCAAACCTAAAAACAACCATGTGAGCACTTTTCATCAAAAGAAAACAATTTAAACTTGAATGAATATAGTGCCACGAAGTACCAAACTTATTGAGATTTATGACAATGAAAGCAAGAGATGTAATATGCATGTATTATTTCTAGATCATTCTTTCAACATAATCTTTACACATGTATTAGATAAATATATCAAATAAGACACAGAAGAGACAAGTAAATATTTCAAACTGTATCAACTATCAAATGAATATACCAACTAAAACCCATACAAAATGAAATATACGCATAGTTTGCCAACTTCCAACTAGGTTTATGAAACAAACTCTTATCTTCATACTTTTCCTTCTCAAAATTCCATTTAATAACTCATGTAGTGATTGGTGCATGAATTAATTTGCAATAGGAATTTATTATTGCATGGGAGCTTGATAATGACCATAAATGGCAAAAATGAAATACATTTATTTTTAACAATCAACTAGTGCATACATCAACAAAGATTAGAGCATGATAAATCACTAAAGAGTGGTGCAATCCAACATTCTATCTCAACCAAGAAAATTTTAGAGTTAGAATTACACCTTAAAAACTTGACAAAATGGGTTGATAGTAAAAAACTAAACCTTTTTTATGTCATGGCGGTTTCATAATTGTCATGAAATGAAACTGAGTGGTGTGACCACTAATTTAGTAGATAATTATCATTGAAAAAACCTCAAGGCTTGCCAAACCAAAACACATACTGATTAAATATTTATCAAACCTTTTACATATTTACCAAGTTTATCACCATAATTCCCAAGTTCAAGGCGAGGATAAGTGGCATTAACTTGATGTTAAATCAAACTACTGATAGATCTACTCATCATGTTTCAAACACAATACCATCACAACTTACCACTTAATTCATTAAATCTAGGGATCAGGTACAAAATCCACATTTATTCAAAATGTGTCTATGCTATAATGCCAACATTCAAATAAATTTTGAACTTATAATATCTATGAAATCAAAAAAACCCCACCAACAATTAGGTAAATCAAAAATATACACCGTGTACCACATAACAATGCTAAGAAATTAGCAATTTATAAAATGATGATCTTATTCAAAAGTAAAAGGGGTCAATACATGTATCTGTTGCAACCTTTACACTCTCCAAAAAAACCATGTTACCTCAATATGTACAAGAATGATTTTAACAGTGCCAAGAGACATTGCAAAAAAGTTATGAAAGAAGATATTTTTGTCGCATAAATATGCATTCCATGTGGAGAAGCATAAAAATCAAACAACTAATATTTACTTGTTCTCAACTTTACTTATTCAATACAATCAATTATCAAAGACATAACCTTGTGATTAGCAATTGAATACAACTATTACAGAATTTAAACATCAAATATATTGTGTAATCACTATATCACCTTGCAACATTTTAAAACAATGTTCTAACATATCAAATTACGTCACAATTATAATGCCAATAGTTCATAAACAATATTTATTTCATCAATTACGATAATCAAGAGTGCATACCATTTGATTGCATGAATGAGATGCAAGTATACTGAATTTTGAATGCAACAAGTACTTATACTTTGATCAATATTATGCTATGTATTACCTTGAATCAATGTTATGAGTATAAAAAAGAAATCAATATATCAATATTTACTATTCAAATACACATAGAGAAACAATTGTTTAAATAAATGTAAACAAGTTGGCTCCCACTAGCAGATTTAAACATTATGACAAAAGTAATCATATAGAAACATTGATCATGTCAAGACTTCTAAAAAAGGGGGTACTAAAATCAAGCATAACATACTCTAAAAAATAAATTTTAAATGTTTAAGAGAGGCAAAGAGGGGATAAAAGATATAATGACTAAGAGAACTTCAATTTTTTAGCATACATATTGGTAGAGGTCCTTGTGTCATCATTAGATTTTTCTAAAAATGTTGCACAATGTAATTTTTTGGTGCATATATATTACCCCCTCAAAGATATGTCGCATCATAAATTAATGGGGGTGTTTTTTCGATTAGTGGCATACTCAAAGGGAAATGAGGGATATAAAACTTACCTTACATGTGTGGCATAGCAAAGCCAGCTGAAACACCCTCTTAACTTATAGGCAAAAGTGGGAATCAAGTGCATCTTTAATGAAAAAGAATAAAAATAATAATAATCAAATCATGGATAAATTTATTAATCATGTATGCAGGGGTGAGGATACTACCTAATCCATCCCATTGGGAGACTAAATTTGGGGTCTAATGCTGGGAACCTACAAAATATAAAACAAAAAACATACATTGTAATAGTTTTACGAGAAATAAAATTTTAAAATTTATTAGTATTTGACATTTTATGGGTTAGTAAGATTATGAATATGCTCTAAACATGAGAAAATTTAAGTCTGAAAAGAAAATTAGTGAAAATTATAAGTTTTAAAAATGTAATGGCTAGATAAATAGGATATATATTTATAAATTTTCCAAAAAAAGCTCATTTGTGCAAGTTGAGTTTTGAGAATTTGGAGTTCTTGATTCATGGTGACAGAATTAAACCATAAGATAATCAAATCAATGAGGATGAGTAGAGGATGGTGAATGTAGTAGAGATAGTGGAAGTAGGGCAGGCACATGTTAATTTTGTTGATTTTTACATTTCTATCCCAATTTTGAAAAATTTATTAAAAACATGTTTAGATCCATTAATATTAGGAATTAGTTGGATGAATTGGATTGGGGGGAGGGGTAGGATATGATAATGTCAAAAAAATGATTTTTGGTCAATTTTTTGGGGTTTTAGGAGAGTTTTTGTAATAGATGCAACCAACAAATGAGAGTGCGGGGTGAAACTATTGGTCTTCATAGACCAGTGGTTATGTTTATGCTACAATAGTTACATAATTACCATGTCTTATAGAGAGAAGTTATGACTCTGTCATGACCTACATTTTTTATGTAACCACCTTGAACAAAGAAATACTTACCACCTTATAAAGGAGGCATTTATGTAACAATCATTTGTAGAAGGTGGTGGTTTCATCATAGGGTCAAAAAGAAAGGTTTGATATGATTTTTAAGGTCGATAAAATGTTTAGGAATGGTTTTTGATTGACTACTTTCAAGGGGGATACATGTGGTAGAGTTGGGATAGGGAGAAGGAGTGGTTGCTGAGGATTATGAGATAGATTACATAGATGAGTTTGTTATTTTAGCCCTAGTTGGGATATTAAGGATTACATAGGTGGGGATTATCACCCCATCGATCAAGTTTTTTTAAAACCTATTCAACTAATAGGATATAGGCCATAACACATTCTAATTTCCAGTTATTTTGGGTGAGTGAGCCATCACTCTCATTAACATAAACAGGATACTAGGATTACCAATGATAGGTCATCTTATGACTCAAGGATGTCATAAATAGGGGAGAGGCTTCCAGTTGGGCCAACTATTTTTGTGATATAAATGTACCTAATGTGCATGTGAAGTTTGGAGTGAGGATTATGAGGGTAGAGGGATTAGTGATCCCTACTCTCTACAAAGCAATCATACGGATACTTGCCTCCTGATTAGTGGGAGACAAGGGGACCGATCAAATACTAAATAATTAGGCACTTATTTTTAGGTGGATAGAGTAGAAGGATTCATGATAATGTTGGGATTAGGAGGTGTTGGCAAGTACATATAGTAACCTGTATATGATTTATCATTTGGCATCACTTTCTATCATCCATGTTTCATTAATCATGAGTTGGGTGTACTAGAAGATGGTCCCTTATCAGCGAGGGGTCATAATTTGGGATGTAGGGGCCATTAAGGCCTCTATATGGGTAGGGATGGCTCCTTTCAGAGTCTTGCCTCAAATAATGGGGAGACTGACTATTATAGATTTTGTGGTCATGCCCTACCAGGGCATGTGATGACAATGGGTAGATGAGGTGACCTACTTCCCAACTATTTTAATATCACGGTAGCTCAAGGATATGCACTTATAAGTAGAGGTGCACACTATGGACATAGTACCTTAGTAGTTTGACATCAATATAAATCTCAACTATTAGTGTTAGGGATATCAACGATGTTATTTTGGGTAGGTTACAGTAACATCCTCTCACACCAAGGGTTCTTATCACAAGGGTGACTAGGATGAGAGAAGCACATGCTAGACAACAGTCCATGGGAGAACATGCTAGGCAATAGAATGTAGTAAGAGGAGTTATACATGTGTCCATTCCACTTGCATTATCAATTAGAAGTCAGCAGCTACAGCCGCCACCATCACCACAATAGAATCCCATGCACCAATAGTAGGTGGTAGGTGGAGGATATGGGGGAGTTGACCAAATAAAAGGTGATGAACCTAAGGTAGGGGAAGAGGAGATCACCATGAGATCTGATGAGAAGTGGAATCCAAACTATCATGAGGATGATCTGGGTAAAATAATTTATTTTTATTTATCTAATTTTATGCATTAATTTATAGCTTTATTACTTAATTTTTATTTTGTTTACTCTTATATGACTAGAGATCTGATGTTGATTTTCGCTTTGTGATTGCAGAGACTTATTATGAGTGGAGGATGATAATCAAGGATACCCTAATCAACCTATTCTAGGTGAGCACTAGATTGACTCGAGACCACCTCTTGGTAAATATGACTCTTCATATTGGTATCGGAAAGCATACTTGGCTTAGAGTCTGAGGTGAAGACTCTATAGGGGGTGATAAATTCCATATGAGGTCAAGCATCTTCGAGTTGATGGACAAGGCATGGGTGACCTCCTAGGCATGGACTAACAAGAAGAGACACTAGAGTAAGATTTGTAACCCATGACACTCTTTAGCATCAGGGATTTCTCATGGGAGGAGGACCAGGACCCCAGGACACACAAATTCTACAAGAGGATAATAGCAACCCTCATCAAGACCTTAGGATCAGACTTTTTGTCCATGGACACTTTTTTTCATATTTTTGGGATATTTAGACATGGTTTATTTCTACAACGGTGATGTTATTGAGACATTGATGTATATAAACTTGACGTGATACATGTTGTTCCCAAAAACCATCACTTGTTTTTGTGGACAACATAATTAACTATTTTGGTCCTGCAGGACAAAATGATCTCTTCTTTTTTCAAAAAAAAATGTTTTGAGCATCCAAGTTCTTTAATTATTCAAGCATTTTCAGTTAAGAGTTCCACAGGTTCAACAGACAGGGCTTTCACAAGAAAGAAGTTCCAACACTTAGGCAATTTCAAGGCTGGTTCAATGTTGAGGTTCAATTAAAAGACTTAATGATGGGCTTCAAACAAATGGAATAAACCATTGAACCATTGAACCCTGCCTCCGAAAGGTTCAAAGGTTCAACGAGTTCAAAGGTTCAACAACATCGATGGACTTAAAGAGTTGAGCACTTCAAAGAATTCAAAGAAGTTCAACCACTTCAAGGTTCAATGGCTTCAACATAATTAAAGAAAAGAAGACTCCGAAGAGTGAAGATAAAACTGTTGAACCGTTGAACTTTGAACCAAAGAGTTCAAAAGTTCAAAGTTTCAACAAGTTCAATAAGTTCTATAGACTTAAGAGATAGAAGGATTCAAAGAGTTAAGAGATTGAACCATTGAACCTTGAACTACCAAAAGAGTTCAAAGTTCAAAGGTTCAACGAGTTTGATAGAAAAGGAAAGGATCCAGAAAGTTTGACGCTTCAAAGGATTCAAAGAAAGAGAATGAACCATTGAACTTTGAACCAAAATGGTTCAAAGTTCAAAGGTTCAAAGGTTCAAAGAAGTTCGAAGTGCGAAAGGAAGCTTCAAGATAATGAAGGAAGTGGAATATTCCAGAAAGAAGTTCAACCAAATGGTTCAAAGAGATGGTTCAACCGAAGAGGAAAAGAAAATGAATGCGGCCCTTCACAAAGAGCTGATTGAACCAAAGAGCCAATTAAACCGATCAAACTATTGAACCATTGAATCAATGCACTTTGATGGTTCAAAGGTTCAAGGTTCAAAGTAGTTCAAGTGACCAGAGACTAGTGACATCCCCATAGACATCAAATTCAGAAGTAATGAAATAACTATTGATTTTCAAATGTGGCACGAAACCTAAGAACAAACTCAGTGACCAGCTGAAGGAGCTAGCAGGAAGCGAGAAGATAGCCTGAGAGCTCAGATCATGAGGAAGAGACAAAATATGATAAAGAAAGAGGGAATGATATAGGAAAGACAAAAAATATCTATGTAGGAGTTATTCCAGTAGGTGGAACAGTCCACCAAGTGGACATCAGAGAGCGCAAGCACTCAAAGGCGCGACTTGTCTTTCTTCATCGAGTAAAAGTGAGGTGGATAGTCATGCAAATATTTTGAAGAGGACCAGATGGCCCATACTTTGGAGGGGACATTTGAGAAGAATTAATATGCCAAAGTTAAGGCTGATACCCTGTTCCAACATGGCCCCTTCACAGAATTTAAAATACATTCAAGGCATTCAATGCAGCATGGGCTATTTTTATGAAACAAAGCAGCAAGTCTTTCTTGGCTACCATATATTGTAATCTCTCATTTTATGCAAGGGAGATCTCTCTATTATAGAAAAAAAAACTTTTCCCAAATTGAAAGACATTACTGAGACTTTGAGCTCAGATTGTTAATCATATTTTATTATTTGAATGAGAAAGCAAGTGACCTTTCAGACTTTGTGCTGGAATAGCTTGTGTTGTTTAAAAGATTATTCTTATATCTATTTCTTGAATACCATCCTATCCATTTTAATCAAATAAGTAGAATTAGTGAAAGTAATTTGGAAGGTGTCCTGAAGCCAACTGTGGGAGGACTTTGTGCTACCACAGTTATCTTTAGTGTGTGTTTTCTTTTTCAGTGTAAAGGATCTTGAGAAGACTTTGTGCTCCCATTATCCTTCGTAATATTTCACTCTTTTATATTTGAGGTGGAAACTTTGTGCTACACTTCATTCTATTGTGTTACTACACCATGTTTCAGTGAGGGAAGCAACGAAAGACTTGTGCTTTCATAGGTTTCTCGTGGTTAGAGTTACTACTACAAAAGAATTTGGTTATTGATTGAATATTACTTCTAAAAGAAGAGAAGTACCTTCTACAATCACCCAAGATTTCTCCTTTATGATGTGAACATCATCTCTAAAAAAAGAGAGATGGATGGTGTTATCCTACCCCTGAGTGTATTTTTAGCATATATATATATATATATATTAGGGAACCTCCCCTTGATGAGAGGAGAGATTTATCCCATTTTGATGTGGTAAATCTGCACCTTTTGCTGATTAAATCTCCTTATGTTTTGGTTGAAACCCCTATTTTGTTGTCAATCAGCTGGTGACAAAATATTCACCCAACAATTTTTGGTGACTCCATTGGGGATGTTTTGTGCAGTTTGAAGCCTCAAACTTCAAATTAAGGCATTTCATGTGCTTTATCCATTTCTATCCCCACTATATCTTTATCCATTTCCATTATATACTCTGACAGATCCACAGTATATGTAAAGTCAGAGAGTTAAAGGTATTGTTGACCTTGTATTCGAGTTGGCACAATAAAGTGATTTTGATCTATTTCTTTCACCATCTCACCTTCAATGAACTAGGAGTTTTCCTCCTACAAAATTCAAGTCTCCATTACCAAGCAAAGCTTCTATTTCTATTGTTAGCAGAGCTTTGTCAATACATACCCCTCAGACATTTTTTATTCCTGCCTTCAATAGTCACATAATGGCAGCTCAAAGACCTTAGGGTAACACTTTTGGTCCCCTAAATTTAACTCCACCTCTACATGAGCTACCTCACAGTTCAAGAAAGAATTTCCTTAAGTTATTTGGTGATGAGAGAGTTCATCTTGATAAACATATTGCATCCTTCAGCATAGCCTGTAGCGTAATAGGTGTGGAATATGAGGACATAACAGTCAGGCTATTTATAGAAACATTACAAGGTGCTATTGCAGACTGGTTTTATCATCTATAGGCCTAGACTATGACTGACTGGGATACCCTCAAAGCCAAGTTCGAAGCAAGGTTCACACCTATAGAAGATGCACATGTCCTACTGGCCTAGCTCACATAAATGAAGAAGGAGCCTCATGAACCTATGAGAGACTTCATAGCCAAGTTTGATAAGTTGAGGAACAGGACTCCTACAATTGCTCAGTTGACTGCTGAGAATCTCAAATGTTTTTTCATCAATTCTTAGCTTTTAGAAGTAAGTTTCTTGTTGAGATGGGCTGGCTACATAGACCTTGCTGCAACTCAATATTTGGCCACTGAGGTCGAATATGATCTCATCTTGGCATGAAAGATAAGAAGGGATCCTAATAGAATTAAACCTTCTTCATCTTTTGAATATTCATCTACAGTCACCACTGATCCTATGGTGCAAAAACTAGCAAATGAGTTGCTAACTCTTAAAAAACAAAAGGCACAAGGGATGTCTACTCCCCCTTCGTATCGAGATATACCAAGGAGGACTTTTCCCAATCAGTCATACCAAGGCAATGCTGCCAAGTATCAAGGGCCACCAAATCACCTCCTCCCCCATAGAGGAAGCTTACCATTGAAGCAGCTCCAGCCAACTCAGTAGTGGGATATCTCAAAACTAAATCTAATTTTTCTTTTTAGCCTAAGGTGAACTAAGAAAATGATGTTGATCTCCTTGCAAAAGACCAAGAAGAATCAGTTGGTGACTCTAACATTAGTTTTCTAAATTACCAAGATGAACCCAAAAGTAAAGGTGAAGCATTTGATGGATCATACGTAGTGTTTACCAGGTCACAGAACTAGTCAGCTCAATAAGTTGATAAGGGAAAAATAGGGGAAGAATCTCAACCAGCGATTTTGATTGCTAAATGGGGGACTACTCTGCCTTTTCAATCAAAGGCCCGGTGAGCAGTAAAAAAGTAAGTACTCCAAGTATTCCTTCATCTTCTACTTCAAATTTGCAAATTAGTCCTACACCTCCAAAAACCTAGAAGGATGAACTTCCATCCTCTATCATCAATCCTTTCCAGTAATTTGACATAGTCAACCATGTTAAGAAGACCAAAATTCAAATGACTGAGTTTGAATTCTTGCAATCTAACCCTGAGCAACTGGATAGGTTAGTTGAATGTGTCAAGAGTAAAACCATCCCTATAGGACAAAAATTTTTGAAGGTAACTCTTGGTCCCCCCAAGAACACATCCACCTAAAATAACCTTGTGATTACTCCTCCAACTACCCCTGGGAAGACAGAACCATTTTATGTCTCTTTGTTGATAAATGGTCATCAGTTGAACAACTGCATAATTGATTCAAGTGCGTCTGACAACATCATGCCCGCTAAGGTGGCAGAATCTCTTAATCTCACACTGACCAAGACATTTGGGAGATGTTTCTCCATGAAAAACAAACAAGTACCTTTGCTAAGACAAATCAAGGATGCCCAATTTGCATTTGTGGCCTTCCCAAAAAAAAGAATTAAGATGATAGTCCCGGTGGCTGACGTCCCAGCCTCATACGACATCTTTCTTGGTAAAAATATTTTCAAAGATGGTGGTGAGTTAAGCATGGACCTGTCTGAAGCAAGGATCCCTATCAAAAGCATCATGCAGAGGTTGCTCCCTGAGAAGGAGTCAAAGTACATTGTCACCCAGACATCAACGTCTGAAGCTCAAATTCTTTTTAAATCTTCAAGAATGGGTAACTAATTTTGACCACAGAGGAAGTTTCTGTTTCATCAGATGAAAGTCTTGTAAGTGATAATTCACAAAGTTCAGACAAAAGATCAGGGAGTTCAATGATAGAAATGGTTGCAAAAGGATTTTTCCTTCCAAACAAAGTAAAATCTAAGGAAAAATTAGTTTTTAATAATATTTGGATGCTAGAATTTGATGGCAGTTGTTCTTCTACTAGTTTTGGAGCTGGAGTTGTCTTAATATCTCTTCAAGGAGATATTTTCCCCTATTCTTATAAGTTGCAGTTCAGCAACACCAACACTATTGAATATGAATCGCTACTACTCGGATTAAAGGTTGTTCATGATAGAGGTGTTAAACTCCTTCATACCAAAGAAGACACTGAATTGATGGTTTGCCAGGTGAGAAACCTGTATCAAACCAAGAATGAGAGATTGCATCATTATCACAATCTGGTTTGGGAGCCCACAGAGTTCAATGATCAAGCTGATTCATTAGATGTTTCTGTGACCCTCATGGTTCCTCACCAAGATTTCAAAAGAGACAGGTACACTATCAAACTAGTCTTTTGACCAAGTGTGCCTAATAATGCCAATCATTGGCAAGTGTTCAATGGTGACAACCAAATCATTGCCTTTTTGGAACAAAAGGATAGCTTTGAACAGCTTCATTTTGAAGGTAGTGAGCCTCTACCATGTGAATCAACTCCTAAAACAAGCTCAGACATAGGTGAAGAATTCTTGTAGCTTAAAGGGAATAAAATCCCTAAAAGATTGGTTTCCCTTGAGAAACTATTTGATAAGCACGACAGGTTCATCAAGCAGCAATAAAAAGATTCAAGCTCCTCCTAGGAGTTTGATCAAATTAATTTGAGAACTAAGGAAAATCGTGAGATAGTGAACATTAGAAAGTGTTGCACTCCTGAGGAAAAGATCAAATTTACTGCCCTACTTCACCATTACATAGATGTTTTAGCATACTCCTATGATGATCTGAAGTCACTTAAGCCCAAAGAAATTCACCATAAAATTCCTCTCAAGAGTGATTCATTGCCTCACAAGCAAAATTCTAGGTAGTACAACCCCAAGATATCAGGTACTATTCTATTTGAGGTTTAGAAAATGTTGTTAAGTTGTGGAGCTAAAAGCTTCACCAAGATGCTAATCAGGAAGTTGCTGAGTGCAGTCAGTAACCGGCGTCAGCAGTGTTGCTGACGTCGATCAGGCAGGGACCAAGGATCAGCCGATGTCGGTCAGGAGTAGACCGACAGCAATCGACATCGGTCACCTGTGCGTGTCCATGCTTCTGCATGTGTTTCCAGAATGTGTTTCTAGAATTAAACTTGTCTAATTTTAAGAGGTCCGAGAGTGTTTGCATGTTGAAGGCTAATTTAAGTCTTGAGTCTGTGTTTCTAATTATTGTAATTAGAGGTATAATTATTGTATGCATGGGTTCCTATTTAAGAGACCCATGAGGCATGTATTGTAAAAAAAAGCAAGTAAAGCATTGAAGCAAGAAAGCAAGGTCAAAGAGATCTGCAAAGTGCAAGGTCAAGGAGATCAACTGAAGCTATCAAGGAGGGGATAACAACTCAGGTTGTTGAGTTAGTTGTGGTTGAGAAAAAGAGAGATAACTCTTGAGTGTGAATTACTGAACACTTGGTGTGGGAAGCCTATAAGGTGGAAGAGTGTGGCGTCTCTTCTTTGTAATTCTTTTTTGAAAGAGTATTAATATAGATAGTTTTGTTTCTCATATTCTTTGTTGTTTCAAGTTTTTAGTTAATCATTCTGGTTCAATTTCATGTTTAATTGCTTATAGAAAAGTAATCAATTGTGCTCCCAGATCCTAACAGTTGGTATCAGAGCTAAGGTTGCAGGGAGCAGGGTATTGTTTTGATTACAGGTCATTCTCAGGGGTTTTTGATTGAGTGGGAGTACAACAATTGCAGATGAAAGTAAGCTACGAATGGATAAGTTTAACGGCAAGAATTATCAACATTGGTAGATGCAGATAGAAGATTATCTGTATCAGAAAGATTTGTACTTACCATTGGGTGGGGTTGCATGCAAGCCCACAGACATGAAGGATGAAGAATGGAACATTCTTGATTAGAAGGCTCTGGGAGCTATAAGGTGGAGCCTTGCATCGTCTGTGATTTCCAACTTATCACAGTGTAAGACAATGGAAGAGTTGATAAAATTTTTGGCAAATCTATATGAAAAGCCCTCTGCTTCAAATAAGGTATTTCTTATGAAGCAGTTATTTACTTTGCAAATGCAAGAAGGTGGATCGATATATAGCCATCTTAGTGATTTCCATGGTTTGGTAAACCAGTTAAATTCAGTCAATATTGTTTTTGATGATGAAATAAGAGCTCTCTTAATCTTATGCTCATTACCTGAAAGTTGGGAGAGTTTGGTAATGGCAATAAGTAATAATGTGTCTGCTTCTAAAATCTTAAAAGTTGATGATGTAGTTAGTGTAATCTTGAATGAAGATATTCGCAAGAAAAGCACAGGTGAATCATCATCAGGGAATGCTTTAAGTGCTGAAAGTAGGGGAAGGCAAAGAGAAAAGGTTGAGCAGGAGAAATCAAGGTCAAAGATGGAAAGGGGATCCAAATCTAGAAATGGAGGTATCACCTGCTGGTTTTGTGGAAAAAAAGGACACACAAAGAAAGATTGTTGGTTGAAGGGTAAATAAAATCAACATGAAGGTAATGAAGAAGCAAGAGATGCAGGTATTGTGGCACAGGACACTCTCATACTTTCTTTGGATAGTCAGCTAGAATCATGGGTTTTAGATTCTGGTTCTTCTTTTCATGCAACCCCAAATAGAGATTTGTTCCATGAGTATGTCCAGGGAGACTTTGGAGAACTTTATTTAGGGGATGGTACGCCTTGTCAAATGGTTTTCAAAGGGAAAGTGAAGTTGGAATTGCAGACAGGCAACACATGGGTGTTGAAGGAGCTTATGCATGTCCCAGTCCTGAAGCAGAATTTGGTTTCGTAGGAAAGTTGGGTGATGAGGGATGCACAGTAACCCTCATAGCGGATTCTTGGAAGGTTACCAAGGGTGCACTTATTTTAGCAAGAGGTAAGAAATTAGGTACTCTTTATCTATCTACTTGTATTACTGATTCTCCTTCTGGTTTATCTACTTCAGCTGTAGATTCAAAGATGTGGCTTAGTAGGCTTGGTCACATGAATAAGAAGGAGATGCATGTTCTTGAGTCAAAAGGTATGAGTTCAGATTCGGAGGGCATAGATCGAGTTCATTGCAGGAAACAAAAATTTGATGCTTTTGACAAGAACAAGGAAGCCTTGGTGTTTATGGAGGAGATGATGGACAGAGATCAGTCACAGGGGCTGAATAATTCTGAGCAGGGCAGTTTGGACAGGCTTTTGATCCAAGATGAGCTCGTGGATGAAAAAGTCATCAAGTACAGGAAAACATAGGTACCGATGTCAGTCAATTGGAACCAACATCAGCGTCTAGACAGGGACCGATGTCAGCTATGTGCAGACCAACACCAGTGACTCTGGGCAGGCAAAAGCTGATGTCGGCCAGGGGAAACTGACGTCGGCAAGGAGGCAGTCGCATGGAACCAACGTTGATTAGGTGTAGACTGAGATGTGACCGACATCGATCACTGAAATAGATTTTGGGCAGATAGCAAGCTGTCAAGAAGTCTCAAGCATCCATATGGAGGACAAAAAGGGTAAGTCTTAAATTTTTCATTTCCCTTCTTTACACTACTTGTTGCTCACTGATGGTCAAGAACTAGGGAGTTGTTAAAGAAGTAGAGCAGTTAGATCTAAGAAATAGTGGGAGCATGGCATGACTCAGGAATGTGATTCCTTGGAGAAGGACCAAATGGGAGTGTTTGGTATAGTTGCAAGCTGGAAGAAAGCATTGAGAGACAAATGGATGTTCAGGATAAAGAAGAGTGGGAATGGACATGTGAGACGGAAGGCCAGTGTATATGGTCTTGAGTAAGCTGCAGGACAATGGAGGTTTGACCATTGTGTTTCTCTTTACCAGGTTGGATAATATTAGCTACATTATCTTGTTACTGTATTGTGTGCTTATTGCAGGATTACATATACAGGGATTTGACTGAACTAAAGGTAAAGTTAGTTCAGAGGTATGTCATAAATAATTTGGGAGCAACAAAATTCTTTGGCATAAAAGACATAGAAGATCACAGGTTGATTTTGTCTCCAGTGGGAGCTGATGTGAAGAAGGTGTTGGCAGGGTTCAAGATGCAGGATGCAGAACCGGTAAGCACACCAAAGGCTGGATAGTTCAAGCTGAGCTTAGAACAGTGTTCAAAATCACATAAGGTCTGGTGTAGACTTGAGTTTTCCCAAGCAGTGGGAGTTGTCAAAATTTTTAGATATGGCAGGGGACTTGGATGACAGGTTTAGCATCATAGGATGTGTGGTGGTTGGTCTTCAAAATTGAGCTTGAAAATGGAGGTGCCTGAGATGATTAGTGGACGTTGTTATACATGTGCAGTTGTTTATCTCCAAGTGGGAGATTGTTAAGTTGTGGAGCTAAAAGTTTCACCAAGATGTTAATTAAGAAGTTGCTGAGTGCAGTCAGTAACCAGCGTCGGTAGTGTTGCTGACGTCGATCTGGCAGGGACCAAGGATCGGTTGATGTCGGTCAAGAGCAGACCGACAGCAACCGACGTCGGTCACCTGTGCGTGTGCATGCTTTTGCATGTGTTTCCAGAATGCGTTTCCAGAATTAGACTCATCTAATTTTAAGAGGTTCGAGAGTGTTTGCATGTTGAAGGCTAATTTGAGTCTTGAGTCTGTGTTTCTAATTATTGTAATTAGAGGTCTAATTATTGTATGCATGGGTTCCTATTTAAGAGACCCATGAGGCATGTATTGTAAAAAAAGGCAAGTAAAGCATTGAAGCAAGAAAGCAAGGTCAAGGAGATCTGCAAGGTGCAAGGTCAAGGAGATCAGCTGAAGCTGTCAAGGAGGGGATAACAACTCAGGTTGTTGAGTTAGTTGTGGTTGACAAAGAGAGAGATAACTCTTGAGTGTGAATTACTGAACACTTGGTGTGGGAAGCCTGTAAGGTGGAAGAGTGTGGCGTCTCTTCTTTGTAATTATTTTTTGAAAGAGTATTAATACATATAGTATTGTTTCTCATATTCTTTGTTGTTTCAAGTTTCTAGTTACTTAATCATTCTGGTTCAATTCTGTGTTTAATTACTTATAGAAAAGTAATCAATTGTGCTCTCGGATCCTAAAAAATGTTAAAAGCCAAGATAATTTTTCCAATCCATTATTCTGCATGGATTGCGAACATAGTCCCTGTGAGAAAAAAGAATGGTGAAATTCGCCTCTGCATGGATTTCAAAAACTTGAATCAATCCTCTATAAAGGATAACTACCCTCTGCCCATCATGGATCAAGTCCTTCAGACGGTGACTAACTCAGAGATGTTATCAATGTTAGATGGTTTCTCAGGGTATAATCAAGTAGAATTCGGTGAAGCAGATCAACATAAGACTGCCTTCACTACACCTTGGGGCACCTTTACATATCGAAGAATGCCTTTTGGTTTGATAAATGCTGGCGCCACCTTCTAGAGAGTAATGGACCTTAATTTCAGAGATGAAATGGGTAAGTTCATTATGGTATACCTTGATGACTTGACTATCTTTTCTAAGCATCGTCCTGATCATGTGCATCATCTACAACAAGTGTTAGAATGATGTCGATAGAATGACATATCTCTAAATCCTAAGAAGTTAGTTTTTGGGGTTACAAAAAGGAAACTTTTTGGACACACTGTATCTTGAGAATGCATAAAGATTGACTCAAAAAGAGTCGAATCCATCCAAGAGCTTACTCTACCCACTAGTAAGACTGCAATTCACTCCTTCTTTGGAAAGGTGAATTTTCTATGAAGGTTCATTCTTGAGGTCGCAGAGAAGACTCGCCACATTGTGGACATGATGAAAGGCAAAGCCAATTTTAGTTAGACTGAAGAAGGCAAATTAGCATATCAAGACATCAAGACAGCTATCACCCATTCCTCAATTCTGGTTTGTCTAGATTACACCAAATATTTCATAATGTATAGTTATGCTTTTGAACACACACTTTCAACAATCCTAGTTTAGCAAAACAAAGAAGGTGTGAAATCTCTTATATCATTCATGAGTTTTAATCTCAAAGCTCATGAACTAAAATACTCAAACATGGAGAAGCATGCTTATGTAGTAGTCAAGGCAATAAAGCACTTCTGCTTTTACATTTTGAATTCACACACTGTTACCATGGTTCCTGATACAATAGTCAAGTCTATACTAACTCAGTAGGAGTTTGGAACCAAAAGGGGTAATTGGATTGCTAAAATCTAGGAGTTTGATCTTGTTATCAAACCAATGAAGCTTATGTGTGGAAGGGGTCTCTACCAATTAATTGTTAATAACAGACCAGAAGAAACAGGGCATGAAGAAATAGAAGTTGAAGACATGCCAATAATTCTCTTTGTCACCACTACGAATGAGTGGTATTCCAATATTGCTCATTTCCTTACCTATGGTGAGTCTCCTACTCACCTGTCTCATAAAAAAAGGAGGACTGTTAAGTTAAAATCTGCTAATTTTGTCTTGTGGGAAAACGGTCTGTATAAGAGGAACCTCGATGGGGTATTCTTTCATTACGTGGATAAAGAGCAGCAGAACAAACTTCTAGAATCCTTCCATAATCTGGCTTGTGGAGGACATTTTTCTATGCCTATAACTACCCATAAGATTCTATGAGCCAGGAATTACTGGCATACTATATTTCAAGATGCATACAAATAGGTGCATAGAAGTGAACTATGTCAACAGTTTGTTGAAAGACCGAAGTTAGCTACGTTACCTCTCAAGCCATTAATAATAGAAGAGCCATTTCAGCAATGGGGAATTGATTTCATTGGTGTTGTAAATCCGACCTCAAGTGCTGGACATGATTATGTCCTCACAGCCACAGACTACTTCACCAAGTGGGTGGAAGCTATCCTAGTCAAGCATGCTACTTCAGAAGTAGTATGCAATTTTCTCAAGGAAAGCATCATTTCTAGGTTTGGGGTCCCAACTGAGATTGTAATAGACAATGCAGCCTATTTCTCTTCTCATGAGATTACCCAGTTCTACTTTTATTATGGGATTACCCTCTCCCACTCTTCTGACTATTTTCTATAAAGAAATGGTCAAGTAGAATCTAGCAACAAGAACTTGGTGACCATTATCAAGAAGTTAGTAGATCTCTCTTGGCTTCCATATATTATGCAAGGGAGATCTCTCTGTTACAGAAAAAAAACTCTGCCCAAATTGAAATACATTACTGAGACTTTGAGCTCAGATTGTTAATCATATTTCATTATTTGAATGAGAAAGCAAGTGACCTTTCAGACTTTTTGTTGTAATAGCTTGTGTTGTTTAGGAGATTGTTCTTATATCTATTTCCTGAATACCATCTTATCCATTTTAATCAAATAAGCATAATTAGTGAAAGTAATTTGAAAGTTGTCCTGAAGCCAACTATGGGAGGACTTTGTGCTGCCATAGTTATCTTTAGTGTGTGTTTTCTTTTTTAGTGTAAAGGATCTTGGGAAGACTTTGTGCTCCCATTATCTTTCATAATATTTCACTCTTTTGCAGTTGAGGTGGAGACTTTGTGCTACACTTCATTCTGATGTGTTACCATGCCCTATTGCAATGAGGGAAGCAAGGAAAGACTTTGTGCTTTCATAGGTTTCTCATGGTTACAATTACTACTAGGAAGGAATCTGGCTGTTGACTAAATATTATTTTTGAAAGAAGAGAAGTACCTTTTGCAATCACCTAGGATTTCTCCTTTGTGTTGTGAACATCATCTCTGAAAAAAAAGAGATGGATGATGTTATCCTACCCATGAGTGTATTTTCAGCATATATATATATATATATATATATATATATATATATATATATTAGGGAACCTCCCCTTGATGAGAGGAGAGATTTATCCCATTTTGATGTGGTAAACCTGCACCTTTGGCCGATTAAATCTCCTTATGTTGTGGTTGAAACCCCTATTTTGCCGTTAGTCAGCTAGTGAGAAAATATTCACCCAACAATATATATATATCCTTATGTTGTGGTTGAAACCCCTATTTTGCCGTCAGTCAGCTGGTGAGAAAATATTCACCCAACAATATATATATATATATATATATATATATATATATATATATCTCCTTATGTTGTGGTTGAAACCCCTATTTTGCCGTCAGTCAGCTAGTGAGAAAATATTCACCCAACAATATATATATATATATATATATATATATATATATATATATATATCCTTATGTTGTGGTTGAAACCCCTATTTTGCCGTCAGTCAGCTGGTGAGAAAATATTCACCCAACAATATATATATATATATTGGATTATATTGATGACTTATCACGGTGTTTAATATTTTTGTTATTTTTTAGTTTGTGCATTTTAGGTTATTAGGCATGTGATGATATACTATGTATCTCTATTTTGATAATAAATTTTATGGATATGCTTATATATTTTAAATGTTGTAACAAAATTTATGCATATGTAAATGAAATGAATTTTATAGTGTACTAATGACTATTTTGTAGGTGATGATCGAGTTACTATGTCAATAGAATAAAAGACTTCTAACTTGCAACAAAGGGGTGAAATGGAAACAGGATATATGTCAAATGGTGGTAGAAAATCATACCTCAAAACTTCACAAGGACCAAGAATTTGACCTGATCCATACGATAAAAGGAGCATATATACTTCTTGTCAAACACATAAAACACTAACTTTATTAGTTTCACATAAAGATGGCTAGTTGTGACAAAATTAGTCAATGGGATAAAACACTCTTTTTGGCAAAGAAATCTAGACAAGATTTTGGAGATTGATTTATTTTAACACTTTCTTATTTGAATCGGCTTTATCTTTTGCTTTTTGCGACCTCCTACACTTATATCATGTCACTAGGAAGATGCATGGGTTCAACATAGGCTAGATGCATGCAAATAATGGCATATCTTCCCAATGTTAGCCCCATGCAACTAGCAAGATGTGAGGGCTCATCACCGAGGATTAGTGAATGGAGAAAGATGTAAATTTGACTTGATTTGCATGAAATTTTAACTTTTGGACTAGTGTTTGTTTATATATATATATATATAGGAAGGTTCTTACCTCTAAATCTTGGCCTCGTGAAATTAGTAATATACAAGGGCTCATTACCAAGGACCAATATAGATAAGTAAGGTTACTGATTTTTTAGCATGCTAGTACTTTTGCTTAGAGGAGATTCTTTCATAGACTAGGTTATGGGCTAGAGTTTTCTAAGTTTGAAAACAAGTGTAGAGGGATAAGGCACACTATGCTCATAAGAACTAAGGAAAGAACCTATGTCATGATTATTTTAAGAAAAGAGGGATAAGGAAAATAAAATAGAATGATATGCTACATTTTAAATTTTTTTATCACGTTTAAACAACAACCAAATAAAACACCTTATAAAAAAGATAATATAATGGAAATACAAAGAGGGAAATGTGAAATTCAATGACTGTGTGTAAACATTTGAGTTTTAAAGAGTTCACAAACTCACCGAACTCCTTACCTCTAAAAAATATAATATATAAGCTTTGTTATTGAAGACTTTAGTCCCTAGATATGGGCCCAACTAATTGGGCTTGAACTTACAACCTTATCCTTCCTTCTTATATATTCAACTATCAATTCTTGGGACAAGGTTTCCTACCTCTATAAGATGCTCATAAACACTTTTATTGAATATTATATCCATTTGGTATGTGTATGTAATGCGATTTTGTGTGACCGCAAGCCAATGTTCATCTAAGGTCTCTAATTGTTCTAATCATGCACCTCTATACTCATCTTAATCGAGGAGATATTGAAGAGAGACACACATGATAGGGATTTCCACCTCGAGGGGTAGAACAACTTCAGATCTAAAGATAAGATAATATGAGGTTCCCCATATGGGCATATGAGTACTCATTCTATAGGCCCATAATGCATGGTAGAGCTGAAGTTACCAATATATTTTATCGTATTTGACTATTTTAATGAAGATTGACTTTAGGATTTTTATAGTGACCTTAGCTTGGTTGTTGGCCTATGGATAATAAGGAGAAGATGTGTGATGAGATATAAAAAAATTATTGCACAATTCACGCATCTTGGGATTAAAGGGGACCCATTATTTGTGATAATGCCCTGTGGGATCCCAAATCTACAAATGATATGATTTAAGATGAACTCTGTGATCACAAATGCAATAATAGTTTTCAAATTCATATCCTTTACCCACTTGGTGGAATATTTAGTGTTTGTGATGATGAAGTGATGTTCACTCAAAGAAGCAGGCCAGAGCTTACGAACTAAGTCTAGACCCCCATTAGAGAAGGGCCAAGGAGTAACAATGGGCTAAAGTTCCATGTGAGTAATGTGAATCTCATGGGATAAGTTTTGGCACTTCTTACATTTTTGCACATAGTCTACGACATCATTTTTGAGAGTGGACCAAAAGTATCCCATCCTATGGATTTTACGGGTAGTTGCATGACCACTGAAGTGTCCACCATACATGCCGCTATGATAGTGAAAAAGATATTTTTCTAACTCTGATTAATTGACACGTGTCAATAACATTACAAATTATGTATGATATATAACCTCATCTAAAATGAAATATTTATATGTAATGATGCGAAATAACCTCATTTTCTATGAATTGGCACCCTTTGGGAAAGTACGTGTGCACCAATTTGGGATTCAAGCTATATTATCAAAACGATAATAAAATCCACAACCTTGATAAACACCAATAGGAATGGATAGAAAAGATAAATAAGAACTAATAAAACATTCTTACAATGTTCCTTACCTTCTCATGCCTCCATTCCAAGATTCATGATTGCTTGTAGACTCAGATTGACTGCATGGTTTCCCTATAATTATCTTAGATGGTTTGAGGGGTTGTTTAAATAAGCCAATGGAGGGAAATTTAGAAATATTTTTAAATTATTAGAATTCTCTAGAATTGGAGACTTCTAGAGAGTTAGAGAAGCCTCTCCAATTCTAGATGTTTCTAAATAGGTTTAGGAGATAATAAGGGAGGTTAGTTAGTGATTAATAAAGACTAGGACTCATAGGGTTGTATGAATAGCTAGGATGATAGGGTAGCTAGGGTGTTAGGTGAATGAATCTGATTTGTAAATTGTTTAGTGTGATTAGGGAGTAGGCTAGTAGGTAATGGGCTTTATTAAGGGCTAAATGAGGATTAGGTTTCCTAGGGATGTAGGAATACCTAGGGGGTAGGCTAGAAGGTGGTTAGGTGGGGTTATGGGAATTAAAAATTCCCATATAATAGATAGTTAGAATTAGATTAGGATAATGGAAGATTAGGATAGAATTAATGAGGGAATGGGATAAATAAGGTTAATGAATGAAGGATTATGGAAAGGGGATATTATATATATGGCTAGAAATAGGATAAATTAGCGAGATAAAATAATTTAATCAAAATTAGTGTCAACTAATAGGAATTAGTCGACTGTAATGGAGTGACCAATTTCAGGTGCATACATTTTTCCCCTCTTTGAAATGGCATTAGAAGTGGATGGAGTGGAAGGATTAATGGTCTTTC
The DNA here is from genome assembly GCA_037957365.1 of Torreya grandis. Lineage (NCBI taxonomy): Eukaryota > Viridiplantae > Streptophyta > Pinopsida > Cupressales > Taxaceae > Torreya > Torreya grandis. Next base: position 1,949,323 of record JARHVA010002203.1, read on the forward strand.
AAAGAAAAACCATGTCATGGATGAATTTTAATAGATTATGTTAGGGGATATGTGTTAGGTTGTGGAACTAAAAGCTTTACTGATGCAAATGGAGGAGGTTGCTAAGGGTCACAATAACCGACGTCGATCAGAGGTAGATCGGAAGCTATCGACATCGGTCACAGATTGGCTGACATCGGTCATCTGTGGATAGATAGGGACCGATGTCGGTCACCTATGTGTGTGCATGCGTTTGCATGCATTTCTAGAATTAGACTTGGTCTAATTTAAGGAGATCCGAATGTTTGCATGTGAAGACTAATTTAAGTCTTGAGTCTATGTTTCTAATTATTGTTTGTATGGGATCTATTTAAGAGACCCATGGGCTGTATTGTAATTTGAGGGATCAAAGAAGGGATCCTCCAAGAGGTAGAATCATAAGGACTTACAAAGGCAAGGACAAGGGTTCTTCCAAGGTGTGTAAGATCTAGGTGTGCAAGACCAGGTTGATCTACAGGTGTGCAAGATCAGGGGAGATCTACATGGTGTGTAAGATCAGTTGATCTGTAAGGTGTGCAAGATCAGGTAAGATCTACATGTGTAAGTAAGGTTAGTTGATCTACAGGTGTGTGTGTGTGTGTGTACAAGGTCAAAGGAGATCTATGTGGCAGTAAGATCAAAGGAGATCTGCAACACAACAAGGAGCAAGATCAGGGAGATCTACTTGGAGTACGTTGAGTACTTGGTGGACTGGAAGTAGGCAACAATAGTTGTGTTGATTGTCACTTACTGGTGGAAATAATAACTCAGTTATTGAGTTGATTGTGGTACTGGCAGTATTTTTACTGACTGCTTAAAGGAACAACAACTCTGTGTTTGAGTTGTTTGTTGGACTGTAATTAAGAGAGTGAACTCTTAAGGGAGAATTACTGGTACACCTCAGAGGTGTGGGAAGAAGAGTGTGACTTCTTCATTGTATTTTTTTTTCTGGAAGAGTATTAATACAAGGTTGTATTGTCTCTCATATTTTATGTTGTTTTTTATTTTTAGTTACTTATTATTTCTGGTTTAATTATGTGTTTAGTTGCTTATGCAAAGGTAATCATGTGTGCTCTTATGGAGTGTGAATCTTGACAAGTGATATCAGAGCAAGGTTGCAGGTTCACCAAGTGATACCAATTTGACAATTGGTATCAGAGCTAGGATCACCAAGTATTAGAGCTTGGTTCACTAACACCTTGGTTTCAGAGTGTGTTAAGTGTTTGCTTATTATAGGTCACTCTCAGGGGTTTTTGATTGAGTGGGAGTATAGCAATGGCAGAAGAAAGTAAGCTAAGAATGGAGGAATTCAATGGCAAGAATAATCAATTACTGAATTATGGAAAGAAAGAGCAGGTAAAGAAAGATTGTTGGTTGGTAGAAGATCAGCATGAAGGAAATAAAGAAGCAAATGATGTAGGTATTGTTGCACGGGTTCCTCTTATATGTTCCTTAGATAAAGTAGAATCTTGGGTTTTAGATTATGTTGCCTCTTTCTATGCAACCCCAAATAGAGTATTTTCCCATGATTATGTCTTTGGAGACTTTGGAAAGATTTATTTAGGGGTTGGTGAGCCTTGTCAAATTGTTGGCAAAGGGGAAGTGCAGTTGAAATTGTAGACGGGCAACACATGGGTGTTGAAGGATGTCATGCATGTCTTAATCCTAAAGAGGAGTCTAATTTTTGTAGGAAAGTTGGGTGATGAGGGTTGCACAGTTACTCTCACAGCAGAATCTTGGAAAGTTTCCAAGGGTGCACTTGAATTAGCATGTGGTAAGAAAGTAGGTACTCTTTATCTATCTACTTGTATTACTGATTCTCCTTCTGGTTTATCTACTTTAGATGTAGATGCAAAGATGTGGCTCTATAGGTTTGGTCACATAAATAAGAAGGGAATGCATGTTCTTAAGAGGAAGTCTGATGTCTTTGACAAACTTAAGAACTGGAAAGCCTTGGTTTTCAAAGAGAAGATGACGGACAGAGATCAACTCAAGGGGCTGAATAATTTTGAGCAAAGCAAGGTTGATTTGTAAATTGTTTTGATCCAAAGTTTGCTTGTGGGTAAAAGTCATCACTCACAGGAAAACACAGTTACTGACATCGGTCAGGTGAGAACCAACATCGATCAAGTTGGTACCAACATCAGTCATGTGCAGACCAGAGTCGGTGGCGTCGGGCAGGTGGACACTGATGTCAGTCAAGGAACTGATGTCGGCAGTCAGGTTGGTTGCATGGAACCGATGTCGGTTGGGTGCAGACTGAGGGGTGACCAACATCGGTCACTGTTAAAATAGATTTTGGGTGGATAACAAGCTGTCAAGGAGTCTCAAATGCCCATGCAGAGGACTGAAAGGGTAAGTAAGCCTCAAATTCATTATTCCCCTTCTTTACACTACTTGTTGCTCACTGATGGTCAAAAACCAGGAAGTTTTAAAGAGGCAATGCAGGTAGAATCCAGGAAACAGTGGGAGCATGCCATGAATGAGGAATGTGATTCCTTAGGAAAAAACCAAATGGGAGATTTGGTAGAGTTGCCAGCCGAGATGAAAGCACTGAAAGAGGAATGGATTCCTAGGTTAAAGAAAGGAGAGAATGGACAGGTGAGATGGAAGGCTAGGTTATATGGTCTTGAGCAAGCTCCAAGTCAGTGGTACAGGTTTGACAGGTTTATGACAAAGCATGGCTTTAGTCAATGTCAATGTAACCATTGGGTTTACTTTACTAGGTTGGATAATGAATGCAACATTATCCTGTTACTGTATGTAGTATATATGCTTGATGCAGGGTCACACATGCAGGGTTTTGCTGAGTTAAAGGTAAAGGTAGCTCAAAGGTGTTCCAGGAAGGATTCATGAGTGAAAATCCTTGGCATGAATATTTCTAGAGACAGGGAAGATCATAGGTTGATTTTGTCTCCAGATGATTGTGTGAATAAGGTAGTGGCAAGGTTCAAGATGCAGGATGCAGAACCGGTTAGCACACCTATGGTTGGACAGTTCTATGAACAGTGTCCCAAATCACATGATAAGGTTAAGTATATGTGTACTAGACCTGATGTCGCCCAAGCAGTGTGAGTTGTTAGCAAGTTTGTAGCCAATTCGAGAAAGAAGCACTGGAAAGTAGTTCAGTGGATTCTCAGGTATCTGAGAGGGACCAGCAGTAGGGATTCATGCTATGCAGGGTCAAGCACTTCTCTACATGGGTATGTAGATTCAGATATGGCAGGTTACTTGGATGACAAGAGTAGCACCACATGATATGTGGTGGTTGGTCTTCAAGATTGAACTTGAAGAGGGATACAAGCCAGGAAACAAAATTAGAGGATGTACAGGTACAGGTATAGATGTAGCTATTTATCTCCAAGTGGGAGATTGTTAGGTTATGGATCTAAAATCTTTACTGATGTAAATGGAGGAGGTTACTGAGGGTCATAGTAACCGACGTCAGTCAGGCCAATCAACGTCGGTTAGAGGTAGACTGAAAGCTACCGACATCAGTCACAGATCAGCTGACATCGGTCATCTATGGATAGACAGGGACCGATGTTGGTCACTTGTGTGTGTGCATGCATTTGCATGCATTTCTAGAATTAGACTTGGTCTAATTTAAGGAGGTCTGAATGTTTGCATGTGAAGACTAATTTAAGTCTTGAGTTTGTGTTTCTAATTATTGTTTGTATGGGATCTATTTAAGAGACCGATGGGCTATATTGTAATTTGAGGGATCAAAGAAGGGATCCCCAAGTAGAGGGATCAAAGAAGGGATCCTCCAAGAGGTAGAATCATAAGGACTTACAAAGGGTTCTTCCAAGGTGTGTAAGATCTAGGTCTGCAAGTGTGCAAGACCAGGTTGATCTGTAGGTGTGCAAGATGAAGGGAGATCTACATGGTGTGTAAGATCAGTTGATTTGCAAGGTGTGAAAGATCAGGTAAGATCTACATGTGTAAGTAAGGTCAGTTGATCTGTAGGTGTGTGTGTGTGCAAGGTCAAAGGAGATCTACGTGGTAGCAAGATCAAAAGAGATCTGCAACACAACAAGGAGCAAGATCAGGGAGATCTACTTAGAGTACGTTGAGTACTTGGTGGACTGGAAGTAGGAAACGGTTATGTTGATTGTCACTTACTGGTGGAAACAACAACTTGGTTATTGAGTTGATTGTGGTACTGGTAGTATTGTTACTGACTGGTTGAGGGAACAACAACTCTGTGTTTGAGTTGTTTGTTGGACTGTAATTGAGAGAGTGAACTCTTGAAGGAGAATTACTGGTATGCCTCAGAGGTGTGGGAAGAAGAGTGTGACTTCTTCATTATATTTCTTTTTCTAGAAGAGTATTAATACAAGGTTGTATTGTCTCTCATATTCTGTGTTGTTTCTAATTTCTAGTTACTTATTATTTATGGTTTAATTATGTGTTTAGTTGCTTATACAAAGGTAATCATGTGTGCTCTTATGGAGTGTGGATCCTGACAATATGATGCCCCCTTGAGGGGACATGTAGGGAAGAATGAGATGAATGGCCACTCAAAAAAAGAAATGATGGGTAGGATGTGATGGAGAGACAAGGGGATGGGATGCGAGATGTGTCATAGAAGATGAAGAAGATGAGGTTGACATTGAGCAATGAGCTAAAAATTGATAATGATGCCCCTAGTAAGGACACATCCACAGGGAATAGAGATGATGAGTGTCATGGTTGTAGACACATCCCAAGGAGGATTCAACTGTAACAAGATGATGATAAGATTAAAAGGCCATAAGCTTTAGATGTATCCCAAGCAAGGTCGCATACAAGGGAGAGTTGTGGGCTAGGATAAGATAATGATTTGATAAGATTAGTGATGGGTGTATCTCAAAGCTAAATCGATTAATATGAATTTTATAATGATAGAGAAGAATTGATATGATCTAGGGACCAAAAAGGATTGGTATGATGCCCCTAACAAAGACACATGCAAGTGAGAGAGAAAATAGTGGCTGAGCTATCTTTGGGCACTGAAAAGTGATTAAGTGTTGCCTACATAGTATAAAAAGACCTCATGTCGATGTAGTTCTAATGAGGAGATGATGAAAATGATTGATTAAAGGATGAATATGATGAATATTAATGATTATAAAGTGATGAAGATGATAATGATTAGAGTTTTTAGTGATTGAATTATATGATTCAGATGATGAGATGAAGATGATAAGAATAAAAGATAGGATGTTATTTGGATGGGTTGTGATGGGGAGAAGGATCATGATGAGATAAATCCATCATAAATGTCATAATCTCATCATAGTCTAAGTAATCGAGTAAAGATAGCACTTGATAATATACCCATGATATAGATATGACCATGAGGACATTATGCCAAAGTAAATGGGAAAATAGAAAAATCTACATCCTCGAGGGCACTTTTAGTGTCATTAGCATCCTCATTCATTTCCCAATAGATAAAAATACATGATGAAAACAAAACAAAAGATAAATAAGATATATACATGATGTAAAACAAACAACAGACAAACAAGAGATAAATAGTAGACAAATGTTAACATGTAATGTCACAATGTCTTGTCTAATGATGGGATGAGTGACTAGGTGATGGGTTGGATTAGGATAATCATGATGTGATGGGGATGGAGGATGGACTTGGATTGGGATAGGGTGATCATGATTAGGATTAGTATAAGATGTTTCCCCTAGTTGAGGATAGAAGGATGGAAGGACGTGATGGAGGTCTTTGAATATTGTTTTGGTCTTGAAATCAAATCAAAAAGAGGCCAAGGAAGGTGATGGAATAAAGTGATGACCAAGGATTACCAACAAACAAGGCCTTGAAATAGTCCAATCTAGCAAAGAGACTAGGAGGTGATGGGATCAAAGACCTTTCATACTAGCAAAGAGTGACTAGATGGGTGCTAGATATGCAAAGGCAATGATAAGGATAGTGATGGGATCAATTACCTTTCACACTAGCTGATTGATGAGTGCTAGGTATAAAAAGGTATTGATAGAGAAGTGATGGGTGCCAGATTAAAATCTTGACAAGGTGATGTGTGTCAATAATACGTAGCCAAAAGGATGATGAAATGATGGGTGACCAATTAGATCGGGTTCAAGACTAAATGTGGTATCTAAAGATGAGATGGATAGGAAGGAAAGAGATAGATGGATATGGACACGACTGAGGGATGGGGGATAAGACAAGACACCATAGAGTATTTTTTGGCTTTTTCAAATTTTTATGATTTTTAGGGTTTTTTGTAAAATATTTTAATTTTTAGGGATTTTTAGGATATGTATGTACACTGTACAAATGGGGTTACTATTAAATGGAATACCAATCCTAGTAACCAAGATGTGGATGAATGATGGATTATGGATGGGATGACAAAGGATGATGATGATGGGGGACCAAGGATGAATGGACTAGAGATAGCCAGTGACCACATCATGAAGGAATCCAATTGTTATTTGCCTGAGTGTCTATTGAAGGATATGCCAAAATGGTTTGAAGACACTTTTCAAGACACCTTCCACTTCCTTATGAAGGTCAAGATGGGAAGGAAGAAGAGAAAGGATGCATGATATGATGGTAGATGAGGGATATGGACAATAGCACAAGGGATAAGATGATGGGTGATATAGATAAGGTGGATAAGTGATGTAACAAGTGGGATGGATGGATGAAGATATGAAATAGATAGATTTTTCCCCTGAGTGTTGAGGAATAATGTGGATAATAGATTAATCGACCATGACATCAAAAACCTATTTTCATCATGGTACTTGTCCAAGGTGCCAGAAGACAGGTTTTCACCATTGGATGAATGATTTATTGATGTTGGATGGAGATGTTAGTCGACACCTATTTTTTTATGGATGCTAGATGCCTAGATGTCCTAATGGTAGTGATTCTTGATGGTGACCCCTCCAAATATATAGACTAGGTATCTTCATTTCCCCTAGGAGAAACAATGTTACCCGAGTCAGTGATGTGAAGTATTAAGTGAATTATATCTTGATGGGGATGTATGGGACTCAAATGGATGATAGGATCAGGATATGATAGTGTGATGTATGATGGAGGATAATGAATGATAGGATCATGATAATATGGGGTGATGGGTGATGGAGGATTAGGACTAGAAGTCACATAAGTCATTAGAGATATGGGTCATGCTTCATTTGATTGGATCTAATTGACAAAATACTATTAGATAACCAAGATACTTTGACTCTATGATTCATCTTTGATTGAATCCCTTGATGGATGATCCACTATGACATTATTTAGATTTTGACTACCCCTAGTGCTTGCTTTTGGGCTTCACCAAGGGAGATTGATTTTTGACTTGATAAATTATTATTTTGACTTTGACATTCCTCTAGTGTCTGATATTGGACTTCACTAGGGGAAGACATGTTTAGATTAGGTCAATGATTTGACTTTTCTCAATTTTGACTGACGGGATTAAAGATGACTTGATTATTATGATTAACTTCTAAAATATGGCCTTGGATCTTTGTGTTTGTGGTACCCATTGTATTACTCAAGGGAGGGTCCAACAATGCATGTTCATGTTCATCCTTATGGAGGGAGCTGATTAAATGATCATCGATAGAAAAGAGAGGATCTATGGTGGAGGAAAGTGAGGGAGATGATATGATGAGGTCAATGAGTGGTGATGGCACAACATAGTATTCATAATGGTTCCTAGGAGATCTAGTTTTGACAGCAGAGAAAATCTCCTCAATATTAACAAAAGGATCACTAGGACTAGCTATAGTAGACACATCCAAAGGAGGATCATACTTACTCTATCAATCTTTGATAGATAACGCTTGTAAGAACTCATTTATGTTGCATCATCTGGAATGGAATCAAATGATATGTATGGTAATGAATTGAAGGTATTTGGATTATATTTATCCTCTAAAAAATAGGCATTATTACCATCAACGAGATATGACATTGTTGATGAGGAATTTGATTTATACATGGGTGTTAAACATGATCTCACAAAAGATAATACATGTGCTGATTCTAATGTTGACTCTAATGCACAAGATATAATGTTGTTATTTGTAGATGCATTGTCTGCAATTGACCTCTCAACATGGGTTGTTTGATGTGACAGGTGAGAAAGAGATGATGGAGGAACAATGGACTCAAGGAGAGGGTCATAGAAGGGTTCATGAGAGATGGGATGACTAAAATCATGGGAGATAGACTCAGCTTTGATGGAGGATTTATCAGAAATGGGAGTGGTATCTTGACCTTGGCTTTGAAGGGGAGGATCTTGATCATGATTGGGAAGGGAATCTTGGCATTCCTCTTCTTGCACAACTAGGGATGGAAACTCATCTAGTTCATCCTCAATTACTATGTCACCATAGTTAATGAGGTCTTAGACATAGTCTTGAAAGTCATGACATTGATTAATGGTATGCCCCCAACTTTGATGATATGTATAAAATTGATATGCATCATATCCAGATGGTTTGGGCTTAGTGGAATCAAGATGTTGGATAGGTGGATAGACCATCATTTTGGCGGTGACTAATTATTTGAAAAGGGCTTCCAAGTAAATAAGAAGGGGAGTATAAGGACCCACTTCTCTTTGCGACTTAGACATGGATGCATTGGAATTATGATCATATGGTTGTGGATATGATTGGGTGGATGGATTCAAGGTGGCCAATATTGGATTCCCTTTTCTAATATGGGAATGGGTAGGTAGTGTTTTATGGATAGTATATGTAATATTGGTACATGATTCCCCTGACGGCGCTTGGATGGGAGGTTCAATAAGTGACATGGGATCAGCACCTTCAGGAAGTGATACACCCATCATAAAGAATCGTAAAAGGATCTCATCCTTGTTGTCATGTATGTATTGGTCAATGAAGGCCGGGTCTAATTCCATGGTGATGGTTGATAGAAGATATATGGTGTAGGTAGGATAAGGATTGGATAAGTTTCTTAAACAAAATAAATCAAAAGGACTGAGCTAGGATGATATGTGGTTATGCAGATAAGATATACTAATGGATTAAGGACTGTGATGAAATGTCAGATTGATAGTGCAATAGGTGCTAAAAACTTATCAAAAATGCCTAGTTGTTAAGCTAGCAAAAGGATTGGGAATGTGATGGATGTCTAATATTCAAAACTATCAATAGGATGATATGATGGGTGCCAGTTATGAATAAGGCAAAAATATTGGACTAGGGATGATTAGATTGATGGGTTTTCTAGATTGAGGCTGACAAGGTGACAAGATGCAAAAAAACTATTGATTATGATATTAAATTTGACCAAGTGGATTAGGAAGATAGGATGGTGATAAGATGATAAGATGATAGATGGATAAGATGATAGGATAATAGGATTAACTCAAAACCTTAGATCAATTTTCTCAAGATGGGATGGGGTAGGATTAGGTGAGGAAGGTGATTAGGACAATAGAATAAGGATAAGTGGGATGATAGCTAATGATGATATCATAAAGTGGTAATAAAAGGTGGATAGTTTACACCCATATGTGACCTAAAATCCAACTAGGATAAGATGAGTTGATGACTAGATGGGTGATAAAGGAAAGGTCAAGACAAGTGATCGGGTATGGATTTAAGATAAGATGTGGATGATGAGGTATGATTAGGATGTGATTAGGGTATAACTAATGATGTATGGATCTAGTGATAATATGTGATTAAAAGGATGTACAAAAGAGCGAACTATGTACAAAAATGCAAAACAAGGATATACAAAGTGATGGGATAATAAGACAAGATGATATGGGAATGATTAAGACTATGATGAGGTGTACTTAGGATAGAATATGATATGAGAATAGTCAAGACTCCACTGTGATTTATGGGCAAGTCAAGGTCAAAGTGACATGTGATTAATTAGGGATGAGGTGGTCTTGTGATAAGGTGTGACTAGGATGATGAGCATATGTGACTAATATGGGAGTCTAGGAGAATGTACAAGAGAATAAATGATGTATAAGAGGATGAGATTAGGATATACAAGATGTGATTAATAATTAGGGTGATTGATTAATGATAGTTGTATATGGTTTGACCCAGATGAGATGATATATGGGATATAAATAATAGGTGATGGGATAATAAGATGAGATAATGAGGTGGATTTAGAACAAGGTGTAGGTAATGAGGTATGATTAAGATGTAATTAAGATTTGATTAAAAGGATATACAAGATAAAAATATATATGTACAAGGGGAATGAGATTAAGATATACAATATGATGATTAGGATGATCAATGATAAGGAGATATGGCCAGACTAAGATGTGATAGAGACGGTAGGGTAGATGGGATTAGACAATGGATACAAGATGGTGATTAAAATATGTAAGTCGATGCGGTGGTGTGTAGATATGGTTAGATTAGGAGGGGATGGATAAGATAGTAATTAGGCACGGATGTAGAAGATAATGGGTTGATGACCAAGGATAATGGGATATGGTGAGACTAGGAAAGGATGGGGTGACTATGATAAGTGGGTGATGACATGGATTTGGGATAAGGATGTAAGATGTAAATGGATAAAGATGAGTGGTTATGACAAAGATAAATGTATACAAAGAGACTATATATAATGATGACTAGGATGTACAAGATGAGATGTAGGTGATGGGGATGTGGATCAAGACAATATGATGACAAAGATGTATACAAAAAGATGGTGGGATAGATATGCAGAAGATGATAGAATGATGAGGATAAAATATACAAGATGACATGTACAAAGGACTTAGATAGGCTCAAATAGGTAAAAGGTTGACTCAGCTCACAAACAACACAGGTCTAACACAACACACCCAAATAAGAAATCCACAACCTATGATTAGTAAAATGATGGGTGTGTAACCCAATGTCCACACCATTTAATGGCTACACAAGTGAGGCTATAGGTTGGTAATCCATTATGGAATTGACTGAACCCTTTTGTTCTTACTTGCACTTAATGGTCACTTGGGTGTTATTAATAATGTCAATAGTGGAACACCTATTACAGCTAAAAGGTCCTATGCTAGGCTAAATAGGCTCTCTAAGGGTGTCCCCTATATAAATGATGGTACATTAGGGTTCAAGTCTATATAGAGTGTTTTCTAATGCCTGGTTCAGAGAAATAACTCTTCCTCTTCATGAATGACATATATGGGGTCAACCACTTAGCCTAAAAACAACTATTCTTGATTGTCATACTCTATCAGAACATGGAGTTTGCTTAGTGTGCAGTGATGAAATCCACAACACTAACACCTTTAGACTAAACTCATGCATGGATGTCAATTCTATGTCATGTGTTATCCTAAGGAGGATTAACAAATAGGCAAACACGTGATACGATTAATTAACCAACTAATTATTTATGTGTGAATAGCATGATATGACAAGTATTTACAAATTAACACACACACACACACAAGCAATTATATACAAAGAACATTTTTTTTACAACAAAGATAATATACACACAAGAGGATGATTAAAAATGATATATACAAGACAAAAATGATATGAAAAAGTGGCACTACAAAGAGGTAACTTTCAAGACAAAATGTTAGACCCAAAATATGTCCCACAAGATGATGTTTAGCAAATATGACCCCTACAAGAAATAAGATGTCAAGCAAATATGCCTTAATAAAATACCCCTAAGAAAATCATGGTTTAGTTTTATAACTTATTTGGGGTGAGAGGGATATGATGCAGGTGTCTGGGTGTGGAAACCCTTAGTAGGGTCAAGGGGCAGAGCCCCTTGCAAGGTCTAGAGGAAACACCCCAAATGTACTCTCTATCGCGATATAGGGTGGAGTCGAAGGGCGGAGCCCCTCGCTGCTCGAGGCAATTTGGGATTTATGGGAGGATCAAAGTGATGCAAAATTCATAAAAATTGAATTTGAAAATGCATTAAAAAAGGACCAAATTAAAGGCAAAAAAGGCTACAATCTCATGACTACACAGTGCAAAACCATGACTTGCAAGAGAAACCCACAACTGGGAGATTTATGGGATTGCAGATGTTACCTAACCATAATAGTTAACCACAAAATTGTGACAGTCTAATAACCTCACAACTGAGAATAATAATCTCATGATTAAGAGGATATCGATAATAGCAATTTTGTCATAAACCACAAAACCACTATTCAAAATGACAATACCATGACTGACATAAAAATCCAAATAGCGATATTGCAGCTTATAAGAAAAATAGTATGTATGTCATAAGAAAAATGTTTATCAAATAAATATAATTTATAGGGATTCGATATTAAATACAATTATTTGATGATAAATATGCTAAAAAAAGCCTATCATTAATATGAACTAGCCTAAACTACAATGTCGTGACTCAAAATGATAATCCCACTAGTTGCAGGGCAATATTGCGACTAGGTAAGTTGTAGTATTACAAAAAAAATGGGTTGCACAAGTTTGTAAGATGAATCTCTATCCAATCCTTTTGCTCCTGTGTTTCACCAATACCCTGCAAGATAGAAAACACCACTTTTTAGGAGTTGTTTTCAAACATGGAGGGTGAAATGTTTATGTATAGAGATATGTTTGAAATTTTCAACTAAAGGACAAAACCTCTAGTTTACAACTTACAAACCCTCAAAATTCTCCAAACAAGTCCTGGAAACACTATAGATAATGATTCAAAAATGATAAGGATAGTGTTTTACCAGACTGATAATAAAATACAATACCACCACTGGGATTTATAATCCCACTTTTACCAAGGTAATCTCGCTATTGGGATAGTCACAAGATTGTCAAAAAGGTGCAGGGAGTTGATTTTTGAGGGGATTCTCTCTTTGAACTATACACAAGAAATAAAAGCACACAAAACACCTACAAGAACAAAGAGTTAGTAAAAACAAACAACAATCTGAACCCTAACATAGTTTTTGATAATATCACTACTCAAAATGATAATACTGCTATTTGCAAGGCAATCTCACTACTAAGTGATGGAATTGTCACAAATAACCTAAAGACAAACCGTTAGTGGTTTACAATATCATAACTAATATTTTCAATCTCATGATTCACAGATCAATCCTGCTACTGAGAGAGTAATGGGATTGTCAAAATGCTAAACCCTTTACCGCTAATAGCTAAGTTACAATACTATGACTCAGATTAACAATACTACTACTGCAATATCATTGCTTGTGAAGCAATATCGTGATTTTTCTGAATCACGTGAAAAACACAAAATCTAAGCTTAGTTTCACTTTCAGTTGGTCCTGAAATCACCTAAAATGTTTCCAGCAAGAGTGTTAGATTGGATAAGGGAGGTTGGTTCCACCGTGGTTGCCAAAATATGCACTTATATGGGATTCAAGCAATATTACCAAAATGACAATAAAATCCACAACCTTGATAAATACCAATAGGAATGGATAGAAAAGATAAATTAGAACTAGTAAAACATTCTTACCATGCTCTTTACCTTCTCATGCCTCTATTCCAAGATTCATGATTTCTTTTAGACTCAAATTGACAAAGTGATGGTGCTTAATGTTGGATTCTTGATAATGGATGATTATGGATTTTTGCTATGAGATCTCTAGAACAATTGTGGCATGGTTTTGGTATGATTTCTTAAGATGCTAGAATGATTTTGGCATGGTTTCCCTATCATTCTCTTTGATGGTTTGAAGGTGGAGGGAGTGTTGTTTAAATAAGCCAATGGAGGGAAATTTAGAAATATTTTTAAATTAGTATAAGTCTTTAGACTTGAAGTTTTTTAGAGAGTTAGAAAAGCCTCTCCAATTCTAGAGGTTTTTAAATAGGTTTAGGAGATAATGAAGGAGGTTAGTTAGTGATTAATAAAGTAGGGCTCATAGGGTTGTAGGAATAGCTAGGATGATAGGGTAGCTAGGGTGTTACGTGAATAAATATGATTTTTAAATTGGTTAGTGGGATTAGGGAGTAGGTTAGTAGGTAATGGGCTTTATTAAAGGCTAAATGAGGATTAGGATTCCTAGGGATGTAGGAATACCTAGAGGGTAGGCTAGAAGGTGGTTAGGTGGGGTTATGGGAATTAAAAATTCCCATATAATAGACAGTTAGAATTAGATCAGGATAATGAAATATTAGAATAGATTTAATGAGGGAATGGGATAAATAAGGTTAATGAATGAAGGATTATGGAGAAGGGATAGATATATGGCTAGAAATAGGATAAATTAGTGGGATAAAATAGTTTAAGCAAAATTAGTTTTGACTAATAGGAATATTAGTCAATTGTAATAGAGTAACCGATTTTAGGTGCATACAGTACAATCAACTAAATAGTTTATGACATAAATATACCAAGGAGATGAGACAACCGTAGGTTTATATATGTTGCATATTAATTAATTAGGGAAATTAGTATCAACAAAATCACCAAATTTTAAATGGGATTCTACCAATCGATCGAAAATAATTTGTCCCTTAATGGACTTTTATTGATATTGGTAAGGTCGAATTCACTTAAGAGCATGATTAAATTCCCAACCTTTCATGAGAAGGCTTGGGTCAGTAATTTTATTAAGGCTTGGGACCTCTCTATGACCCTCATTTCTTGATTAAACATGTAATGTCACAACCACTTGGTTGTGAAGATAATATCCAAACACTCTTTTTTTCTTGTGTATAACGAGGAGTGTGACTAATAAAGTAGATGGATCATAATCAATGAGAGTGTAGATAATAAATTATATGGATCATTCCTTGCCATCATCATCCTCTTGGGCCAACATAAAAGTGAGAGATACCTCAATCACCCTTATGTAAAGTATGAGGGGTTTGTCAAGATTAGATTCCATGAGTGTTGGGGAGACATGAGAAAACATTCTACCACTTTAAATGCATCTTGGCAATCCATCATCCAAGCCAAACCACTCTCTTTTTTTAGAAATTTATTAATAATATTAATTGTGTAAGTAATATCAAGCATGAATATACGAATTTCTCTTAACTTCTTGAGGAACACCGCGATTCACAATTCACCGGTAGGGGGTGGCATGTCTAAGATAACATGAATTTCAGCTTAGTTTATATCAATTTTGTGATAGGAAATAATGTAACAAAGGGTATTTTTACATGTGACTCCAAACACACATTATTTTTGGATTAAGGGTGACTTTTTACTCTATGAGACATGTAAAAATGGTACATAATACTTCCAACTGTTCAGTCCTTTTTATTGCCTTTTAGAGAAGATCACTGACATAACCTCTGCTAGCTTATGGATAAGATCATGGAAAATATGAGTCATGACCTTCTAATATGTTCCCCCATAATTTTTAAAGTTGAAGGGCATGACTACAAAGAAAAAATTTCCTCATGGTGTAGTAAAGGAGGTTTTGCTTTGATCTTATTCTAAAATTCAAATTTGATTATATTTAGAGAAGCCATCCATGAGGGATAGAAACTCATATCCTATGGTAGCATCAACAATAACATCTATGGAGAGAAGAGGAAAGTCATCCTTGGGGCATGCTTTGTTTATATCATGAAATTCCATGCATATCTTAATTTTCACATTATTTATTAGGATAAAGATGATATTGGACATCCATTAGAATAGTTCATGGGTTTTACGACCCCTACATTTAATGGTTTGATGACCTCTTCTTTGACCATCAATGCAACATTGGGTTTGAGTGGCCTAAGCTTTTATTTTATAATATTTTCATCATGTGTGGTAATCAAGTTGTATAAAACTATCTCAGATTGAATATTTGTCATATATGTATAGGAAAAGGTGAAGACTTTGAAATTTTCAGTTAGAAACTTATTATGGTATTCTACCTCTTAGGTTGAGAATGAAGACCCAAGATTGAGTATCATAGGTATTTCTTCAATCCCTATGTTAATTTCTATGGTGTCTTCAATAAGTGTTGGGTGTAGAACATGAATACCAAAGTATATTTGATAGACACATGTGTGACTTGTAGTACTTTATCTTTTGCATAATCTTTTTGTATGTATATGAACTTTGTAAGCATAGCAACAGACTTCAGAATGTAAATATTTTGTCCTTTTGGATATATTGAAAGCTAGAATATGAAGAGATATCTCTTTGTAAAACTCTATATATAACATTCAATCGCATTTAAATATGGTTTCGATGTGATAGAGATTAATATATATCATTCTAAAATAGATTTAATATGTATCTTTTATCATTGTTCTATGCACAGTGAATAATTTGTTTACTTTAATATGTTAATCATATAGTTATGTCAATTGTTTTGATTATATTATGTATTTTTGTACATAACAATCTATGATTTACCTATTAATAAATATAATCAATCTGAATTGTCATTTGTTGTTTACTTTTATTGTTTTATGTGCAAGTTATCCCTATATTAACATGTTCTAAAGAGTTTATAAGAACCTCTGCTAACATTGGTGAGGTGGGCATGGAACTTTTTGTTGAAACATATTGAGATGGATAACAAGACAAAATAATATAGAAATATGGATCGATGAAAGAATAGAAAATTTTGCAGAAGATGAAGCGAAAATAATAAAGAAGATTGTGAAATAAATTATTCAAGAGCATATCTACAAAAAAAATTATGAAATCTTCTAGTGGAAATTATTTTGGTCATTAGCTACATGATTATCTATATTAGAGTATTATTATTTTCATCCAAGAAGGATGGAATTCATAGCCTGGTCGGCAGAAAAGATAGAAAGCTTGTAAAATATAGTGGACTCATGAAGTAGGCTATTGGACCAATACTACCATTGATAGATATATCATATAATTTTCTATACAAGGCTATTTGGCTTTTGAATCCATGCATGACCTATTTGTTAGAGAAATCCACAGAAAATTCTTATAGTGACTACCTACTCTGAGTAAGATGTTGGTTGTGGAAAAGGCCATAGTGTCTATTCCTACCAACATGGAATAATAGTTTTAGGTGTTATGGGGTGCATGCAATACGAGTAAATGATTCAGAGCTAAATAAATAAATCTGAATGTGAACCTAGAATATGGAGGACAAAAAGAGCTAGAGAGAGAATAAAATTATGGGATTGGAAAGAGAACTATGACAATAGCGAAGATGAAATAAATTGAATAATACATATTTAACTATGAGTATGAGTAGGAATAAAATAGAGGGTGTTGAAGAGAGAGGATCCTAGAGAGAGGCTACGCAAGATGATGTAAGTAGAGAAGGTAGAGAATATGCAGAGCAAGAAAGAGAAGGGCCTAAGAAGGAAGAAGAAGAAATGAAGCTAATGAGGATAATACCCCCCATGATCTGAGCAGAGGGTTATGATTTTCTAGTCAGTCTCTACTTTAATAGTAACTTTGAATTTTTTGAAAGTTTTAAAAGCTTGAATCTTTATAATCAGACAATAAACTCACATTTTTTCTATAAAAATCATCAACAAAGAGCATGAATTACTTAAACCCAACATGAATAGGTGTCATCATTCTACACAGATTGGTATACACTGGATCAAGTTTTTCATGGGCCCGATATGTATTTTTATGAAATGGAGCTCTACGTTGTTTGCTTGCAAAGCAATATTGACATTTGTTTATACCCTATTTTGACAGGTGACAATATTTTTACCATGTTATAATGGTGGAGTGTGTTGAGATATCTAAAACTAATGTGACCAAATCTTATATGCCATAATTGTGATGAGTCTGTGTCTTTTGTCAAGTGCTTGATTTTTTCTGTACGAATTCAAGTTGGAATATTTTTCTAACTCCTGAGGATCGTGCGATAATTTTTTAGAGTTTTGACTTATCTCTGATCAAACACATATTTTTCCACTTTTGCAGTCAAAGTCAACTTTGAGGTTAAAATCAAGTAACTAACTGAATGATAGAAGATTATTTGTGAGTACTAGAACATACATGATATCTGAGATGTTGCAAGCATTGCATCCAAGGGGTAAAGAGATTTTCCCAATACCTTAAACATGGTAGGATGAATCATCATCCTAAGAGACATTATTTTTAGAATAAGTCTCATTCATATTATAGAACCAATCTTATCTTGCAATCATGTGTCGAGTGACACCTAATTCAACATACCAGATAGAACTTTGTGATGTTGATTCTTCATGAGATTATGTAGTATATAGGAAGTCTGCATTTGAAGTGGTTTCTTCCTATTCGAAAATGTTGCCTTGTAAATTGAATTTCTTAATCCAATGACCTTTCTATTCTCTTTGTCCTTTGTGTAGTTGAAAGGATTGTTGGTTACTAGGCTTCTTGATGCTTGAAGAGCTCTCTATAAATGAGTTATACCAACCATCCTTAAGGTCATGGCCTTTTTGTCCACATATAAGGTATACTTTCTATTGTTTAGTCCCTTGTGTATTGTGTTGATGACCTTGATTTGGTTTAGAAGACTTGATCTACTTTTTAAGTTTTTGTTAATTAGAGGTAAGAGCATGTTCTTTTGATTCATCTTCTTCTATATGCATAGACTCTTATTATTGCAACATGTTTACCAACTTGTCAAAAGATGGCTTATGTTTTGTGACAGTCAAAGCAGTCATCAATATCTTGTAGGAAAGTCGCAATGCTCTAAAGATAGTAGATACAAGAGAGGTATATGTCACTCGCTTGCCCAATGCTTGAAGTGAAGCCCTCAAGGTTGTAACATATCATAGAAAAGCTTGTACTTTCTCACCAAATTTTAAATTGAGTGAATGAATTTGACTCTATAAATGAAGAATGGTACCTTCATTTTTGGCTTCATAGACTATTTAGAGCTTATCCCAAGTGTCTTTAGTTGTTGTAGCCTCACAGATATGAAGTTATACATAATCTGATACCCCAAACATTATTATCATTTTTGCCTTTTACTTTATTTTATCAAACTTACATTGTTGATCAGCATCAATGGCATGTCGAGTGAATGTGTCATTGATAACATGCCAAATGTCTTCAAATTTAAAATGTGTCTTAAATATTTATTTACCAAGCATCATAGTTATCCCCATGTAAAAGTTGTGGGTCTGGCAAAAAGAACTTTAAGTCATTTTCGGTCATTGTGTAGAATCTGACCAAAGGTGATGGATTGGTATCTTATGACTTTAGGTATCAAGGTCTCTCTTTATTTATATTGTCAGTCTGATATACCAAACCTTCCATTATATGTACCCTTCCTTTATACCCATCAAAAAATAGAATAAGCTCATTTTTTTAATACCTGATAGTATGTGAAAGAAGCGTAAACATACATGAAAAAAATGATACCTAGTACTTAAACAATACTAAAAGAGTTTTAACCAATCATTAGCCCCTGCTTAGAAGATATGTGGACATAAATTCCCTATTGGAATTTCTACTTGTCAGGATTTACACTTTTTGATTGTATTGAACAGGAAAAATGGAAGGATGGTTTAGTGAATGTTTAATCTTATTTCTCTCTGATAGTTTATAGAAATGATGTTCAAACATTGTTGTTGCAGCTATGTTAAGATACATATGCAATAACTCAAGCGTGATATCTTAACTCCTAAATGTGAATTAGAGACATAGATTTGACTGAACACTATGATTGTGCATAAATGCATTGTTTTGTATTTTTTCATCAATTATAATCATTTATTTTCCAAACATTATAATTGATCCAAAACGTAGAAGTTCTGGTGGATGAATATTTCAATAGCACAGAAATAACACAATAACAATGAATTCTTTGGGAAGAGACATCGTATTACTTAACAACTGTAATACAAAACATGTGCTTATCTCTGCGAAGATATGTCTATCTTCCCCTTTCAGGTTATAATACATTTATACATATTCTTGAAGGCCACCTCAGAAGATTGCATGGCTCAAGGAATTAATGGTGATGACTGGACAATACAACGCTCAAGGATATAATCGCTCGTAGCATTAAAACAATACAATGCTCGAGGATATAATCACTCGCAGCATTGAAATAATGCAACGCTCGAGGATATGATCACTCGAGGACCAAAACAAAATGAAAACAATACAACAGTCGAGGAGCTGACTGCCACCTAACTGCCATCGAGGACAAAATGAAATGAAAACAATTCAAAAGTCAAGGAGTTGACTGCCACCGAACTGCCACCTAATGGTCACCTCGAATGGTCGCCTGGATCATTCCTCCCTCCTTGAAAAGCAATGGTCTCCATTACGTCAAGATTCCCTGTTAGGTGGGGTAGCTATGTCTTGATGTGATTCGATGTGAGCCACTCACCTTGGTGGCTAAGCTAGCCTCTCCTGACCACTCAATACAGTGGAATAGAGTGTCCTCATGTTGTCTTCATCCAAGTATCCACAATCTGATCTTCTTCTACCAGAGCAAGACTCTGTGGATCAAGCTCATTAATGTCTAGCTATTCTGCCACAATTGAAGTGTCCAATAGAGGTGGGTGATATGGTTTGAGGAGCTCCACATTGAATATTAGATGCAGACCAAGGTAGGCAGGTAGGTTCAACTCAAAGGCATTTTCTACAACTTTTCTGCTGATGGTGTATGGACCATATCGCAGAGGCTGAATCTTTCTGTGTGGGCTTGTAAGCCATTCCTTCTGAAGTCGTAACCAAACCTTGTCACCCACAGCAAAATGGTGTGCAATCCTATGTTTTTCATGGCGTAGCTTATACTTCTGATTCATCTTCTCTAGGATGTCGTGAACTTGTTCCTGGATATGTTGCATGTGTTCAATAAACTTGGTCACTTTTTTTGCCTCAGAGCTTCCATGAGCTGTGTATTCCATGGTGGAGAATGGAATAGCTACATCAATTGGTGCCCTGGGTTGGAACCCAAAACATACTTGGAAGGGACTGTGCTTGGTCGAGCTGTGCAGTGCCCGATTGTATCCATGTTGGATGAATGGAAGTCCCTCATCCCATGTGCATGGATGTTTGGAGTGATACATCTGAATCATGTGAACAATCAAGCGATTACCACCTCAGTCTGACCATCAGTTTGTGGATCGAAGGCTGTGGACTTCATCAGCTTAGTATCCATCATTTTCGATAGAGTGGACCAGAAAATGCTCAAGAACCTGCTATCTCGATCCGAGACAATGGACTTGGGGAGACCAAAATGGAGCCATACATGGCAAAAGTATAGTTGAGCGGTTTCCTCAGTAGACATATTTTTCTTACAAGCAAGCATAATAGCCATTTTTGAAAAGTGATCAACTACCACAAAAATATAGTCCTTACCATCTTTGGAAGTGGGCAAACCTGAGAGGAAATCCATTGAGACGGACTCGCAAGGCTTGGTTAGTTCTGGCAATGGCATGTACAATCCTTGCTTCTTATTGGTTGGCTTGGCGATTGCACACAGGGTGCAAGATTTGAGATATCTTTCCACATCTTTGTGCATATGGGGCTAGTAGAAGTGTTTTTTAAGAACTGCCAATGTTTTTTTGATACCAAAGTGGCCAGCTATCCTACTGAAGTGTGCTTCCCATATCATCTTTGGC
Organism: Torreya grandis; assembly: GCA_037957365.1. Taxonomy (NCBI): domain Eukaryota; kingdom Viridiplantae; phylum Streptophyta; class Pinopsida; order Cupressales; family Taxaceae; genus Torreya; species Torreya grandis. Next base: position 1,970,836 of record JARHVA010002203.1, read on the forward strand.
TACTCTGCAACAAGAACACGGATGTGCCCATATGGCAGAGGACATTATTTTGCAAATAGAAGTCAGAAACATGGTCACCTCTTTGGAGCGCTTGATATGTGTCAGCAAAGATAGGATCTGCTTCATACAGAGCACCCCAAGTGGCAGTCTCATGTCCGCAAAGGTTAAGCACTGTTGTGAGTGCAGTAATTGGTGGGCGGCTTAGGCAATCTGCGGATGTGTTTGCACTCCCCTTTTTGTGTTTGATTATTAGGTGGAATTTTTGAAGACACTTGGCCCACTTTTGGTGCCTCTCATTTCATAGTTTGCTTTGCGTCTGGATGAATTCCAATGGTCTGTGGTCAGTGTGGATGACCTTCTTTTTTCCCAGGATGTAGTGTTTCCAGTGTTTACAGGCTTGTACAATGGCATAGAGTTCCTTATCATATGTTGGATATTTCCTGACTGTATCAGTGAAAGTTTCACTATGGTATGCAACAGGATGGCCATGTTGCATGATGACAACTCCCATGGCATATTTAGATGCATCTGTCATCAACTCAAATGGTTGATGCAAATATGGGAAGGCAAGAACAGGGGTTGAGCAGAGTTTGTTCTTCAAATTCTCAAATGCCCTTTGATGTACTTCACGCCACTGAAATGTCACTTTAGCTCCTCATTTAGTAACTTGGGTTAGTGACCAAGCAACATGTGAAAATCCAAGAGCAAACTTGTGGTAGAAATTTGCAAGGCCCAAAAAGCTACGAAGCTCTGTGAGGGTCCTTGGTGTGGGCCATTCTTGAATAACCTGAATCTTTTTTGGATCGACATGGACCCCTTCCTCATTCACAACATACCTGAGGTACTAAATTGTTGCCATTCTGAATGTGCATTTGTCAAGATTTGCGTACAACTTGTGTTCCCGAAGAGCTTGAAGCACCTTACGAACATGTTGCAAATGTTCTTCTCATGCTTTGCTATAGATGAGAATGTCATCTAAGTAGACCACCATGAATGAGTTGGTGAAGGGTCGTAGGATGTCATCCATCATCCTCATGAAGGTTGCAGGTGCGTTAGTTAGGCCAAAAGGCATAACCAACCATTCAAAGAGCCCCTCCTTGGCTTTGAATGTAGTTTTCTAGACATTGGTGGGATCGATGGGAATTTGGTGATAACCAAATTTGAGATCGATTTTGGTGAAGAACTTCGCACCATAGAGCTGGTCCAGCAGATCATCGATTATGGGGAGAGGGTAGCGATTCCTCACAGAGATTTTATTCAAGGCTCGATAGTCAATGCAAAGCCTCCATGTTCCATCTTTCTTCGGTGCCAAGACAATTGGGCTACCACAAGGTGAAGAGTTGGGCTTGATGTGACCCTTTTCAATCAATTATTGAATCTGTCTTTTTATTTCATCATTCTCCAAAACTGATCTGCGATACACAGGACTGTTAGGCAAAGGTGATCTTGGGATTAAATTGATAGAATGTTTTACCTGGCAATGCAGTGGAACTCCTGTGGGTGACTTGAATAAGTCAGCATATTCACCTGTGATGCATCCCATCTGCTTTTGTTGTTGTGTTGATTGTGTAGTTAGAACCGCAACATCGGCCTCCTTGGATCATTGTGGTTTGACCATCACGAGAACAAATTGCTTTGTCTTCACCAATCTCTTGCATTGCTTAGCACTGATCAGGGAAACAGATGTGGGAGGTTGTACCTCTAGTACCCTATAGTGTTGTGTTCCAAGAGTGAGGATGATCCTTCGGGTTTGGGATTCATAGATGCCATGCCGCTCATACATTAATGGTTGACCAAGGAGGACATCACAAACATCTAGATTGACCACATCACACAAGACTTCATCCTGGAATGGTTTTATAGCATATGAAAGAAGACACTAATGGGTGACACGAAGGTCTCTCCCTGGGCTTAACCACCTAATACTATATGGCTTTGGATGAGGCTTCATGGATAGACCTAGACTTCTCACAACTTTAGCTGAGATTAAATTATTTTGACTCCCACTATCAAGATTGAAATGCAGAGGCTTACCTTTTACCCATAATTTGGAGTGAAACAATCTTTCTTTGTCATCCGGTCTTTCCTCACGAGTTTGTGACGAAGCGACGATGGTGTTGGGCTCAACATCTACAATTTCTTCTTCATCCTCTTCGACTGTAGGTTGTGTATGAGGCAGAGGAGTAGACGTCGAGTATTGCGACTCAAAGAGCAACGACTTGATGGCTTGACATTCTTCTTTGGAGTGAGTTCCAGTTTTGTGGTAATCACACCATTTTCTAGCCTTCCCCTTCTGGGATTTCTTATCCTGAAACTCCTTTTGCTTCCAGTTTTGGCCTCGTGTTTGACCTTCCTTGTCGCTTTTCCATTTTGAAGGTTGATTCTTCATATTCTTCCTACCATGCTTCTGTTCAATCTTTACTACAAATTTATATGCCTCACCGAGGGTCTCCAAATTGAAGAGTTCCATTTCCCCCCGGATGTACCATTTTAGTCCACCATGATATTTAAGAGTCTTATGTTTCTCACTGTCTTCAATGCCCAGTCTTGCAGACAAAGAATGAAAAGCGTCTGTGTAATCTTGCACAGATTGGTCCTTTCCTTGGCGAAGTTGTTGCCACTATATGTATAGATCATCATATGCGTCGAGGGGATAGTATTCTTCTTTTACTGCTTTTGTGAAATCGTCCCAGGTGGGTTCCACTCTAAGGCCAATGATATCAGAATTGAACCTCTTTTTGTACACTTCCCACCAGTGTTTCACGGGCAATGATGATTTCAAAAGAGCAAAAGTGATCTTTTCTCCATCGGTGAACTTATTTACCGAGAAGTAGGATGACAGTTGGTCCAACCAATTTTCCACCGCATTAGCATTGATTTTGCCTTCAAATATGGGAATATTAAAATTTACCTGAACCTTGAAGGGTGTTGGGGCACTGAAAGGAAGCTCCCTTGATGAGGAGCCCAGCTGTGTAACCGTTGAGCCAGAATTTCCCATCAGAAGTGTTTGAAGAATTTGAGCAAATTGTTGGAGCATCTGCACTTGTTGCCGCTGGAGGGCTTCATTCACCATTTCCTTCAAAGGATTGGATGTCTCGGTGTCGTCTGCCATTTGAGTTCGTTTGGGGCACGCAAGGGGAGCGTCTGGAATCTCTGTTGCTTCCCACCCAAGTTTTCTGTATCTTGACCTCGTCCTTGGGAACATACACTTCTCAAGACAAACCGCTCTGATACCACTGATCCAAAACTTAGAAGTTCTGGTGGATGAATATTTCAACAGCACAGAAATAACACAATAACAATGAATTATTTGAGAAGAGACGTCGTATTATTTAACAACTATAATACAAAACATGCTCTTATCTCTGCGAAGATATGTCTATCTTCCCCTTTCAAGTTATAATACATTTATACATATTCTTGAAGGCCACCTCAAAAGATTGCGGGGCTCGAGGAATTAACGGTGACGACTGGACAATACAACGCTCGAGGATATAATTGCTCGCAGCATTAAAACAATACAATGCTCGAGGATATAATTGCTCACAGCATTGAAATAATGCAACACTCGAGGATATGATCGCTCGAGGACCAAAACAAAATGACAACAATACAACAGCCGAGGAGCTGACTGCCACCTAACTGCCACCGAGGACAAAACGAAATGAAAACAATTCGAAAGTCAAGGAGTTGACTGCCACCGAACTGCCACCGAGTGGTCACCTCAAATGGTCGCCTGGATCAATAATATTTCATTTTTTAACATTTAAAGAGGTTTCTTCCTATTCAACAATGTTGCCTTGTTAATTAGATTTATTCTTTCAATGACCTTTTTGTTGTCCTTGTCCTTTGTGTAGATGAGAATATTTTTGGTTATTAGGCCTCTTGTTGCTTGAAAAGCCCTCTGTAAATAAGTTATACCAATAATCCTTAAGGTCATGACCTTTTTGTCCACATATAAGGCAGACTTTTTGTTGTTTATTCTCTTGTGTATTGTGTTGATGACCTTGTTTTGGTTTAGAAGACTTTATCTACTTTTTATATTTTTATTGATTAGAGGTAAGAACATGTTCTTTTGATTCATCTTCTTCTATATGCATAGAATTTTCTTGTTGCAACATGTTTACCAACTTGTCAAAAGATGGTTTCTATTCTATGATAGTCAAAATAGTCACAAATATCTTGTAAGAAGGTGGCAATGCTCTCAAAACAATACGTACAAGAGAGGTATTTATCACTTACTTGTCTAATGCTTGAAGCAAAGTCCTTAGGGTTGTAACACATCATAGAAAAGCTTCTACTCTCTCACCTGACTTTAATTTGAGTGAATGAACTTGACTCTACAAACGGAGAATGGTACCTTTATTTTTGGCCTAGTATACTATTTGGAGCTTATTCCAAGCGTCTTTAATTGTTATAGCCTCACAAATATGAAGTTATACCTCATCTGATAACCTGAACATTATTATCAATTTTGCCTTATAGTTTGCTTTATCAAACTTATGTTGTTGATCAGTGTCAGTGGCATGTCGGGTGAATGTGACATTGACAACAGGCCAAATGTCTTCAAATTCAAAATGTGTCCTCATTTTTGTTTTCCAAGCGATAGCTATCATTGCGTAGAAGTTGTGAGTCTAGCAAAAAAAAATTAGATTATTTCCGATCATTGTGTAGAATCTAACCAAAGGTGATGGATTGGTTTTTTATCATTGTAGCTATATAGGTCTCATTTTATATCATCAATCCGATATACCAAACATTTCTTTATATGCACCATTCCTTTATACTCATTGATACATGGAAGAAGCTTATCATTTCTTTATACCTCGATGGCATGTGAAAGAAGTATAAATGTCCATGAAAGAGAATGATGTATGGTACTTAGACAATAATGAAAGAGGTTTAACCAATCATTAACCCCTGTTTAAATAAAATTTTACATATGTGGGCATAACTTTCCTATTGAAAATTTTTCTATCAAGATTTACACATTTCGATTGTATCGAATAGGTAAAATGAAAGGATGGCTCAGTGAATGTTTAATCTTATTTCTCCCCAATAGTTTATAAGGATGATACTCAAATGTCATTGTTACAACAATATTAAGCTATATATGCAGTAACTCAAACATGACAACTTTATCAGTAAACGTGAGTTAGACGCATAGCTTTGACTAAACACTACAGTTGCGCATAAATACATTATTTTATATTTTTATTTGTATTTGCTTGCAAAAATGAAATATTACAATGCTTGGCAAATAAATGATTACAATTAATGAAAAAACTACTAATTCCATTTTACAAAATAATATATTCCCTCTAAAAACAATTTTAGACTCTTTAACCTCTTGTAAAAAAAATATGAATTTTATAGCTAAATTTAACTAGTTACATTTAAATTCGACAAAATTATCAAATATAACAAAAATACTAAAATTATATTTTGAGTAGCTAAATTTAACTAGTTACATCTAAATTTGACAAAATTGTCAAATTTAACAAAAATACTAAAATTGTTTTTTCTTTCAAAATATCATTTTTAAGAGGATTTGAACCTCCCACCTCCACTCTAACAAAAATTTATTTTACCAATCCACCTAAGAATTCTTTCAAATGTTTTAATGACAAAATTTATAAAAACATTGATTTTAAAGCAAAACCACTCCCTACACAATCCCACGGGTTTGCCAAATGAGTAGTTTTTTATTGAATTTGCAACCAAAAGAAGTTTTGGGATTTAATAAACAGTTTTTTACAAATTTGCAGCAAAGAAAAAATTTGAAAGGCAACTTTAAAGAATGGTTTTCAACATATAAAGATTATTTAGCGCCTTAGGATAGTTTTAAAGCTCATAAATTGATTTGTTTTTTAATGTATGAACTAAAACCAGCAAAGTAAAACCACCAGTCTTATTTCCAACGCTCCAAGGAAGAAAACCCATTGATAAAGCTTATTTCAAAATATTGATAAAGCTTCAGGGAAGTGGCGCCTCCTATCTAGAAATTTTTGCTGGTTTTATGATTTGCTTTGATTGTTTTTGAAGATTTTTTTGAAGTACGGCACGCTGTAGTTGAGCTTGCAACGTCACCTTTTGCCTTAGAATGGCATTTTGCTTTCATTGATAGCGTTTTGCTTTGGCTGATATCGTTTTTCTTTGCCATTTGATTAGAATGGCACTTTTGGGCAGCACGCTCCTTTTGTGTGGCTGCTAGAATTATTTCTATGCCTTGCCTTAGTTGGGCGCTTCCATTATTGGTTGAGGTGGTGCCTCAAACGTTGATCTGGTATTTTTTTTTACTGCAAATTGTCTTCCTCCTCTTGGACTGTGTTTGTCATTCCACGCTGATGTGGGAGTGCTTGTTTGCTAAGTAGCTCGAATCAATCAACATAGAGAGCGCACGGGCTCTTCTCAATATCTGGGAAATTTGTTTGTCGTATTCTAAACCAGCCAGAGATCAATTATATGAAGTTAGAAATAAATTATTACATGAGCTATTATATAGCCATAAAGATAGCATAACAATACCCTGTAAAATAGGATGGTACAATAATAAGAAACTCAATAATATTAAACAATATAACAAGAAACATTTATGAAGAATTAAATACAATAATAATATTCTAATGTTAAATTATACGACTCTAACACATTGTGAATTATTAGGTAATGTTTTTTTAATAATTAAATACAACAATAATATTTTAATGTTGCTTATATGACTCTTAACACATTATAAATTATTGGTAATGTTTTTTGATCTCACAAATATACCATTTACATTTAGAGTTTGATAAACATTGTTTTTAAGTCATTTTTTCAAAAAATTATATTGGTCTTTTTTTGATGACTTCTTAATATATAGTAAGACTGGGGAATAACACTTGCAACATGTGAACAAAGCCTTGATCATTCTAGAAAAGTATAAACTTTATGCAAAACCTTGTAAGTGTTCTTTTGGATTAAAAGAGGTGGAATATTTGGGTCACGTTGTTTCATATAAAAAAGTTAAGGGAGACCCTCAAAAGATAAAAGCTATGATCGAGTGGCAAGTGCTAAAATCTGTCAAAACCCTTTGAGGTTTTTCAGGGTTAACAAGTTACTATCGTTGTTTTGTGAAAAGTTATGGTAGCTTAGCATCACATTACAACATTGTTAAAGGACTCTTTCCAAGGGAATGAAAAATTCACCACAGCATTTGAGAAGCTGAAAGAGGCCATGTGTTCTACTCTTATTTTAATTAACCCAAAATTTTCAAATACTTTTGTTATTGAATGTGATGCATCAAGGTCTGGAATTGGGGCAACACTCATGCAAGAAGGAAGACCACTTGCATTTGAGAGTCGTCAATTCTAGGGTAAGAATTTTTTAAAACCAATATATGAGAAGGAGATGATGGCTATACTTCATGCAATCAAACAATGGATACATTATCTAATGGCTAGACACTTTAAGGTAAAGATTGAACATGATAGTCTCAAATATTTTTTAGAAAACAAGGATTGTCGTTTAAAAAACAACAAAAATGGATGACTAAAATATTGGGTATGACTTTGAAATAATCTACAAAAAAAGAAAAGATAATGTGGTCATTGATGCACTATCTAAGAAGGATAAATCCATATAGGTATTGTTGTGTGTCATGACCATTTGGCATGTTGATTGGGTGGAAGAGGCTTGCTCCGAATGAGAAAACGACTTGGATACACACATTCTGATTCAAAATCTTTAGAAAGATTCTAATCCTTCATAAAAATTGATTGGAAAGGGAATATCTTATGATATAAAGATTGATTATACCTATGCAAGAATTCTTCGTTCAAGCACAAGATACTTACAAAGCTTCATGCATCTCCAATATGAGGGCATTTTGAATTTTTAAAAACTTGTCATCAAGTTAAGAAGGATTTCCTTTTGGGAAGGACTCACGGGGGATGTACATATACTTGTGGTTGAATGCCTAGTGCGCCAACAAAACAAGGGGGAAACAATTACAATGTCATGTCTTTTCCAACCTTTATCGATTCCATAACTAGTTTACCTAGGTTAGATAGTAAAAATGCCATCATGGTGATATTAGATAGACTCACAAAATATGTTTATTTTTGTGTCTTATTACAATAATTTACAACCAATACATTAACTATTTTTCTGCATACATTTCAAAAACTACATGTTACCCCCACATCATAATGAGTGACCGTGATCCAAATTTTATTAGTAATTTTTGAAATGATTTACTTTCATGTTTGGCTACTCAATTGGCTCATAGTACATCATATCATCCTCATTCTGATGGGCAAATTGAAATGGTCAACAAATGCCTAGAGTCTTGTCTTTGTTGTTTTACATCAAATAAACAAGAAAAATGGGTTCATTGACTAGCACTAGTTGATTGGTGTTATGACATTTCATTCCATGTCTCTTCCAAAATGTCTCCATTTGTGGCACTCTATGGATACCAACCACCTTCCATCACCTCATCTTTGCATATCTAGACCAAGGTTTGTGTTGTGGAAAAACACTTCACCACCAAAAAGAAGTCATTGCTAGTCTTAGAGAGAATTTAACCAAGGCACAAAACTGAATGAAACAAGTAGATCAACACAGTAGTGAGAAGCATTTTGAAGTGGGTGATTGGGTATTTGTCTGTCTATAACCATATAATCACTTATCCCTAAAATAACCAAAAATAAATAACAAACTCTCTCCTAAGTATTATGGTCTTTATCATGTACTACAGAAGATTGGCAATGTCTCATATAAGTTGGAACTCACCCATTCTACTCGCATCCATCTAGTGTTTAATGTTTCTTGCTTAAAGAAGGTAATTGGACATACCATCTTTGCACGTGCTAAGTCACCTGAACTAGATGAGGATGGAAGAGTCATTCTAGAACATGCACAGATCCTCGAGACACACACTAAAAGGCTATAGATCAGAGAATTACAGAGTATTTAATCAAATGAAAGAATCTTCCTTGTGGAGATGCCACATGGGAAGATACCAACCTTTATGCAACAACATCTAGAGTTGTTCAATGTTGAGGACAACGTTATTTTGAAGAGAAGGGGCATGTTAAGCTCTTGACCTATATGATCAATAGGAATATGTGTGGGTCGACCTATGACACACTCTTCATTTGTAATTGCATTCATTAGTTAATTACTATTTTAGATCAACTTTTTAAGATGTAAGGGTGGGATAAGATGTGACTCTCCCCATTAATTTTATATATAAAGATAAATGTGGCTCACTCAAAACATCATATTCATGAATTATAATCATATTAAGAGATTGTAAAAATTATCCCCTCGAAGTAGCTTGTCATATATTCTGTTATATTTCAATTATATTGTGATTTATTACTCTAATTATGAAGAAAGTTCATTGCATACCAATATGTCATGTTCCAAAAAACATTGTATAGAAAAAAGACTTATACATGCAAAAATTAAAAAAACCTTCCATATAACAATCAAATTTAAAATTGAAACTAATAAAAAAGATTCTATTTAGTCATATTTTTAGGAGGTGCTTCTAACCCCTCTATGGACAATATCCTCAGTGAAACTCATAAGTGTAATTGGACCACATTATTAAAAGCAAACTTTTCTTTCATAGAGAAAAGATTGGAGATACAGAATGTGATAAGAATGTCACAACATTCTTATATTCGATGATGTTCTCAACCTCTTCATCCCAATTTTATTTTTAAGGGCTTATTTTGCGTCATCCTTAAAACATTTGGGTCAATATAGCTCCTAAGCGAAGGTGATTATTTAGTCTTGTGGAATCATTTTTCGAAAGTCTTGTCTAGACGTCACATACCACGTGTATCCAAAACTGGAAACAATGGTTTGTAGATGGATCCCTTAAGTCGAAAACTGGAAACGATGATTTGAAGGAGTTCTGCCATGTTGAAAATTGGCAATGGAAGCCTTGCAACATGCTAAGTTGAAAACCTCTTCAGAGGCTACGTAGCAAAAGAAATCATGCATCGACATTTCATAGACTTGGTTCTATGATGAGGATGATAGCTTCAGTGGCCAGAAGCATATGATTTTGGAGCATAGCATATGTCGTCTATAACAAGATGACGTTTCTAGAATCTAACATTTTGAACTCAGAATTACAACTGAAGGTCGTGTACCAAAAAGAAACTAAGCATCCAAGAATAACCAACGATTTCGTCACTGACAAGCTCCAATGGCATAGCTGAGAGGTTATTTATGACATTGTAGAATTTTCACTCTACATTTCATGCTCTTAATTGCAACGTTAACTTAAGAATTGTAAGGGCAAACTGAATAATTCTTGAAGGTGCATTGCACAAACAAAATTTTGTCCTGATCATTTGTAATGGCAAAATTTTCAATGCCCTAAGATTGATTGTTTTTATAGGGCGTTCAATTATCAGATCTCACTGACTATTAAATAAATTAATTGATTAAGTTTGAATTAAATGCAAAATAAGAATCAAGATGCAGTATATTTGGAAGTGGAATTCTTAATTTTATAGTGTAGCGTACAAGATAACTTCATAATCACCCCCACCTTCAGCGCCATGAAAGAGAAATTTATTAATTAAAGGAATGATGTTGAAGTGATGGAACTCCCTGCTTATCAATACTTGCTCGACTATGTAGGCCTGTAAAGATGAACTAATGAACCTAGAAACTGTATAATACGCTCCCCAACTTTTCCACTTGTACATGTTGCATAATTATTAAATTCAGGTACATAAGTAGGCAGCCATTTTCAAGCTATAGAAGTCAAGTCTGAGAGTGAAGTTCAAAGTGTTGTAAATGCGGTTATTTAATGAAACTATGTAGGCCTGTAAAGATGAACTAATGAACCTAGAAACTGTATAATACGCTCCCCAACTTTTCCACTTGTACATGTTGCATAATTATTAAATTCAGGTACATAAGTAGGCAGCCATTTTCAAGCTATAGAAGTCAAGTCTGAGAGTGAAGTTCAAAGTGTTGTAAATGCGGTTATTTAATGAAACTATGGCCAAGGGGAGACAGGAGTGACACATTTTAAATTACTGAATTTTGCATCGAGCTAAAAAAAAGAAGATTTCTTAGCGTTCATGTGTTACTGATGCACTTTTCATTGTGATGTTAAATAAATTCAAATTGAGATTATGCTCCCTTATGGTCTTTAATGATGAGCACGGCAATAAGGTTGAAAACATGATGGTGAATAAAGACTTTATTGGAAGTGAGCAGGCAAATTATTAGATTGTTTTTGAAAGAGGAACACCACAGCAATGATGGAGTGATGAGAACGACAACGTTTTTTTTCCCAGGAAAAAAAATGGAAACCTATCCAGTTGTACATACTTATCAAGCCTAATTAATCATGGTTTTTAGTTGTATACTGGTAAGCAAAGTATTGTGTCACGAGTGGCACTTGTCATGTCATTCTAATCATCTTGTATCTCAGATCTAGGTAGGTGATTGGTTTTCAATAGGGCATGTTGCGAATGTAGATTTCCATCTAGGGTCAAAACCTTTCCTTGAATACCCTGGTTCAGAAAAGGAATTGTACACATTCTCCTAACTTGGATCTGGAATGAGAAAAAGGAACATGCACATTTTCAATTCTATCCAGGATGACGAAACAGAATGTTTTCAAGGATTAGACCAATCTTAGTCTTCTTTTATGTTATGTTGTGATCTATGTACTGCAGTGCATACTGATTTATCCAAATTATCTTAAGAGTGGCGAGCTTATTATTACCAGTTTGTAGTAAACTCATATTACCAGAAAAAATATAGAAGTTATAAACACAAGCTTCCAGAAACATTACGAACAAAATTAGAAATTCTAGCTATATATTGGAATTATTGATAACATTTGTTATATCTTCTACATAGGAATTTATATACATTGACCACTGCGTCATGTCAATTAGTTGACACATGCCAATGCAAGCTTCAATGCTATTCAATAATTACGCATTGTGCTCTAAAGAAATTTTATTCTTTTTTAATCATTCACATTATCCAAAGGACTAAAAGGATCAATAATTTTCAATCAAGAGCAATTAGCTTCCACCGCCAGACTTTTAGTAGTGTTTATACAAGGATCTCCAAATTTGTCAATTGAAACCTCCACTAAGCAACTTTGTCGTCCAATGCAGGCCTGCAATATTACCCACAGAAAATAAAAAATCAAACCAAACTTCAAAGAAATATGTTGTGGACGCATTCTTATGGTATAATTGATTGAAAAGTAAGGATTAGGTAGAGAGACTAGAATTAGTACCTGTTCTACAATAGACATTGCAGTGTTGGTCTTGCAATGACCATGAATGAAGCTACCACATTTCCCTTTGGGTGTTCCAAAACTTGCAAACCTGATGGATGAGATGACTTGGCCAGATGATGGACAATGCAACCGAAGTTCTGGCTTTGGTTTCGTCCCTTCTGATCCGCTCTTTGCAGTTAACTCCCATAAATCCACAGGTGGAAGATGTGTCTCTGATACATGGGAACATAAAGATTTTACATTCCGCGTCATGAATGAGATTTGAGTAGGATCTCCGCCCACTTCTTCAAAGAGCACAAGTACATTGCCAGTCGGTTGAACCCAAGAACGTGGAACATGATATCTGCGCATAAGAGCAACAAAGTTCCAATTGCCTCTTTAAACATATTAATGAAAGAGAATCATCTACACATGATGGCTAAGAAAACTAAAATTCCATTTTGAACTCCAAAAGAAAGATTGTGAGCTTGTGAAGTTGATAAGAGGGAATAGTGTTGGAGTTCTTACAGTTCTTGTGATGGTTGGCCACAATTTGTGTTACATTTACCGGAACTGTAAGTTCCTCTATAGTCACAGGAATCAGTACAACCACTTGAAGAAGCAATATAGGTGGGCCAATATCGTCCAATACTTTGCCCATTCACCCAGGCAAATCCCTTGCCCAGGCCTGAAAGTTTTAATGCAATAGGATCATTACCATCTGGAGCATCAAAAGTGGTCTGTCATCAAAATAATGTGACGTTATTACTAGATGCTTCCAATGTGTACTCCATCTATTTTAGTAAATAGCAAATTATGCTTGTTTGTACTATTTAGCGTTCAAAATCTACAATTCAGGCTAAAAATTAGAGATACAGATTTACTGTCTGTTGGATTAATTATAGGCAATGTGTACACACGCGCACACACACAATCTATCTTATCTCATAGGGATTAGTAGGAATGTTATCATCTCAAGAACACTCATTTTTCTCTACTTTGTCTGATGTACTTGTATTCCTTTTTTTGGCTTCTTAGATTCTCTTTCCCTTTAACTTTCTGTTGTTAACTGTTGTATCCTCGAGTCCCATTGACCTATTTTTGGTCATCTGTGGACATTAATATAAATTAATTCTTTCATTCATTCTTTCTTTCTTGTGAAATGATTTCTGCCTTTCATTGTTTACTTTTTATTGAACAGACCGACTTTTAGGCACCTTAAAAGAGGAAGATAATATTGAAATCCAGGCTTTTGATTGAGGAGTGTGTGGTGGTGTGTGGATATTTTCAATCTGTTTTTAACTTTTTCAATTAATCAGTCACGTAGAGTTATACTTTAACACAACTCCCTCAGGATAATCACTTGCATTGGGTTCCCTCCACTACTTTGGTTTCTGAAAAAACGTTCAAAAGTTTCTCCCAAGCACATACTAGCAAAACTCACTTATTGCAATCACTTGCTTTGGCCCTGTTGACCATTTTTGGTCCTGTGGGCAAAAATCGGTCTCCCTTCTCTTTTCTTCCCATTTCCACGCCCAGACATGAAGGATAATGCAGAAATATGCTTCTGCAACTCATTTTTCCCTCTTGGCATGCAAAAGGCTCAACTTCAAGCATTTGGTACGGAAAGAACAGGCGGGATTGGAAGGAATGATTATGCAGGAATTTGATAGAGCAAATAACCTGCTTCAGAGGGCCTTTTATTGGCAAAATGAACCAAGATCAAAGGGCCAAAGGAGGGCGGAAAACACTTAGAAAGAGGGCCAAAAAGGCAGAGTTTTCCTTCGGAGAAAAGACGATGGCAAAATAAATCCGAAGGAATTCCTTTGGACTTTTGTCCGAAGGTATTCGTCGGAAAGGATTGCTTCCAAAAAACCCGAAGGGTAGGTGCCCTTGCGGGGGGCACCCAAACGACAAGCAAGACCTTTGTAACTTTTCCGAAAGGTAATTTTGGAGACCAAGCAGCCCTTGCGGGGGGGCAAGGGATGAGCAAATGGACCATTGCAAAAGTCCGAAGGGTATCCTTGGACTTGATTTGCCCTTGCGGAATGCAGTGTGTTCCTTCGGGAAAGTGAACAGGGCAGAAAAGGAACCAAACTTTGAAAGATTATCCTTCGGAAAGAAATCTGCGGCAAAGAGACAAGGCAAATCCTTCGGACAAAATGCCCGAAGGAATTCCTTCGGACATTTTGTCCGAAGAAATTCCCCCGACGGAAAATCCAGACAGAAAGTAGCAAGCGGGAAAAGACAAAGGAAAAATTTCCTTCGGACATCCAAAGTGTTCCTTTGACCGGGCTTAGTCTTTGAAAGGGAGGGTGTCCCTTCGGGGTTTGAGAAAGGTCTCTTTCACGGTCGTCCCCCGCAAGGGCACCTGCCCTTCGGGGTCCTTCGGACTGCCTCAGCGTTTCAAATCCTTCAGACAAGCCCGGTCTTTGAAAGTGAGGGTGTCCCTTCGAGGTTTGAGAAAGGTCTCTTTCACGGTCGTCCCCTGCAAGGGCACCTGCCCTTCGGGGTCCTTCGGACTGCCTCAGCTTTTCAAATCCTTCGGACAAACCCTTCGGGGTTTGAGAAAGGTCTCTTTCACGGTCGTCCCCCGCAAGGGCACCTGTCCTTCGGGGTCCTTCGGACTGCCTCAGCTTTTCAAATCCTTCAGACACAAACCCTTCGGGGTTTGAGAAAGGTCTCTTTCACGGTCGTCCCCCGCAAGGGCACCTGTCCTTCGGGGTCCTTCAGACTGCCTCAGCTTTTCAAATCCTTCAGACAAATGCTGAAGGATTTGAAAAGCTGAGGCAGTCTGAAGGACCCCGAAGGACAGGTGCCCTTGCGGGGGGACGACCGTGAAAGAGACCTTTCTCAAACCCCGAAGGGACACCCTCCCTTTCAAAGACTAAGCCCAGTCAAAGGAACACTTCGGAAAGAAAGCCGAGAGCCAAGAAAGCCGAAGGAAAGTAAAGCCGAAGGAATTGACCAAGGAGTGACGGGCTCAAAGACGTCAAAATTGAGCATCGCGAACTACCCGTTGGAATCCAGACGTCCGATAACGTCCCCGCAGACGTCAAATTCAAGGCAATAGAATAGCCATTGATGCTTGAGTGCAAACCCGAAGAAAATCAAAGGCCTTAGGGCCAAAAGGAAGAGCCCGCTGAGAAAAGAGCCCAAGGAGCCAACAAAGGACGATAAGATAGCCCCGAGAGCTCAAATTCCAAGAAAAGACAGCCAAGAAGAGACAAAATAGTGAGATATGGACAAAACAGCCCAGATGGCAAAAAAGAGGCATTGGCAGGAGAGTTATTACAGCAGTTGGAACAGTCCCTATGAAATGGTCATCAAGGAGCACAAACACTAAACGACGCACCTGTTTTTTCTCATTTTGCATTAATGAGCAGACAACCACGTGAATGTCTTGAAGAAGGGGTCTTGTTTGCAGACAAACAGTGCGGCCCATGATTTCACACATGACGTGTAATATTTTTAAACACAAAGTCAACACTGGCAGCCAACACAACATTCTCTTTAAACGGCTTCCTCTTGCCGATGTTCTCAACGCACATGGGCCACTTGTAAAAAAAGGGCGCCAAAGTCTTTTCCAAAAGGGCACCATTGCTTCCTCTCTCTATATATATATTGTAAACTCTCATTTGAGAAAATGATCTCTCAGCTTGTAAGACGGAGCTCTGCCGAAATTTACCTTGAATAAAAAAAAAGCATTTTTGCCTCCATTTGAGCTTTGCACTTTTGCATGTCTATAGCTTCGTCTTGTGTTAAGTCATTTTCCTTCATGCTTTCACAGAATGATTCCAGCATGTCTAGTGTATTGTGAGTTCTTTTGCTAGTTAGCCAGAAGTGTCCACAACAGAGTATAGGCACATGTGAATAGGCACATGTGAACAAGTTGCCATAGTGTGTCTTAGAACACCTCTGGTAGTTCTTCCTCCCTGTATCTCCAGAGGACCCCTAGCTCACTGATGCAGAAGAATTTCTCATATCAAATGAAGTGTATATCAGCTTGTTCTTGGTGGAAAGTGTATGTTCAAGCTAAGTAGATCAACCATTTTTGGTGCATCACTGTTTAGTTTAGTTTCTGTTTTCAGTAACCCTTCTCTCTTTTCAACCCCCCTTTTATATATTAGCAGTAATAGTGAAATAACCCAGAGATGCATCAAAGAGAGCTAGCTCTTATCTAAAGATTCTCCCCTCAGTTTTGTCAAACCCACAGGGAAGAGAGGAGTCTCCATTGTGCCGCGTGGAAGAGAGAAGCCCAGCGTTCTCTCAAAGGTGCAATCCATAGCGTTTGGTCTCCGAAAAAAATGTTCAAAAGTCTCTCTCAAGCACATACTAGCAGACAGTCCTGTTTATGAAGCTGATAAATTGACAAATTTTAAATAAAAACATTAAATTTGCATAATCTTCAAGATAAGCAATTAAGTCTGACATCAGACAACACCTCTTAAAATAATTGTTTTGATATTTTAATTATTTCTGTAGTTACCAAATCCGTAAATCTGGATCTGTTCAGGTGGACAAATAAATCTGAAAATGTGGAATTCTTGAAAAAGTTCGGAAAAATCTGGTCCAGAATATATACATATAGACATGTACATAATAATTTATTATGTACATGTCAAAAGTGACAAATACACTGAAAAAAAATTAATAATGTAATATAAAGTTTTAGTATATTTAATATTATATAATATATAAGATTGCTGGGTGTCTGATTTTGCAGAAAACTATTTTGAGAATTAATATAAAAAATTTAAAATAAAACAGAGCTGACCCAGACAACTTATCCAGCCCGGTTAAAAAATCTAGATCCAGCCGGATTTGGCAACTATGATTATTTTTCATGTTTGTTTAACTTGAAAATGCAACTCAAAAGGAATACGAATACTTCATTCTATGATAGTCAAATATTGAACAAAGTTCCACGTAGACCACCTGTTATTATGGACACATGAAAATTTTCATTTTCTTTGTAGGAAATTTAGGGATCTCTATCTCGCACATGTACACACAGAATAAAACCCATGAGGGGATTATGAAAAGCAACATATTCATTTCCCAAAGTACGCTCACAAACACAGGTGGATAACAAGGAATGCCCATGCATGTGTGTCATACAGAATCAAGAAATCAGTACTCCCAAATTTTCAAATAATCTTATGATCAGCATTTTGAATGCTACCATGTTTATGAAGGTTATCAATTTGACAATTAGTAACTGCTGAAATCTAAGAAAATAAATAATTGAAACGAAATTTTTCCTAACCTTGTACCATATCATAGGTTGATTCTTAGGAAGGTTTGCTCCGGAAATCCAAGCTGCAGTAGCTGTGCTCTGGCCTGTATAAAACTGTAACTGCTCACCTTTCAGCCCAATCTGCACTTGCAAATAAACACAACACGGAGAGAAATCGTATCATAGATGATAATAAATCACAAGATTCCAGAAAGATTGCTTTATTGAAAGAGACAATTAAAATCCAACTTCTATCGTATTCCATTCCAAAGAAATTCAACTCAAAATTGTACATTTTCTTTTTTTCTGAAATAACTGAAGAAAGGGCTGCTAATGCCCATGTTGAAAACACATAATAATTGCAAGCCTCGACATGAAATATATTCACCTCAAAGGCTCAACCTATAATTAAGATATAATCAACTTACCATTATTCTTTTATCACTCTGTTAGCTCATGTCAATAGAGTAAATGTAATCGATAACTCATTGAGAGTAAAAGATTTAAGATGAAACCTGATATGCCCACTGTTGCGAGGACAGATCTTTGTCCCCACCATTGAAACCTTTCAATTTGACTGGCCCAGTGATTCCTGCACCCCATGTATCAAAAAATGACCCATAGTTCTGGACACGTGAAATAATAGTCAAATCAGTACCATCAAAAAAATGTAATATTAAATCAAAGTAGCATTGACATTTACTCAAAGCATTGTATTAAATCCTTTGAGAGAGTTCTCATTGAGAGCACTGAAGCGAGAATGAACATCAAGTTAAGAAGGGAAGCAACAAATAGATTTCTGATATCTATCACTCAGTAAATGAAATTAAAGTGCTCATTTATGTACATCATCTGTAATGGAAATTTTTTCAACCTAAGAGGTTAATGTATTTGAACATACTGCATAAGGGACGGAAAAACATTCTAAGCAATAGATCATTCTAGGATGTGCTAAATAGTGGGGATGGGTTATAGATCTTTCTGGGATGGGTAAGCTTGTTGGGATTTGTGTAAGATTGAAAACATCTGGAAACTGAAGTGCTAAACAGCACATTAGAACAATGTTCGCACAGTTGTACTCGGAGAGTACTCGTCCAGCCAAAAAATTAGTTTTCTTGGATAATACTCGTCGATACTCGTCAATGTTTTTTTCACATTTTGGAGTGTTCTGTGCGTGTAAACCTTTTGGGAGAGTATATCCACAATACACAGTAAGAACTCATGAGTACTCGGTGAGAACTCTTGAGTACTCACCAGTACTCAGCGAGTACTGTGTATATACTCGCTGATTTTTTTTTTTAAAAGCCCTGAATTTTTTTATGGTGAATACTCACCCAGGTAATGTCTCGCACTCACCGAATATGTATACTATGCATTAGAACAGTGTATATATTTTAGATATATTGGTTTCTGGGACAATCATGTTGAATGAAACAATTTCCGACGTTTCATGTGCCATATGTGTACCCATGCTCATGGAGAAAACAACCCTACGAGGAAAAAGATAGTACTTGGTTTCTCATTAATACTTTTTTCAATCATGCAAAAGGACATGCAAAGTACTAGTCGGCCTACCAATAAAAACAAGATTACATACGAAAGCTTGAAACTTCATATACAGTCTTACCAAGCACATATCTTTGTAAGCAAAATTGACCAAAGATTCTTATGTAGTCCTAAGCGTAGCTGCAAACTGTTTCCCAAAAGAGGCTTCGAATACTCTTAAAATTTAAAGGCAAAATAAAAGCTTTGTTCAGTCAAATAGCCAAATGTAGAGGAGGAGAGGAAATGAAAAGATAATTCCTACAAAATTATAAATAAATAAATGAGTGCCTGAAAGATAAACAATATGTTAATGGAAAGAAACTTGGAAAACTCAAAGCCATATGGTTCTTGACATCTAATTTAAATTGATGAGGGCCCTAGAGCAGCTAGAGCTGACATGGGAATTAAATGAACTGGAGATATTTGAAAAATGCATGCAGCTACAAAATTGAATCCAGAAAACAATACAAAAATATAAAGGGGAGTAAAAATGTGGCATACCATTCCCATTCATGGGGAAAGGGTTCAAGGTATTGATCGGGTGAAAATAAAATGGAAGGCACCTCAAGAAGGCTGAGCCAAGTTAAACTTTGATGAAGCCTCAAGAGGAAGTCCAAGAAATGTGGGATTGGCCTATCTCTTAAGGACCCATACAGGAAATCTTATTGTGGCCTCTTCCTCTTATTTATCCCACACTACAAACAATGAGGGAGAAATTCAAGCTCTCATTGCAGGCCTCAAACTTGCCAATGATCAAAAAATGACTAATCTGGAAATTGATCAAAAAATGACCAATTGGAAGCTTCACTACCTTCTCCGACCAGCTATGGAACTTTTACATTCTTTTCCCCATTTCTCCTTGCCTTTATTTCTGAGAGGCTAACCGAGCAGCAGATCTCTGGGCTAATGCAGAAGCAAATCTGGGCATTTTTCAAAAGTGGAAAGTTCTATATTCTTGGACTGGGATGACCTGGAAGATTTTTTGTCTTGGGAATTGAATCTCTAAAGGAAGGAGAAATGGCAAAAAAAAAGGAAAATATATAATCAAAAAGAGAGAAAATTCAAATATCATGCTTCATCTTTCATTTCTGAATTGATAACCCTTCCCTTCATCATTCCCCATTATCATGGCATCGTCACGGCATTTACCACCTAGTGGGGTGCTCATAGAAATGTGTGGCAAATCCTACTTGATTTTCTGCTACACTAGCATCATCTTACATGCTCCAACTGGCCTGGTCATTTCACTCCTCTCCTCCACACATATTAAAATCCATTCGATCCTTTTCTTGAATTACAGTATTGTTTTGTGCTGCTCCTTCCATCTGTCTATAATCGAACTCTCCCTGGGCCCAAGTGATAGACCCTCATATGTTTATGAACAGTGGAAGGCCTTGTCACTAAAGCTCGCTTCCAGCTCTGAATTGATATGGATGGCATGGCTGAAGATTTTGTTTCTCAATTTCTTGGATGAAGTGGAACTGCCAAAATACTAGGTGTTAAGTGCTCTGTCACTACAATCCGTGATGATTTATTGTCTAAACTTGCATCTATTTCTCCTACATTGTGTACATTTCTATTCTTGGTCAAGCCTTTTTTCTTCATTCGATTTTACCTATAGTAGAATAATTGATGGTAGCGTGGGAGATATTCAAGCTTTCACTGGTCCTATCAGCACTAGATGAGGACATTAGATTCCTGCAGCCAAAGGCACTAAACGAGGAGCTTCTGGACTGGAGACCTCCTATTGCAAAAGGTAAAGGATTACCGCAAGACAATTTGGCTTATCTAGAGAAAGTGGTCACCATACTTGAAAAGTAGGTTAGGAATTGGCAATCTCAATTACAAACGGCTTTTGCTTTACCCACAATCAAAAGAAATAGGAGAAAACCCATTTCATCAACAAACGCTCCTCCTCCTCCTCCACATACACCAAGGGGGATGGCCACTTCTGACTCAAAGTCTAGGCCGGGCAAGCGGAAGAGACCTTCTAGTGGAATGTTTGTAGATGAACGGATGATAAAGCACAAGGGAAAACTTCCTAGGAAGCCTTATATCAAGGACATCTTGACTGGGCCACCCAGGACACTTGCACAACTTGTCAAACTAGGTATGAGTGTCTCTTTTGCCGCTGATGTCAGACATATTTTGGTTGCATGGAAGATCCTTGCATAATTTGTATACCGATGTGACAAGTTTGTTACGAAGTACAAGACTCCCCAAATCACTCATGTTGTCATGCACAGCTCTCCCTCCAACAAGAAAGGAAAAAATCCGGAGGCTTTTTTTGAAGGTGCAGATCTTGTATAAGGTCCACAAGACCACTCTTATTAGCTATCCTAGGTTTCCTCTCATAAGACCACTCTTATTAGCTATCCTAGGTTTCCTTCATGAGAGGAACTTGATGTTAGGTTCTGGGAAACGCAACAGATGTCTAATTTTTTTCTTCATCCTAGTATTTGTTGATTCATAATTTGCACAGATATTCGATAGCACAGCCCACCAAATATGGCTTTGTTCTAACAAGTTTTATCCCCAAGTTCTATGTCATAGAACAACACCCAAAATGTTGTTTTAAGATGTATTCCACCTTTTATGACTATCATCTACAACATACAAATGAATATGCAACCCTTCACATGTAATCCCCATATGCTACATACATTCCTTCACACTCTACCCATGCTACTACTACATTCAAGACTGCAATTCAATGTGCTCATATAGAAATGTAGAACGAATGTGAAGTTCTTTAACATTTAAGAGCAAGTAACATGTTTGTGATAGATGGAGTTTTGAGCTCTCGAGTGTTTGCTATGTTAGACTAGTTACAAGGAATTGAAAACATGAAATCAATGGAAACAACCACAACATGAAAGAGAGATACACGACATTAACCTAGAGAAACTCAATGCGAGCAAACTCCAGCAAGAGTGAAGCCATGCTCCTCATCTCCACCATGTTCTACAGTTTACAAGCTTGTGCCTTCTTGGGCTTACAAGGACACCAACTCCTCAATGGCTCTTACACTCGTGATGATCTTTGCACTATTTAATGGAAGTCTTGTCTCTTCAACAAGAGAGACTACTGAACTCAGCCATCTCAACTGTGCAGTCCTCAACTTGGATATGCTCTGCCTTGGACTACCTTTTCTGCACTTCACGAAACTCCCATTCACTCACTATGCTTCCTCTAATGCCAATTTCCCATCTCCGATCATTTGATGTTTGAATCCACTCATGAATCTTTCATTGCATAAATTCCATGAACTCTACAAGTCCATATATACAAGAATAATACCACAGGATTGAAAATAGAAGCCAAAGAGTCAAAAATTGAAGACAGATCATCACCCATGTCACTTCAACTTCTTAGAACCAAAAACTGCAATGATGCAGTGCCTTTTTTGATAACATGCAACAGCGCAACGAGTTTTTCTAAAAATCCACAATTTGGCCACAAGAAAATGCCTTGCGACTTTCAAAGGCCATGACTTTTGGATACAAACTCAAATCAACATGCAATATTTTTTTAACTTGCATAATTTTTTGAGAGGAATGCAAATATATAACCTAAAAGTAATTTTGATGCCAACCACATACTGATATAGCCCTTGGATCAAAAACTAATCATTTTCAAGACACCTTAATGTTGGAGTGATAGTGTTCACACTGGCTAGTGGTTTGGGTTTATACTTAACCAACTTTGTGTTAGCCGTGTTCACACTCACTACATGAGGCAAGCTTGATTTGAGAGTTTGTTATAGTTGTTGGATTGTTAACTTTGTGTGCACAGTCAATATTTAATTATGCATCTATTTAGGCAATCCACCTATATTTATTGTTCCATGGGGACGCATCTTCCCCCCCCAAAAAAACCCCGCGTTTTGGGGACGAGGACGTCCCGAGGATGCAGGGACATCAAGGGGACGTCCCCCACCTGTCCCACCACCTCTGCCAAGTTTCGCCGCCGTCTCCGGGATGTCTCCCTCTGAGAGGGGACGTCCAGGGGACTTTTGGGCATCCCCTAGACATCCAGGGACCTTCTCGACGTCCCCTGGACGTCCAAACGACGTCCAAAAGTCTCAAGGACATCCAAGCATCCCCCGCGCACACCAAAGTCATAAAGTGTTTTTTTTACTTTTGAAAAAATGGATTTTTATGCTTTCTACCCTAACCCTAATTGCTAGTGGGACCCACGCCCACCCCCCAAGGCCTCCCATAGTGCCTTGTGTCTCATTGACAGCAACACACTTGCATACAAGAGTCTAGTAGCCAGATGGGATGTAGAGCCAGAGGAGCCAGCATAGATTGATGATGATGCTACACAGACAGGATTGGTCGGTATTAGCTTGGAGGAGCTTAAGCATGTAGAGTCCAATAGTTCTAGTAATAAGGAGTTCCACATTGGGGATGATTAGCCATTTACTCATTGAATCATTTGTATTTACTATTTACTTTTAGTATTTCACTATTTTAGTATTTTATTTTTGAACATTGTTGATACTTGATTGTAATCATGAATCATCATTATGAAATTTTGAAAATTCAATGT
Organism: Torreya grandis; assembly: GCA_037957365.1. NCBI lineage: Eukaryota > Viridiplantae > Streptophyta > Pinopsida > Cupressales > Taxaceae > Torreya > Torreya grandis. Next base: position 1,994,436 of record JARHVA010002203.1, read on the forward strand.
TCAATCATCAATGTTTATTGTTTAATGTTCAATGGATCAAACTTGAAACTTAAATGATATCAAACTTGAAACTTAAATGGTTAAATCACAATGTCAAATTGTTGGTGTTCAATGCAATATACTTAATCATTATACATCTTTTTATAACTAATTTTTCAAGTACTATATGTATTTCAGCACCACTCCCTTGCCGCCGCCCCACTGTCCCCCTGTCATCCCCAAACTCAGGCCCCCCGTCCCCCCATCCTAGAAACCCGTCCCTCCGTCCCAAAACGTCGTGGAATTATGCCTATATTTGAGTTGAGCATAACAACCAAATGGTTGTCGTGAAACAAACACTCATATATTTATGGCACTCCCTATTGTATTATAGCATATAGACGATGTGAATATATAGAGACTTATTTGTGCATGGTTATGTGTATGATGGTAATGATGTGGTAATGGTGTGCAAGAGAGACCCTGCAGCTGTATGAGTGCATTATGCACTCCGATATGATATCAGAGTTGCTCCATGCAACCATTGCTCAATTATAATTCTTTAAAATTATTTTTTCACTTTTGTCATAGCCATACTAACCCGTACCATTTTTTTGGACTATGGGCTTCTTTAAAAAAATTGCACGGTCAATTTGTTCTGCCCTAGTTGATATTGGCACTTGGGATTAGCATTGAATGATTCTCATTGTTGTGTTTTGCATTTTATTGTATGTGGCATGGCCATACACCTATAATTGGCAGATCTATGATTTAGCATTACATGCATTGTATGCATTCAATCTTTGCAGCTATTGCATTGAGATTGTAGTAGAAATGAGCTAAGTCGCATCTGAGGCAACTCAAGCTTGACTCGGCCACTCACACCTGTGAGTTGTTTATGAGCTCCTCCTGTATCATTGGTGAGTCTTTTTTTCAACCTAAGGCTTGATATAGTATAGTCTGGACTTTGGATTGGTACCAATTTGTATTTGGCTACTATCTGATTATTATGGATTGATTGCTTCAACCGTCGTCCTAAACCACCACAAACTCGGCCTTGCACAGCGATTCTCCATCGACATGCAGTCACAATAGGAGTTTGATCTACTCGACTTTGTTTCAAGTTTGCATTGATGATATGGTTCAGTGTTTTGCATTTGTTTTGCAGGGTTGTTGACCAAGTACATTGACCCAAGTTTCTTGTCTGCACTAGGCAAATCGACCTCCACATTGGTTTCAATCCACAACCAGAGCTGCCTTGTCTAGTTTAATCCCTATCCTGGCTCCCACAATGTTAGCATTTGTATATGGTTTCCAGCTCGGTCCCTAACTCCGATCGGCAAGCTCTCCTAAGTAACACAACCCAACAACCAAGCTTTTTGTGTGGGGATCAAACATTGACTCACTCAGCTCGATTACTTGATACATTAAGCTGGAACTCGGTTACCGCACATCATATTGTTTTCGTCGAAACAGCTCAAACTGCTGCCAATCTATCTTGTATTTGCTAATTCTGCTATGAAGCCAATCGTTCTATTCACATGTTATGCGTTGGATGTTCTTTGGGATTGTGGTGAATGCATTGGGCAAACTAACTGTCGGTCTACCGCCTCCTCTCTACAACAAATGGCCACGCTCGTTGGATCACGACACTATATGAGTCTCTATTGAGAATTTGTGTTTTTGTTTTTAGTTTGGCGTTGACACAATAGTCCTCGCCGAACAAACCGGCCTCCCTCTAACCCCCTGCTCGCTACTAGGGAAGTAACTCAACGGTAAACAACATCGCAGTTGGTTGCCTTTCCCACCGGTACTCACCACATAGTCCTCTTCAGGTTTGATGGTCTACGCTCTTCCAAGACATTACTCGACCTTTGTCATAACCACATATATTAATGTCGGCGAAATACAAAGGTGTGAGTTCATTTTTTTTGGTTCAAAATTCAAACCTTTTAAACATAATTACAATTTTGTCCTCCATATCATTCAAAGAATTCATAGTTGAATTGGCTATAGGAACTTTCATTAAAAAGTTTCCTTTGGAGTGGCTAAGGGTTCAATCTCCAAATTGTGTACCTTCTTTTATAAAGAGGTGGTGATTTTTTTTGGGGGTGTTCTTTACTATTGGTGTTTTTTAATTGAAATACAGATTGTCTTAAAAGGAGGGGCATCATTATAAAGTGGAAGCAATATTATTGTTTTTGTTTAGAAATAATTTACTTTGAGAAGGGGAAAATTAATCGTATATGGGGTGCAACTTTATTTAAAGGAGGAGATTTGTTGTAAAGGGCCTGATTTTTACAGGCAATTTTTTTAGTGGTTTTTTGGCACCCGTACTCTTTTCCTCTCATGTTCCAAAGACTGGAGTGTGAGGTCCAGTTTGTCAGGGGGTCAAACCCCCTCACAGGTAAAACAAACATGTTCATTTCTCTTTCTCTCCACACTCACCTTCATTCTTGTTGGTCATTTTCATTGCACATGTCCCACTACTATATTCGCGGATGCATTTTCAGTTGAGACCGACGTCTGAAATTTGAGTGTGCATTGTACTTTTATGCCACTATCATGGATGCATTTTTCACGACCCAGTGCCATTGTGTTTTTTTAGTCTTTTTTGAATTTGTGCCATTTGCGCCAAAACTTTATAAACAACTGCGTACTTATAAGAAATTTGGGATGGGTGTTCTATCTTCTTGAATGCTTTTTTGGTGTAAGGTTTATTCTTGCCTTAGTTATGCATTCAACAATGGAGTCTCGATTCATCGAACCCCTCAACACCACCAACTTCAACACGCGAAAAAAAAAGGTAGTTTTGCAGAGCAAAAGTTTGTAGCTTTGTGGCACATCGTTCAAAATGATGTCCCTGCATTTACTTCAAAGGAAGATAATTCTTGGATTGCATGCATGCAAAAAGAGGCTCTTGACTTGATCCGCCTCAATGTTTCTAATAGCTTGCATTTTTACATTACAAATGCCACATCACCAAAGGAAGTTTGGGACAACTTTGCACCATTGTTTGGAGAGGTAAACGAGTCGTTTGGGCCTCCCAAATCCTTTGAGCCCTCACCTCCACCGGTTCCACTTCCTCCTCCTTAATTTGCTAGTGAGGACTTGTCTTGTTAGGATGATGCATTTACACCATCTTTTGTTGATGATACAGAAAATGAACATACACCTCTTTTTACTACTCATATTGATGCACATTTTGATATTTTACCTGTTAGCCAAATTGGATACCATAGGTCATTACATTTCAAAACTTGTTAACTAGGCCTTGTTTAGCTTTGTTGATAGCCTTTTGGAGGGTCTTGTATTGATGTCATAGCTGGTCCTATGGTGGTGTCTTGCACTAGTGTCTTAGGTTGTTTCAAGGTCTTATGTAAGGTCTAGTTAAATTGTGAAGTCATGACACTCAGTGGATTAACCAGTCTTTATAGCTTGATCCTTTATGAGATGTTTAACATAGATTAAAGTAAATTTGGATAAATTAAGGTAATTCTTATATTTGTCTTATGGTTATCAAAGTCATCCTATGTCAAATCTAATGTGCTTCAAGCTAGTCCAGAAGTCATAGAAATCAAAGAGAGTCTTTTGTGTCATGTGTCACTTGTTGAAGAGCATATTATCTCCCTCTTGCACATACATCTTGTCAAGATGTCAAAATATTCCTTATTTAATGTATAACTCACTCATGAGATCTCCTTGTCTTATTGTTCCACCTTCAAATATAGTGTAAGTTGAAGGTTGGCATTTATGAAAAGTTTTTTGTACATTATAAGCCCATCATACGATCATGAAGAACTTTATGGAATGTCAAGTATGCAGCTACAACACGAGATTGAGCAAGATGAACAGGTTTCATAACAAGAGAAGGCAGGTTATAAGAAAATCATGCAGGATTTTGTGTTGCTTCAGACATCTTCAACCAAAAAACTTGAAACAAGAGTGTTAGGGCTTCTCTACAATCTACTCCAGCATCCCCAAGCTCCAAACCATGCTCACAGAGAAGCTATAGGGCCTAAACAAGCAAAAAACCAATCAACTCATTCATCGAGTTGCAGGCAAGCAAAGAAGGTCAAACGGTTTAGTGTTGGTTCATGGAGAAGAGGGAGTGTTAGGTCAAATGCTCTTAGGGGAAGGAGTGTACCCCTATTCCTTTCCAATTTATAGCAAGAGTTTAGATTTTTCAAGGTAGAGCTTTATGAATCATTGCTAACAGGTAAATTACTCCTAAAACCCTAGTAAACCCCAGAGTTTTGGTTTTTTTCTTTTGACAACATTTTATGAGATCATTGTAAAATAACAGTTGTAAAAGCTCTTGTGGAGTATAATAAGACCCCCCACGTCATATCCAAGCAATATCCAAACATGATCCAGTGCCATGTGAGAGAATAGGCCTACAAAATGAAGAAAATGCAAGTGTTGAAGGTCTAAAAACGTGTTTTTATGAAGTTTTATTGATTGATTGAATGCATCCAATGATTGGAATCGTTAGAGGGACTCATCCAAGTCCCAACGCAAAAAAAATGAGGCCTTGAGACCTCATAAAACTCAAGAAAATGCCAAAATACAGACCTACAATCATGCAAAAATGAAAAAAATGCAAAGTGGGACAGCACTAAAAAGGTCATAACTTGAGTTTTAGAACAACAAAATTCATGAAATTTTAACCTCTAGGCAACCCTACAAGACAGCAGACTATTTAGAAAGAATTTTTGTTTGGTAGTTTTTATGAAGAATTTATGAGTTTTTCCAACTCCTACAGGTCTGCCCCATTGAAACCTATCTACCCAAGAAGGGAGCTAGGTGAGCCTTAAAACTCATTTTTGACCCCCTAAGCCAATTCAGGGCTTCTTGAGGCTTAGAAAGACCCAATTGAGCATTTTTTGGAGTTTTAGGTGGAATAGAGGGCTAAAAACTTGCATGGAGGTCTGTGCCAACATGAAAATGATGTTCCAAATTTCCAATCCTCATTAAACCTTTTCTCTTCCCAAATCATGTGAATTCACCAAGTTGCAGGTTTTCGCTATGCATTTGGCAAGCTTGACAAGATGACAAAGTGAGTATATGAGATGTCAGACTTGTTGCATCAGTTTGAGGAGTTTCACATCATCTCATGAGATGTGAAGAACAGCTAGCAACGTGGTGGAGGCAGTTATACAGATGTGTAACCCCTCAACTAAGGAGGGTAGGGCAATTTCAAAAGGGTAAATCACACATCTACGCCAACTTCTTGAGGAATCTCCACCAAGTATGAATGACACTTGAATAGAAGGTTAGTTGCGCTGTTTATTGTCCATTTTCAGACCCTTGTAATTGATTCATGACATGTGGCCTCAATGATGAACTTTCTCTATGTCCTTTCTCTCTCTCTCTCCCTCCTTTCTCCTATAAATGAAGCCTTGAATGACATTGGAAGGATCCTCAATTTGAATATGGCGGAGCCCTGCTCAAATAAACATTTGTGCTTTGCCTCTAGAGTGAATATATGTTGATTTCTTGCCTTCTCAATTTTGCATCTAGTGTATACTTCATGGTTAGTTGATGAAAGCTAGTGGTGGTGTCTTAATTCCCTCCCATTTGTTCTCTCCTTCTTAACTCTTTGCAGGTTGCTAGTCTCTTTGCAAGTCATACGAGGTGTGTTACATGGTCCTACAATGGCTAAATGTGGAGATTGTTTCACTAGTGTCTCCTTTGAGACCTATTGATCATCCCTCTTGGTTAGTGTCTTGACCATAACCTCCATATTGAAACACTAATGCTTGGAGACTCATGTTGAGTTGTACAATAGAATTCAGTCCTAGTTCATGTTCTTATTGCAGTATAGACAAGTAGAGGGTATCAACATTTGGTGCATCACCGTTTGTTTTTTCATGTTTCTCTTTCCCTTTTCCTTATCTATTGAAAAGGTTTAGTAGTAGTTGGGTGAAGCATCAAGGGAGCTAGCCCATATATAGAGATTCACCTCATTGATTAGGCCACCAACAGTGTAGAGATGTTTTAATTCTATCATCTAAGAAGATTTGAACAACTTTTTTAAAGATGCAATTTAGAATGATAACAATACCCATTGTTTATTTTCTTGATTCTAGTAAGCATCCACTAGATGCACATTTTGATTATAATCTACCAAATCCTAAATAACCCATTGATCTTATTGCTTCTTTTCTAGCACTTCAAGTAGAAAATATGAAATTAATGAAGCAGAAATCTTTTTTGCACTCACTCATTCACGACGACTCCCTCATTCACTCCTTGCAAATTGCTAGCATGCAATCTCATACTAATATGTTGAACATTCAGGGCCCCATTTCTAGTCCATCATGTAATACTGAATTTGGCACGCATCCACTTGATGTGCTTTTACAATGTGACCTACCAAATAACAAGCAACCCATTGTTCTTGTTGCTCCTATTATTACAACTTATACTTTTGTGCCAACTACAATTGCACATTCTAGTCATACCACTCTTGATGCACCACCTTATTTGTCTGTCTTGTTTGAGAGGCATACCAATGTCATTGGTTGTTGCATGCTTCATTCCATGGGGCATACTACTAGACTTGTGGGTATTATGAAGCATCTACAAGGCATTGTTGACCCTATCCACCCTGTTAAGTGGCTTGATCGGCATGGCATTGGTTATGACGAAGATGTTTCACTGGAATCATTTGATGATAGAGCTCCTCCATTTTTTTGCTCCTCGCTTTGTGAAGATATTGAGTTACATATAAGTTTTGTTGCACCTTCACTCAAGCCTAATCAACCTAAGATTACAATTGTCAACCCTGCTCATTCTGACACTTTTTTGGATGTTCACATTCTTCTGTTGTGGACTTTGCACCTACTCATATGCAAACATCTTCATCCACCATTTGTATTCGTTTAGGATGGATTTATGATCATTATTGGCAGCATCAACAACATTCTTTGAAAGGACTCTATAGGCAAGGTTCCTCCACCACTCAGCATCTTCAATCGCACATTGCTCCTCCTGTCTTTTGATGCCTCTTAGTTCTATGAGCTCTTTTAAACCAATTTGTTTTTGGATCATGCATCTCTTATTTCATAGATGGCGTCTTCTACATATTGACTGCATTCTGGGGTTTTTTGCGTCACTTGATGAAAGTTTGTTGGATGGGACCATTTTTGTAGTCACACTGAGAGTCATGGAGTTTTCCCTTCATGTGTGCATGCTCCATGATGAGCACTTTCTTCTTCAGTTACATGACTATCCCATTACCATCAAGGGCATCCTATTGAGAGATTTTGTATATGTATCTTTGATGTTGACAGTCTCCTTCGAATTTATGGTGGTGCTTGTTATCCTTCTGAAGAGTAACTAGTCTGGTGAAACCCAATGTTAGCTTTTCAGTGTTCAAGAAGTGGGATTTACCAACTCATACAGATATTTTGAGTCATTACACCCATTTCAGCATTATGTGGGGTGCACATATTGCCTCAAGTGTCGTGCTCCATGCTAGTCATTGGTGCACCGCATCTCCATTGGAGGTAGTTTATTGAGTGCACTTTTGTTCTATGGGCTTCACTCCATCGAGTGCCCCTACTACAATGTTGTATTGAGCTTTTGAGTTGTGCTTCTTAGGGCACCTTGCGTCATAATTTCTCTTCTCCACTTTCGTTATGGTTTTACTAGTTTTTGGGTATCTTGCGATGACACATTTAATCCATGGTGAGTCTTTTTTCCTAGTTTTGTGATCAATGTTTTTTATTGAGTGGCCTCATATAGAGTATCAGTTCCTATTTGAATTAACGGTTACAATGACTCGTCATCCATGTATTCCGGTAAGATGGATTGGTTACCATAGGAACACTTAGTATTTCATTGTGCATTTGCACATAGGTACCTAATCAAGCCTAATTGTTGGGATCCATCATTCTTTTTGCTTCCTCTTTTCTCACTCATTATTATGCACTTAAGGGAGGTTGTTGGAGTGATAATGTTCACACTAGCAAATGGTTTGGGTTTATACTAAACCAACTTTGTGTTATTCATGTTCACACTCACTACATAACGTAACTTGATTTGGGAGTTTAATATAGTTGTTGGATTGTTAACTTTGTGTGCACGAACAACATTCGAGTGTGCACCTATTTAGGCAATCCACCTATAATTGAGTTGAGCATAACAACCAAGTGGTTTTTATGCAACAAACTCTCCCATATATTTATGGGACTCCCTATTATATTATAACATATGGATAATGTGAATATACAAAGAGACTTATTTGTGCATGGTTGTGTCTAATGTTAATGTTGTGGTAATAATGTGCAGATGAGATCTTGTAGTTGTATGAGTGCATTGTGCACTTTGATACTTAAACCCAGTTTGACAGTCGATTGTCTTACCAACTAAATTGGATGAACTTGATCCAAAATTCGGATCATACAACCCAAATTTGAAGCTTTTTGTCCCACAAAAGCTCTATAAAAAGATGTGGATTTACCTTCTATCTTCTCAAGTGGGTTACCTTTTCATCATCCTCTTCGACTATTCTTTGTTCCTCTCTCCTGGAGAATAGCTACCCAAAATGAAACCTGCAAAGTCGGGTTGCTTAAGAGTCCATGACTACTTTCAAACTCTGCCAACTAACCTCTTGCACTCTTTGGGAGTGTCTCGATCTTCCTCTTAGCTAATCCTCTTAGTCCCTTTCCTGTAATGCACATGCTTATAGGCTAGAATGAAAATTTCCCTTTGGAAATGTTGATTCAAGATCCTCGTTCACATTTTTTTTAACAAGTGCAGAAAACATGTTGCATAACGTAAGTGTGTTATAAAAGGTCACCATCTTTACAAATTGCCCTTATCTTGGATTTTACAATTCAATAATGCAACTGGCAACTCAAACATTGCATCAAATCATAATCAACATACATTGAATGAAACATAATCAATGAAGAAACATGGATGTCAAAACATACATCGATCACAATCAACAGTGTTTTTTGTGGAGTGCTACTCACCATGGACGCACTTCTCACTATGTATTAATAATTTGATGTCATGTCTCTTCTTCTCCCTCTATGGAAGAACATTTGGGCTCATGAGTATACTACAAAATGTTCTTCAACATATCTACCAAATACTACCATACCCACACTTGTTTGGTTAACCTATTACAACCTTACTCCATGTGCATACCACAATTCAAGAGCATACTACAAACTTAGCTACAATTGTTTATAGTTCATTATGTGAATACCACAACAAATAAAGGCATGCTACAATAATTTTGATTATAAAAAACCAACATATACCTCCATGCTACAATTATGTGAGTTCTCAAATGCATACTATAAAATTTCATAAGCAACTAGACATGCTACATGATATAAATCTGAATTTACACGGAGAGGAAAAGAAAATCAACATGTTGTCACCTTTGTGATACCTTGGTATTTAGTCTATGTTTGGAGCTCTCTCTCAACATAGAGTGCCTCTTCTACCCATCTTGCCAAATGCTACAAGAACTTGGTAAGGAAAACATGTGAATTTGTATATCCACATGAACATGAGGATGTTGAAAACGACACAATCTCTTCGATGTAATGGCCAGCTCATACATGTGATTCTCAAATTGAATGGTTGCTCTAATATCCACCCTTAATGAGTGAAATACCTCCACACTTATTCATACAAATGAGGTTAGTTCTCTTCTTGTTTCCTTCAACAATGGAAACCAAAATTAATCTAGATGTGCTTATATATGCATACTAATCAACATCTTAGCTATGCAACACTCTATCTAATAAACCAATATTAAATGCTTACCATTACCCACTTCAAATGGTGATGAGGACCTCTATGGGCTTTCCATCTAAAATAGCTCTTCAAATGAATTCAGATCAGATTATTAATTTTGCAATTATCCTTCTAAGGATTGATCTCTTAACATGTTTTCCTCTTGGCAATGGCGATGGGTGATCCTATATAGATTGCTCCCCCTTGATAAATCCTTCCTTAGATAGGTGGGCTTCCTCATTTGCTACCTCTTGGCTTATAGGTGCTTCAACAACTTCCCTTTTGCTTGTACATACCGCTTCCTTCTTGAAATACTCCTTACAATTATTAGAGTAAGTTGTGATCTATAAACAAAGTAGATATTCCACTCTAAGCTTCACCAATATGGATTCTTTCAAAACAAGGTGTTACTCTCAAATTCTATACCATAAAACACCCAAAATGTTGTTTTAAAATGTATTCCATCTCTAATGACTATCATCTACAACATACAAAAGAATAGGCAGCCCTTCACATGCAATACGTTGCACATATACTCTTTCACACTCTAAACATGCTACTACTCCATACATGATTGCAATTGAAATGCTTTCATATAAGTGCAATACCAATGTGAAGTTAATTAACCTTTAGGAAACAAGTGCTACACTCGTTAAAAATGAGTCTCGAGCTCTCTTAAGTGTTTGTGGTATTAAACTAGTTGCAAGGAAAAGAAACATGCCAACAAAGAAAACAAAGAGAGAGAACACAAGACATGCTCTGGAGAAACTCAATATGAAAAAACTCCTACAAAAATGAAGCCATGCTTCCTCATCTCCACTATGTTCTATAGTTTACAAGTTTTTGCCTTCTTGGGCTTATAACGAAAACCAACCTCACGGGTTCCTATAATCATAATGATCTCTATCATGTTTGGTGGAAGACTTGCCTCTCAAGCAAAAAAAAAAATACTAAACACAGCTATCTTAGATGTGCATTTTTCAACTCATTCACATACCTCCAGATAATGAGCTAATGAAGGAACAAATTAATACATTCACTTGAATGCTAAGATTTAATACTTTGTTGTCTTTTGATCTTTCTCTAATCTTTTTTTTATCTCTTAACGTCTGATTTCTCTCTAATTCTCTTTGCCTTGAGTGAACTCTAAAGATTCATATTTATACACGAGAATACCTCTTAAACTCGTACAAAAAGTCAAAAAGTCAGCAATTGAAGCCAAAATTGTCCTTTCAACTTCTTGTGCATCTTTCTTGATTGTCTTTGCCTTACGAAGCCTTGTATTTATGCTTTCCTTAGCCTCAAAAACCACCAAGAAACTCAACTGAACTAGAAAATGAAGTGGAAATGTCAAAAACTGTTCCAATACGTCAACAGTTGCACTTCAGAAGTCATCAATCGCTATCCCAAGACCAACTAGAAAGAAAGTATGCCAACTTCCTAAGGCCGTAACTTAGGCATACGACCTCAAAACGACATGCCGTTTTTTAATCTTGTCTAAATTTTTAAGAGGAACTCAAATATAAAATAAAAATTTACTTTTGATACCAAACATGTGTTATTTTAACCCATACAACAAAAACTAACATTTTTTGGGTTTCGGTATTTTTGCAGACTACTCATATTTGATAGTTGATTGTTTTAGTAACTGAGTTGGATGATATACATAATCAAATTTCTGATCAAGTTGTGGATGAAGCTCCCAATATTTTGCATTTCAATGCCCACTCATGTTGCAATGATTGCAATGCTTCTTGCTCATTTTCTTGGACAACATGCCCTTCTTGCCCTTCTCCACATTCTCGTTTGAAGAGTAATCTTTACAACTTGCATCCTTCCTCTTGAAATAAATATGCTTCTTGTTGTCGGATTTATTCTTCCAACACATGGCCACACAATAGTTATTCATTCCACAAAAAGAACATGGATATGTATACCAATAAGATTGTGTTACAAGGCCACTCTTCTTGTTCTTTTAACAATTAAAACAAATAATAGAAGACTTGTTCTTTCCATACCTTTTTAGGTTGTCATTTGTGCAATAATGATGAAGTGGTAATGTGTTGCCTCTTCTTTTGGGATGTTCTTCTCTTTTGGGAGATGCTTTGCATTCTTTCTTGATGATTTTCCCATTCTTAAAAGGTTGTCCCTATCTTGGATTCAATTTGCATTCACTCACATAATCATGTAGTGACAATGTGTTATCTCCTTCTTCATAGCGTTGTTGTTCTCTATTTAGAAACTCTTCTTTGGCCCTTTGAGGTGGCACAATGCTACCTTCCTCGTCATGAGAGACCTACCCATTCTTTAGAGAATCAAACTCTTTATTAGATTTGACAAAATAAATGATGCCGTTACCTTACATGGATTATTTTTGTTGAGCTAATGACTTGGGCTCTTTAGATTTGTAAGTTTGTCTTGCTTCAGCTGTTTTGAAGCATTCTTCGACTCCTCCTTTGCCACTAACATATCTCAAACCAGCGTATTGAGACCTCTCATCAACATTTATAGGATTAGTCATTCCTTGGCCACTGATGCTGTAAAGCCTTTTCTATCAAAACCCATCTTGATTAGCAACTTAGAACCAAATCCCTTAGTAGGCTTCTAAACTTTACCAAAAGAAGCATCTAGATCTTGATGGGAAAAAAGAGAATATGATAGAAGTGCTTACTTTGCATGTCTTAGTCATGATTTGTGCATCTTTGGTAGAAGATAGTCTCATTTGCATGGTAGACTCTTCTCTCTCCTTCACTCCTTCACCATCATCTTGGAACTTTTCCAACATCTATTCCTTGGTTTGCAACTCTTAAATGATGCCCATGTGAAATTATCCATGGCTCATCAATCTATCTTGCAACTCTTGATTCTCATCTTCCAAGTGTTGCAACATATTTCTTACTTCAAAATTTTCCATTTGAATTTGTCGGTTTGTATCATCAAGCTTTTGAAACCTCTCTCTTCAAAGTTTTTTTGCCTATGGTTGAATTTTTGCAACCAAGAAACCTACACTTGTCAATAAACAAATATGGAAGGATATATAACAAAGTGCGAAAAAGTGTTAGCAAGCCCTTTCAAAGCAAAAAGAAAACCTGCTCTAATACCATTTGATCTGTAATCGACATATATATTCCATAGCACAATTCACCAAACACTGATTTGTTCCAACAAATGTTGTGTCAAAGTTCAATGGCATAGAATAACACCCAAAATGTTGTTGTAAGATATATTTCAGCTCTTATGACTATCATCTACAACATATAAATGAATATGCAACCCTTCACATGCAAACCCCACATGCTACATCCATTGCATACAATCCTTCACACTCTACACATGCTACTACTTAATACAAGACTACAATTCAATGTGCTAGTATAGAAGTGCAAAACATTTATGAAATTCTTTAACCTTTAAAAACATGTATTATGCTTGTGATAAATGAGTCTTGAGCTCTCTTGAGTGTTTGCTATGTTAGACTAGTTGCAAGGAATTGAAAACATGCAATCAATGGAAATAACTACAACATGAAAGAGAGATACACAAGGCATTGACTTAGAGAAACTCAATGCTAAAAAACTCCAGCAAAAGTAAAGTCATGCTTCCTCATCTCATCTATGTTTTGCACTTTACAAGCTTATGCCTTCTTGGGTTTACAAGAACACCAACTCCTCAATTTGATTCTACACTCGTAACTATCATTGCACTCTTAAATAGATGACTTGCCTCTTCAACAAAAGAGACTACTGAACTCATCCATCTCAGCGATGTAGTCCTCCACTCAAATTTGCTCTTCCCTAGAATGCTTTCTCTACACTTCATGGAGCTCTCGTTCACTCATTATGCTTCCTTTGATATCAATTGTCTATTTATAATCATTTGATGTTTGAATCCACTCATGAATCCTTCAATGCATGAATATCATGAACTCTATAGGTCCATATATACAAGAACAATACTTCAGGGTTGAAAACAGAAGCCTAAGAGTTAGAAACTCAAAACAAAACATTTTCCATGTCCCTTCAACTTCTTGTAACTGAAAAGAGCAAAAGCGTTGTACCTTTTTTATAATGTGCAATGGCAATGCAAGTTTTTCTAAAAACCCATGGCCTGGCCACGAGAAAATGAACCACAACTTTCAAAGGCCATAACTTTTGAATACGAACTCGTATCAACATGCATTTTATCTCATTTGCATGGTTTTTTAAGAGGAAACACAAATATGCACTCTATAACTAATTTCAGTGCCAACCACATACTGAGCCAACCCTTGTATCAAAAACTAGTCATTTTCAACACACCTTAAACCCTATTTGACAATCGATTGTTTTACCGACTGAATTGAATGATGACCTTGATCCATTATTTGGATCACTTGTATATGTCAAAATGCAAATTTTTGTATGTAATACTCTGTAGCTTTTTGTAAATGGATGTGTTGATGTGAGTTTTATGCACACCACAAGTTGGGGTATTCACCCTCTTGTTTTAGGATCACCCTAGGGCACGAGTTGCATTTTGTGGTTATCTAATGGATCCAGTGGTGCAGTAGATTGGTATTGCAATGTGACCTTACACCTCTCTAATTCTGACCTATGTGATTAACCGACAATTATGTACAGAAACACCTAAAACTAACTAAAATGTGAATATTTATGATGACCCTAACCTACTGTATAGTCAGATCTTAAAAAAAACATAAAAAATGGGAAAATGGTAGGGCAGAGAAAAGGAATTCAGATCTCAATTCTGCTACTTTAAAATGAAGTAATCACAATTTGGGATGTATTACCCAAAATAACCAACTATTAAACCCTATCTGCTAACTCCAAATCAAACAAATATGATGCAAGATCCAATAGATAAATTATTATAAGTGAATCCATGTGACTTAACTTTCATTTTAAATATTCACATTTTAGTTAGTTTGAAGTGTCGATGTACATAATTGTTAGTTAATCACATAGGTCAGACATAGAGAGGTGTGATATCACATTGCAATACCAATTTATGCCACCACTAAGATCCCTTTGAGAACCACAAAATACAACTTGTGCCTTGGGTCATATCTGGTAATCCTAAAATGAGACGGTGAATACCCCAACCTGTAATGTGCATAAAACACACACCAACAAGGTTTTGGCGCTAGAAGAAGGCCTTGAATGATCGGTTCTTGTAGTTAAAGTCACATACATCTGAGTTAATATGTGGTCTTGACAGTTAATTCTCTACTCTACTTTATCTTATGTTGTATTCCCAAACCAGGGCCATCAACAAGATTTCGCAGTAGAATAAAAACCCCTTTGTGACCAATTTCCACCCATGTGTTTGTTTTTATTTCAGTTTCTATTGACTATTGAAAATAAAAATAAAAAACGAGGAAAAAAAAAAGTCTTTGCTTGGAGAGTCAGCGATAAAGATCCCACATATTCAACATGATTCCCCCAAAGATCCATTTATTTTTGTTTCTAATTTTCAAAACAATAGCGAAAGGATGCCAAAGAACATCTTGTTGCTTATAAATCTGCTACGAATGTTTTGAATGTGGAATTTGAAGATGCAACTTGTAGTTTATTTCCTTTTCCTTTGGAAGAATTAACATGTGATTGGTTTTTAGACTTGGCACCTAATTCCATTGCTAGTTGCAAAAATCTTGAACAAGAATATTTGTTCCAGTTTGGTCACAGGATTGATGTTTGTGTTTTGCTAAAATAATTTATTGTGATTAAAAGAGAACATGAGTTAATTAGAGATTTTAATTTTTTGTTTCAAACAAATTATAACAAAATCTCAATCAGTTATAGACCCTCTGAAACAATAGTTTTAGACATGTATTTACATATTTAGATTCATTAACCGCAACTTTAGTGAGAATGTAGGAAATACTTTGATCTTAACTTGTGCAGAAGTTGTTCAAGTAGTTGATTCGTTGTCATATAGAAATTGGTTCTCTTTTCAAAGCATTGTACCAAATGATTAAAAAAAAAAGAATCAACAAGTTCAAGATCTTATCACTATTCCTACAGGGGCCTTTCGGTATGAGCAGGTTGACCATGAAGTGGATACTTTCATGCATTATGACTTGATTGAAAAATAATATAATTCAGATGATGATGCAGAGATTCCTACAACACAAAATAATGAAGAAGAATCAGTGGCTTGCATAGGATTTATCCAACAAGAAATTTTAGAGGATAGTTTAGTGAATCATGATTTTGTCCTTGATGATGTTTTAATAATGTAGAATGTCAAAATGTAAAGGTTTTCACAGAATTTAATGAGGAATGCCAAGTAAGCTTAGATCCAGAAGAATTTCCTAAACTCATGCAAGATAAAACAAAAGAAGAGGACTATTTAATTGTTGATTTGAATTCCACCGAGCTGGTATTTATCGAGCCTCTTGCTCCAAATGTCATAGTCACCGATCTTCAGGTAACAGAACCTGTTGCATTTGTATGGCCAGACTTTGAAATAAATGTCTTCTATACTAGTGTGATTCTGATTTTAGAATTAAATGGGATCAATCCACTGGAATTAAATGCTTCAATTATTTTGAATTGCGATTGAAAAAATTAACAATTTTTAAGTGAATACAAGGATGTCCCTGCACAATTAAGAACTGTAAATAGCATGACTTGATTTTCCCAAGCCATGTGAGATGTTTCACACAAAGCTTCCAAATACACCCTCAAACTCTGATTGTCAGTTTTTGTTAGTGTAAGATAAGCTTAGGAATAAACTAGTTTGTTGTTTAGCTGTCCTAGATTAGTTTGTCGTCAGGTTTTCTTTAAAAATAACTTTAATTTTCTGGTCTGGATTTCACAAACTTAGTTTGTTGTTTTAATGTTTTCTTAGGTTAGTTTGTTTTTCATAGTTGGTAGTTCAATAAGTCTTGTTGGGGACAATATAAAGAAGTAACTGAAAAAATCCCTTCTTAGCATCCACCAATTTTGATCATTTCAGATCTTTCATGGTGTACAAATCTATGGGCGTTGTAGTTGCATTTGAGTGGCAAAGGGCTGGGAGCAGTCTGAAAAAGTTTAAAATTAAAAAAAAATGGTATATTTTCAATGAATATTAGTATCATGTTTAATAAGATTATATTTTCATTAGAGAAATGAGAGTTAGCTTAGAATTTTCACATGAATTAAGATAACTTTTTATATTGATGAAGAGTCATAATTTCACATTATCATAGTAAAAATTGCCTTGAGAAATATGTTAAAGTGATGAATAGATTGCTTGTGACTAAATTTTCTGATCATCCTTTTACCTTGGCTACATTGGTTCCCAACCTTTGAGCAATAAAGAAAAAATTAAAGAAAGAAAACAAAATTCTCAAAGAAAATTTTAAAATTTCTCCTACAAGGGTGATTCAGATTTGCCTCGATGGAGGCTATGGATGCTTCGTTGATAGTGGAGCAAGGCATAGGACAGAGTCAAAGGTATCTCTATTGGGGCTATAGATCCCTGGCTAGCATCAGAACAATACCCAACCTTCCCCCCCCCCAAATCAATCCCTATAAAAAATAAAAATAATAAATAAGCATCAAAAAAATTCAACAAGTTATTGCTCTTGCATTGCACCATAAATCTTCATGGCAAAGTGCATGAATCATTTTCACATATTGTCGACTCTTTTGAGATGTGAAAACCTAGTACGTTGAGTGATTAAGATGGAACTCACGTTCACATTTTTATTTGAAAATATAAAATTAGTTAGCATGATTACTTAGTTTCTACTTCAAAGTTAAAATCAAAGAATATGTAATCTAAACACTTAACATTGTCTTCCCGCAAACATCGCCATTTGTTATCACCAACACGCCCCATTTCTTCTAATTAGCAATGACCCTCTTTTAGCAAAATTGAGATATATTTTGTTTGTAAAATTATCTTATCTCAATTTGTGAACCTTGTTAATCATTATTGTCATGTGGCATTCACACCCTAGGGTTTAAAATTAAATTAAATTTGTCTTATTTAATTTTTTAGCTCCACTTTAAATGTGGCCACTTCAATGTCTTTGTGAAAACTTAAGCCCCACAGCTCCTTTAATTGAAGGCTTTAGTCTCAGTGTAATTGTGGCCTCATTCACATATCCCAAGTCGCGACCCATCCCCCCCAAAACAAATGTTTGGCTAAGTTTAAATCCCGAACCCAATAACGAATTAAACGAAATCTAATGTTTTCACAAGTCCACGTTGCTCCATGACCCCGGGATCTTGTCGCATATCCCTTCCAAAGCCACAAGATTTAATTTGAGAAACCCGTAATGCCATTGTTATTAAACAACTAGCACATGTTTTGTGATCACCTTTTTATTAATAACTATGCTCGCATATGTTTTAATTGCATTTAACTATGATCGGTTTAATGTGCAGGGATCCCGGACGCGTGAACATTATAAAGTGAATTGGATAAAGTAATGGGTCCGCAAACTTCTCAATGGACCACTTGGAACTCCACAAATCTGATCCAACCTCAGGAGGCCACGTGTCCCATCTTGATTGGCCACAGTATACGCAGTTGGCAAGGCAACTTCAACAACTCCGTGGATGACATCTCTCCATGAACATGAGAATAAATTTGACAAGCTTGTAACTGTCACCCCGAAACTCTACGGCCCCGTGATAGTGTCCCCTAGACGGCGCCAATACTCCATGGACACTATGTCAAATTTGATGTTCGTCAAATCGTCATCAAAGAATTCCATGAGCACAAGCCCTTGTGATCACAACACGTGGATGATCACAATGTTTTGTGAGTGCTACATTAAGATTGACCCCTGTCATTCCCTATCACTAGTTCACAACAAAATTCTCCAACATTGAGGAAATTGAAGGTGCTCACGTGTTATCCCAAAGGGGTCCTATTCAAAATCTAAAGGTGCATACTTGTCAAGATTGAAGATCATTCCAAGTGCCTACAACATGAAAAACAATCTACAATTGGATTCTATGAATCCTATAATTCACCATTACACAAGGAATATCAGATGATCACCAAAAACGGCCAAACCCAGAATTTGCATTAAGAATAGTCATTGCTACTATGATCCAAGGGACCATCTAATTCATAGGGATCAACCCAAGACTATTTAAAACACAGTGACCAAATATTTAATTGTAAATTTGATATTTTTCATGGTGGATGAAATATTTAAATTACGAGAACTAGTTGTTGTGAGTTCACAGTGATCTAGTAGTGGGAAATTAATGCCATGATTGTTAGTTGTGATGTTCTAGTCTCAGATTTTCTCTAGAAATACTATGTAATAAGCCTATTACATGCAGAAAAGGAATCCTCTATGTAAGCCGATAGAAAGATATTTTCTGTGAAAACAAAGAGATATTGGAGAATTGCATACTAAAAGACAATAAATAGTTTGAAAAATTGATGATGTTTTATGAGCTTGTGAATGTTAGGAAAGTCTATATATTTTCCCTTTCTTATTCACATCTATGCAATGCAATTTCTTTGATGAAGTGATCATTATTTGAATGTCTCATTTATGAGTAAATTAGATTGTGTTGTGCTAATCTGATCATTCTGGTGGTTTAATGATGATCCCTTTATTATTGTAGATGGATGTGCATATGTTATTTTTTGCAATACTTTATTTTTGTTAGCAAATGAAAAAATGATTGTTAAAGCACTTGATGTTTTGTGATCAGTGCATCCATCTTATTTATGCAATCCAAAATTGGTTAAAATAGCAATTATGGAGGTTACTTGTTAGACCCAATTACATTATTTAACACCCCCCCTTGATGATTAAACTAGAGACAACTCCAAGTTTGTCTCAAAACTTTACAAAAAGAATAGAACCAAGAGGTTTAGTCATTAAATCTATCAGTTGCTCTGTAGAAGCACAAAAGTGAAGAGAAACGTCACTAGAATCAACCAACTGTCAAATGTAGTGATGATGTATCTCGATGTGTTTAGTGCGAGCATGAAAAACAAGATTCTTTACTAACTTCAATACACTTTGATTATCACAAAATAGTGGAGTAGGTCTATATGAAAGAAGTTGCAAATCAGCAAGAATCCGACGTAGCCAAATTGCTTCACAACTAGCACTGACTGTTGCTTTGTATTCTACTTCAGTGGAAGAGAGAGAAACAATATGTTGAAGCTTGTGCACGAACCAAAAGAAAACATATAACCGGTGGTAGATTTTTGAATATCAATTGATCCTCCCCAATCAGAGTCTGTGTAACCAATCAATCTGAAATCTATTATCCTCTGATAAAGAATGCCAAAGTCAAGAGTACCTTTGACATATCGCAAAACATGTTTTGCTACTATCCAATGAACTAGCTTCAGTTGAGACAAAAACCAAGAAAGATAGCTAAAAGCAAAACATAAATCTAGTCAAGTGGTGGTAAGATATATCCAGTTGCCCACCGTCTATATAATGATTCACTGACCCATGATGAATCATCATGATCTAACAATTTCAACCCTACCTCCATAGAGATGTAGACGCAGAATTACAATCCATCATTCCAAACTTCTTCAAAAAAGTAGTGGCATACTTAACCTGAGCAATGAAAATGGAGTGGTCATGTTGCCAAAATTCTACATCCAAACAATAGTGCAGGAGGCCTAAATCAATCATATCAAAAGCAGTGCACAAATCTGATTTGACTTTCTGAATCGCTGTCTCCACTACCTATGATGGCAAAGTCATCAACTTACACAATAAGTATCACAATGTCATCATTAGTGCTTTTGATATAGAGATTCTGATCAGATGGACTCTGTCTGAATCCAAAATCGCGTAGACGCTGATCAATCTTGATGTACCAAGCTCGAGGGCCTGTTTCAACCATACAGAGACTTCACCAACTTGCAAACCAAATGATCATTACCAGGTTCCTGAAAACCTTCATGTTGCACCATGTATACTTCATCCAAATCGCCATTAAAGAAAGCACTTTTGATATCCATTTGAAATACTTTCCAACCAAACTGAGATGCAATAGAAAAAAGTAACCGAAATGTGACCATTTTTGCAATAGGAGCAAAAGTCTCCTCGTAGTCTATTCCCACCTGTTGTGAAAATCCTTTCGCAACAAGACGGACTTTGTACTTGTCCAAAGTACCATCAACCTTGCATTTGACTTTGTACACCCATTTGCAGCCAATGGGTTGCTTCCCTAGAGGTAAATCCACCAATGTCCAGGTATTGTTTCTCATCAAGGCATCATATTCTGATTGCATTGCTTTCTCCCACTCAGGTTTGCCCTGTGCTTCAAAATATCGTTGAGGCTCTAAAATATTGAAAAGATCAGAAGCAAGAGCAAAATACATAAGCTCTTCATCATCAGTTGAATCCACAACTGACTTCCCTAGCTGCCGAGACCGTGTATGAGATTGAGGAAGATCCCCCTCTTGCACATCCTGTAGAGTGGTGTAATACCACTTGGGTCTCTTCTGTACCAATGATTCATGTCCCTGTTGATCATCATATGGAGTGGTCGACGACGTTGATACACTAACAGAGTGTTAGTTGTAGATTGTTGCAAGACTGTGAGGGTGTCTCCAAAACATGTGGTTCCTCATCTTACAGAGGAAGTACAATGCTAGAAACCTCTGAATTATCAGAGACAGCTTGTTGATTACAAACAAAAAATGATCTATTTCTTTTACATCAACATCCCGACTAATGATGATCTTGTTGGTAGACACATCTATTAGTCTATATGCCTTGGATTGAGTACTACAACCAACAAAGAAATATCGTGCACATTTAAAATCTAGTTTACTCCTCTATTTCTTAAGAATGAGAGCATATGCAGCAGAAACAAAAACATAAAAAAGTGTTACCTTGGGTTTGATGTTGGACCAAGTTTCTTCTGGAGTGATGTTCTCCAAAGCCTTGCAAGGACGTTTGTTCAGTATGTGGACTGTCGTATTTACTACTTCTCCCCAATATTTATACGGCACACCTCTGCTATGCATCATGGATTGAGCCATCTCCATGATTGTGAGATTCCATCTTTCAACCACTCCATTCTACAGAGAAGTGTATGGGGTTGTTAGCTGCGGATGAATTCCTTCCTTGCCGCAATAGTTCTGAAATTGCTTTGAAGTGAATTCTCCCCCATTGTAGGATCTTAAGGCTTTGATCTACCGACTTCTCATTTTCCACCAATGCTTTGAATTTTACAAACTCAGCAAAACATTCAAACTTCTTTTTCAAGAAATTGACCCATATTTTTCTAGAAAAAGCATCTACGAACAACAAGAAATACCTTGCACCAAGAATGGTAGATGACTTCCAAGATGACTCACATAGATCTGCATGAACAAAATCAAGGAGCCCCTTTGCTCTCCAAACACCTTCAGTGGGAAAAGGCTTTCGCGTCTGTTTCCCAGCCAAACAACCTGCACATATATCTTGCTTGCCCTGGATAGTAGGCAATCCAAGAACCATATTTGATTTTTGAAGTTTGGCCAAATACTTAAGATTGGGATGTCCAAATCTATCATGCCATACAACACTAATATTTTCCTCCACAATTAATTCATTCAAATTGACAGTAGCAAAATCAACAAGTCTATACAAGCCATTTTGTCCAATGCCTAGGGCTATGACTTTATCATTTTTGATATCAGACACAATGCATTTCTTTCCTAAAAAATTGACTGTAATGGGAGAGTTTCCAGTTAACTGACTGATTGATAGAAGATTTTTGTCCATCTTAGGTACACACCTAACATTCTTGACTATGAACTTTGCAACATTATTCAATATAATGCATATATCTCTTATCCCTTCTACAACATGTGATCTACCATCACCCAAGGAAACTGAATCTAAAAAATGTTCTTTTGTAGTGAAATTTACATACCAGTCTTTTCGACATGTAAAATGCCATGATGCACCGGAATCAAAAAAACCAATCACTGGTAGTCCTCTCATCGAAACATGATGCCATGAGAGCATATTCCTCAGATTCAACTTCAACTATTGCCACATTTGCATGCCATTTTGCCTTCTTGTTATGTGCTAGATCATATTGTCATTTTCTACATTATTTCTTAATATGACTAACTTTTTGACAATAATAACATTTTACCTTGAATTTCGGAGAAGATGAAGACGTATTTGAATGTCTTTTCCATTTCCCTTTGGATTGGGCAGCAAATGCACTTCCGATTGGCTAGAACTGGGCTCACTGAAGTGTGTCTGTCTGTGTTCTTTTTGAAGCAAATATGAACTCCCCTGATCAAAAGTGAGAGTGTCACTCTCTGTCATCAGGTGCAAAGCTTCCACAAACGATTCGTACGAAAGTGTCACGGTGTTCAGAAAAAGAGCCACCATATCACCGTCATCCACCGTTTTGTTGATCGCTGACAATTGGTCACGGAGATATTTCATCCGTAATAAGTGCTCTAACAGAGACCCACCTTCTAGCAGATTTTTCAAATAATATACACGACTCTTTTTTGAAGTCTGGTACTTGTTCTTGAGATTGGTCCACAATGCACTTCCCTATGCAGCATTGCGGACCTCCAAAATCATGTCATCTGACACAAAAAGTTTCAATAACAGGGCTTTATTATGACGTTTGTCATAATCGGCAAAATTCGTTGCTAGTCAGTGTTTCGTGTCAAGGATTATCTTGTCACAATCACGAAATTCCGCAATCGTCAAGATTTTGACTCCAAACATTATAATTTTACCCGTTTAAATTTTGGGCCTCAGGAAGGATGAGGTTTTGAATATTGCCCATTTTTCACTCCAAAAAATAATTATAAACCAATAAAATAAATTTCTCAAAATTAAACTATATATATATATATATATATATATATAATTATTATTATTGCCCTAATTTCATGCAATGTTCAAATACTCAAAAAGAAATATTATTAAGAAATCCAAAAAAAAATTGAACTCTCAAAATTTTAATTGGATTGTGCCTGTCCTTTTGACTTTTCTCGTGCCCTTGTTGGTTTTCGTGCAACCCTTCTTGAATGTGCTACGACTGACGCGGCAACCGCGACTGCAAACTGTGTTGCATGCCCTTCGTGATGAATGTCAAGCCATTTGGCGACTATGTTTTACCCTTCGACGATGTCCTTCGCGACATCATTTGTTTATCTTCTGCAACATCAAAAACCCTCGATGACTATGTTGGAATTTTTGTTACTGCAAAAACCTTCGACAGCTGTGTTGGAATTTTTGTGCATCGTGATTTGTGCTTTGATTGAAATTTTCACGATTACTACGACTCCTTCCATCGACTCTGCATGTCTTCTTCCACCGCAAACGTTTTCTAGATTATGCCTTCCGTTCCGAACGTTTTCTGGACTGTGCCTTCCGTTCTGTGATTTGTCAACTATCTTTCATGGGACTGTCTTTCCACAACTATTCAAAACAACGCAATGTTTGTCCATGAACTTGCCTTCCTCGTCCATGTCCTAACTGCGTTTTTCTTCCACAGATTTCCACAACCTCTACAAACTTGGCAATAACTCTCTTCTTCCTCCCATTCGTACCCTAAAACCAAGTTTCCTCGAACGACAAATCACCCGTACCATTATGGCTTTCTCGAGTGGTAGCTCTGATACCACTGTTAGCAAATGAAGAGATGATTGTGAAAGCACTTGATGTTTTGTGATTAATGCATCTATCTTATTTATGCAGTCCAGAATTAGTTACAATAGCAATTATGGAGGTTCCCTGTTAGAACTTAACTAGTTTTAGTTAAGTTTAATTACATTATTTAACAATTTTTACAAAAGTTAAGTCACAGGGACTCATTCATAATCATTTATCCATTGAATCTTGCACCATATTTGTCTAAATAAAGAGTTAGCAAACGAGGTTCCACAAATACAAATTATCTTGGGCAATAGATTTTAAATTGTGATTACTTCACTAGAATATATTGCGTTGCAATATGAAACCTCTTTTTGCCCTACCCTCCGTTTTTATGGTTTTTTTAATCGGATCCAATTCATTGTATAGCCACTATAAATACTTGTATTATGGTTTTAGTTTGGAAATTAGCTCACATTGAAATACCAATCCATTCCACCATTTGGCCATTAAAAGATCGCATACCTACAACTCGTGCCTTAGGTCATATCTTGAGAATCCTAAAATGAGAGGGTGAACAACCCACCCTGTGATATGCATAAAACTCACATCAAATGGTGCAAGTGCCAAAGTACTAGGGATAGCCACATCACCCCCTAGCACATGCATGTAATAGCATATGATGATATTTGGTGCATGGCCACCCCCTTCTATGCACTATTTATTTTTCTCTCTCCTCTCTCCTATCCCCTTCTCTCTTTACACACTATGTAAGTCGTTTTTTTTTTATGCTTTTCTCCATGGGAGAGGATCCCAATACAAACCTTCAATTTACCTATAAAAAAAAAGTGACATACCAATTGTATATGTCTCTATATTTTGAGTGTGATCTTTTAAATGATATCCACCACTTTCTTTTGTTTCTTCGTTGAGCTCAACAATTTTGGAAATAAATTATGCTCATCTCAGATTCAGTGTTGAAAGGAAAATTGAGTGGAGACTTATCATCGGATCAATACAAGGAATAGGATACCAACAATTGCAGATAATCTCAATGGTGAAGTACTAAAGTTTTTTGAAGCGCAATGGTGCACAAGAAGGAAATTCAGTTACTCATTATGTTTATTAAAAAATTTAGCAGCACCATTAGAGGATCCAATTTGTGCATGTGGACATGTCATTCTTGAGTCTTGACAAACATGAAACATGCAAGGACGCATCTAGGAGGGATTCCTCTTCGCTATATGATGCAATAAAAAAATCAGCAAGCAACTAGGCAAATTGGACAGTTAAAAAAAGGGGGAAGACGAATGATTGGTTGTATGAAAGGAGTAAACGAAAACGTAGGCATAATAAACTTGAGGTATAAAAAGTGGTTGGAGAGATACAACTAACCTTCATGACAATAAGCAGGTATACAAGGCCCAAACAAATGATGGTGACAATGATGAAAAGGACTGAAACAATATTTTAAAAAAACATTAAAAGCAATCTGTCCCATTTTGCAGACTATGAAGTTGCTGGAGACACGTGAAGTGCAAGATCATACTAGCAAAATCATACTACATGAAGCAGACCCTTAGGGTGCAGACTGATGCTCCAAGGAGCATCAACAAAAGGTTCGGAAGTTTGGGGTTTCAGTTCAGATTAATATAAAAAAATAAATATATTTATTAAAAAAATCAAATACACATTTGTTTTTGTTTTCTTTTAATTTTACATGTTTTTATTTAATTTTTTTTTTTAATTTCAGCGTTTTCTATAATGCTTATGTTGATCCTACATTACCGGATACACCCCTCCCAAGGCCTGGGAACACAGGGGATATGGGAGCGCAGGAAGAGCACGGAAGGAGCGCCGGGAGACGCCCAAGGAGCGTGCCTGGGCTGCGGATATGCTCGAGTACATTGCTCGCATGCTCCCGGGCGCCAAACTTATTTTTTTCTAAATTTTTTTCAATTTCACCCAATAAAAAGTCAAACGTGGACTTCAAAATACAATTAAAAACAAAATAAAGTGGATTCCAAACCCTAAAAACAGCATTCATACTCATTTTATCACAAGATAACAACACATTTCCCTTTCATTGCATTTTTCACTCTCATTGCACATTTTTTCACTCTTTTAATTTTTTCACTTGCATAAGCTTGAAACTCCTTGTGAAAAATCTACACCATTACCTCAACCTATTTGGCGCCAAGGAGCTTGAAGAGCTTGCAAGGAAGAGGATTCGCTGATTTAAGGTAAGTTTTTTAGATTTGTGATTTTTTTATTTTTTTGGTTTGTTATTAGTTTTAATTTTAATTATTTTTTGTTATTCTTTTAAGTTTTAACCATTATTTCCACAAATACCAAATGCAATGGTTATGTTTTAAATTTTAATAGCAATTGTTTTATTTTTTAGTTTTTATCATTGAATTTTAATAGCATTTTTTTACTTTTTACCAGGGGCTATAGGGATTTGTCAAAATGTCTTAGAGTGCAAGTGCTAGTTCGATGGAGCAAGGGATAACCCCCAAATTTGATCTGCGAACGCCTCTTTGGAAGTATGTGACAATATTAGAACAGATCCCTGGTGGAGAGTGTTTTCATTGACTTTGCTCAAAGTGTAATTGTAAATAGAAAAGCTCATATAGTCGAGTGAAATCTCATTTGTGTGCAATTTCTAGCACTGGAATCAGAGTTTGTGGTGGGTCCAGCATAAATAGAAAGCCGAGAAAAGGCTTGCCACAGGAAAATATCCTTGTATGCATCAGAGAACAAGAAGAGGCAGATGCCATTGTGGGGCAAAGGTCAAAGCATCCTTTGAAAAAGAATCACCACTTGTTGATCCATCTCATGCTAATGTGGTGACCCCATAACACCCCTTTCTTGCTACACCCGTTGCGGCCGAAAAAGAAGACAATTCACTTCTTGGTCGCAAGAGAACAAAAAATGCAGGGCCATTGGACAGGGCATTCCATAATAAACCCAGGGACATAGCAGAACATTGCGTGTTGTCTTTACGCATGTGGGCTGCCATTTAATGTTGTTAGATCACCATACTAGCAGGATATGGTGAAATCTATCAATGCTACCCTAAAGGGTTTGTTGTCCCAAGTTATGAAAAAGTGTGCACCACCTTATTGACAAAAAAAAAACGTTTAAAATGCATTCAAGCCCATCAGGGATTCATGGATCGAAACAAGGGTGTCCATCATTTCCAATGGCTGGAAAGATATGGCAAATAGGCTATTGATTAATGTAATCGCAATGAGGCCTAAAGGGGCAATGTTTTTGAAGGCCATTGATTGTGAAGAGCAAGTGAAAGGTGCACGATTCATTGTTGACATCCTGATAAAGTCCATTGAGGCAGTGGGGCCTCAAAACGTTGTCCAAGTTGTAATGGACAATGCTAAAAATTACAGAGTGCGGGCATGTTAGTTGAAGCAAAGTATGGGTATATATTTTGGACACCTTGGAATGTTCATTCCCTCAACCTTATGTTGC
Organism: Torreya grandis; assembly: GCA_037957365.1. Classification (NCBI taxonomy): domain Eukaryota; kingdom Viridiplantae; phylum Streptophyta; class Pinopsida; order Cupressales; family Taxaceae; genus Torreya; species Torreya grandis. The sequence continues at coordinate 2,022,226 of JARHVA010002203.1, forward strand.
AAAAATTGGGAACAAAAATTGACTGGATCAAACAAGTCTATGAAGAGGCAAGCAAGATCCAAATGTTCATAACCATCACATGTCCTAAGGCATCTTCAGGGCCTTCTCAAAATCGCAGTTGTTGAAGGTAACTCTTAATTTAATTTAATTTTTATAAGTTTATAATTTGTAGTGTTTTTATTTTTGAACATTTTTTTTAAATTTATTTGTTTTACTTTTGTATTAGGTTGCTGAGACTCGATTTGCCTCACACACCCTCGTCTTGAGACGACTTGTTGAGGTGCATGAAGCATTGAGTAGCATGGTCATCAACAACTTTTGGGGTGTATGAAGGCAAGCAAATAGTGAGAGGGCCACAAAGGTGAAAAGGTGGATTCTTGATGATGTGTGGTGGGAACGTGTGGAGTATTTATTGAGTTTTACTGAGCCCCATCGTCAGCATGTTGAGATATGTGGACATGGATCATCTATGTTTGGGTGAGCTTTATGATTGAATCGACTCAATGATTGAGAACATTAGATCCATCATAAATTCCAAAGAGTAAGATCCCACTAAGAGGTTCTTCAAAGAAGTTCACTTGCATCTCATTGAAAGGTGGAACAAAATGACCACCCAATTGCATCTTCTTATTTTTGCCTTGACACCCAAATACTACAATGCAGAGATTCTTTCTTTGCCCAAGAGGGTCGCACCATATAGGGATGTTGAGATTGTGAAGGAATATAAAGCAACATTCTCTAGAATCTTTCCCGATCTAGAAGTAGAAGACCAAGTCAAAGAAGAGTTTGTGCATTTCATATCCTCGATGGGTCACTCCCTTGGCGCTCTCCGTGACAAATACAAAATAGATGCTCACTTTTGGTAGTACCTCCATGGGCAAGCATCCACCCACCTCCAACCACTTGTAATAAAAATTCTATCACAAGTAAGATTTTAATTTTTTTACTCTACCTTTATTTTGACCTTTTCAATGTTTTGTTTTAACTTTTAATTTTTATAAATTCTAATTCACTTTGTGGCTTCAATACGCTGCAAGTTCCTCTTCAGCTGAGTGGAATTGGGTTACCTATGGCTTTATTCACTCAGTTAAACGCAACAAGTTCGCTGCAAAAAACGCAGAAGATTTGGTTTATGTGCATTCCAACTTGCATCTTCTCTCATATAAACAACCTCAATACAAGGAAGGGCCAACAAAGTTGTGGGATGTGAACCCAAACGTTGTCGATTTAGATGCCTTTGTTGCCTACCTTTCTTTACTTGACACAGAGCTAGACAGTGCTTCACATGACTTGCATAGTGGAGCTAGTGAGAGTGGCACTGTTGTTGCTTGTGGTTCTAATGAACCACATGATGATGAAGACATCGCAGTCGAAGATGAAAATGAATATAGTGAACAATGAATATGCTGATTTGTCTTTATTTTTGTCCATACATTGTAACATTTGGACCATGTCCCTGTTATAAAACTAATATAAGTTCGACTATTGAATATATTGTAACATTTGCACCATGTACCTATTATAAAAGTAATATAAGTTCGACTATTGAATACATTGTAACTTTTGCACCATGTACCTGTTATAAAACTAATATTTGGCATTGAATTATGAGTATATACTTTGTGATTATTTAACTTATTTGAAGTTATTTTGTTTCCTCTATGCATATTATGTGGTTAATTTTACTTATATCGCCATATTTTTATATTTTTAATTTTGATATATATTTTTGTATGGCCGTTTCCAGCTATATCCAAACCCCAAAAAAAAATCATCATATCCCCGTATCCGATTCTCATACCCATACCCGTATTGGTAACGTAGTGTTGATCCATAAGGATCCAAAATAAAAGTTCACTCCATCAAACAACCAAGAATTCAATCAGAACATAGTGGAAACAAAAAGTATTTTGTACAATGACAAAACCACCAAGTACAACAGAGTGGCAGGGCAGTTTCGAAAGTGGCATGCTGGTTTCACATGTCATGGCCGTTGCATTATCGGCATGGCAGTTTCATCCTAATGCTAATGGTCGTTTCTCTTGTTTCAAACAAGAAAGTAAAGTAATGGCAGAAAAGGTGTCTCTTCATGTTCTTTGGCAGTTGGAGGCCCTTTAGTGCACGGAAGGACACCTTGAGCATTGCTATCTTGTGAGAGACATAAACCAAATTGTAAAACAAGAGTGTGAGAAGAAGCATTAGTGAGTTCAAGTTGGTTCTAGGAGCAGAATTTGTTTGGTGTAGAGAGTAGCAAAGTTAGTGTGGCACTAGGGTGATTGTTGTATATACTCCGTTAGAGGTCTTTGTAACTACTATGGCCTAAGGGAGGAGAGAATGCTAAGCATTTGCCACTTACAGCTGGTTTTCCCCAATGGTGTTTCCAGAGTAAAACTTATTGGGTCAATTGTCTTGAGATATTTTTATTTATAGTTTTAATCTCTAATTATGCAACTACTACATTTTTTCATTTCCAGCAAATTAAGAACAGTAATTGCATTCTAATCTAAGTCAATTTTAATTTTAATTCAAGTAGCGCAGTAAACACATGTAAATTACCTACAAGCATTGAAACTTGAGAGATTATAGCTCATATGTTAAAAAAATAATTTCCAGACTTTTAATAAAATAACGTCCATACCGAGCCATACTGATTCAGTCTGTCCAAAATGTTTGGTCCAGAGTCCAGACTGAACCTTGACTAAGTCCGATCAGACTTGGTAACTATGTTTACAATGCAATATAGACTAGTCTTGGCCCTTGGGTGATGGTTAAGACATGTCGTTTTGGTGGCCAAGCTTCCATAACAAACTACATGGTCATTCTAACCATCCAACACTATTGTTCAACCATGTTTGTACTTTTTTCAATTTCAGGTGCACAAGGAGGACTTGATGTCCATATTTGAGATGCAGCCAGTTAGAAAGGAACAAAGTTGTAGCACTGAGCTTGTAGATTGGGTATGATATGGTGAAGCTTGCGTAGGATACAAATTTGTGTGCACGACTCTTAATAGTGAATTAGAGATTACATCAAATGGCAATAACCGTATGGATTTAGCCCTATGGGAGGTTTGATGTTGATTATATCAGTAATCCTTCCCTTTAGTTGCCATAAAGATCTTAACTTTCAAATAAGCCCTAAGGCTTGAGTAGCGATGCATTGCATCCCTAGTTAATAAAATTTTAATGGTTCCCATGGGACCTGCCAGACACCTGTACATGATCTTGCAGAGAATGATCAGGAGTTCAATTCTAAATAGTTTTGATTTACAAAGAACTTCAGCCCATGGGAATAATACTCTGAGTGTATTATAGGAAGCATCTTCTCCAATTGAGTGAAACACAAGGTCTTCATACTCTTAATGGGATACCTTGTTTCCAGCATTCCAATTTATGTTCTTGCTTTGCTCGTAGTGGTGGTTCAATTGTGGTGGATTATGTTCATGCCAGTAAGTCTTTTGATTCCCCACATTCGAGATTTGTTATTTCCCATCAACTCCCCCTTATATTGACCATGTCGTTTTTAGTATCATTCTCTGCACATCATTTTTATCCTTCTCACCCCTCCCCTAGGGTCCTCCAATATTCAGAAAATCATGATCCAGACTGATGCTTGGTATGCCATTGATTATGCCACCTGCCATTCCTTATTTTTGGATACTATCCTCTCTCCACCATCACAGCTAAATATAAGTAGCCCTTGACTCCATCATCCAGAGGCTATAAAAGTCATCATCCTTAATCACGTCATCCTTAGTGCTTTCCCTATGAATTGTTAGTACGATGAATAATGTGAATCCATGCATCAGAGGATCTTGTCATAGCCCATGACCCTCTTTCTAAACTATCCATGAATAAAAATTATCATCCTCTCCTTTGATGGAGGAAATATGAGTTTCTTCTGTCTAGGAAACTTAGGCTCCTTCATACCCTCCGTTATTCCCTCAAGGCCTTTTGGCGTACCCTCCTCCCAAGGAATAATCCCACTTCAGATATTTATCCCTGGGCATGGGTGTCTTAAGCAAGTTCTTTTTTTTCAAATTCTAGTTTAGCAAGTAATTCGAGTCTTCTCTCCTCCTTCATATCTTTTATTCATTCCATGTAATATTAGGAGAGCAAATTAGATGTTATGTACCAGCAAAACAGAACATTTTGATTGGGCCCAACCTTTGTTTCAAAAACATGGGATGAATTCACTTCTCTTCCTTACGTAATTATTTAATGAGTTTGTTTGTTTAGAGTTCCCACCTCTTGGTTGCAACACATCTTATATTCCACTCATAAGTCTAATGATAGTTCTAAATCAATAACATTGGATTATTATGATTGGAAATACATTTGTCAAACTTTATGCCACGATTTCTAACATGAAGCTTTCCAAGTACTTGGAGCATGGTAATCTCAAAGCAAGGGAACAAGAGGGCTTCAAGAGAGACCTGCAGACTATGAATTTTTTTTACTGTTTAGAGTCTAGACTATTACTGGGGAGGCTCTTACAAAGTCTTCCAAAGTCTTGTCTTGTTTTGTAGACTTCAGGAATGCCTTCGACTTTGTTCCGAGACTTGCTTTTCTAGAAAATACATGTTGGTATGGTTGAACCTTTCATTCTTACAGTAAGGAGGGTCTATGAAACAATTGTTGTCCAATTCCAAGCTTCCCATTGTCTCTAACTTTTGTTAAGGGTACGATTAGAACAAAACAAGATTTCCCAATCTTACCTACACTCTTTAATATTTACACTTATAAGCTTGAAGATTTTATTTTGTAGTATGCTCATGTTGATGTAGTTGCACAATACATCGAGTTTTGATTGCTATACCACTTTTCTTGACGATATGTTCCACATCTCTCACTCTCCTGACAGTTTAAAAAGACAGCATAATGCCCACACTTGCTTTTATGAGATTTTCCAGCTTGAGGCTAACTATAGTAAAATTGAGGCCATGGTCATCAATAACTCCTCTTTCTAGGCACACACTACTAGTTTTTTCTTAATCTCTACAGGTTCATCAAACTTGGGTGTCCTATGATTGTCTTGCCTAGGCCCAATAGCCTTGAAAACTTCTCTATGGCCTCTCATAGTGGTGTTTGAATATTTCATCGGTTCTTTTGGCCCAAGATTTGTTTAAACATGTGACAACATTGATTTCTAGTCTTGGCCTCCAGCTTTAATCTTCTTTAGCTCTTTTCATTGTGTCTTCCCCTCACATGGCTATTTGTACTTGTACATGGATTATATCATTTGAGGTTTACCCCTTTTTGGTGCACTCTCTCTAGATTTTTGTAGATTACATAGATTTAGTGTTTAATTACTTATAAAAATCTAGGGGTCTTTAAATTTAAGCACATTTCTATTGTAACTGATTTTTTTTCATGTCACATTGACCTACTTTCATAATTTTATAACATTAATATAATTTTTACCTTTGTTTCTCTCTATTATGTTTCTTTCTTTTTTTCTATCCCAAATGTGAATATCCTCATATCTAATATGTATTGGAATTGGTTAAGCTTGGATATAGCCCAAACACATATCTAGGACATATATGTATTTGGATATAACCTAGATAAGGTTGGAAGACGCATATCAAGTATGCTGATGGGAGCCACGAAACCTGGCCTATATGTTCTGATGAAAACGCAAAATCTACATGATTAATAAGAGGAAATGATTAAATAATGTGTTGTACTCTAATTGACTGATATCATCATAAACAACCTGAGTCAGATACAAAATATGAGAAATTCGGCGATAAGCATTCATTATTGTTCTAATATGGATATCCATAAAACTCCACCATATCCAACCTTGGAAGTAACTTAAAAGCAATAAATACCGAGCCTAATAAGTGCATTATACTTTAAAACATACACTCGGAAGGGTTTCAAAACTCGAGCTATATGTCCAAATTTGACCAAAGGAACAAAAGGCCTCGACCTAATGAGGAATGAACAATTAGCTAATGAAAGATATTGTACAAAGTTTAGACGAGAACCTGTAGGCCAACTGTCATGCTTAAAAGATCAATATCATTCTTTCCAGAGATCAAAGTAACAGGCTTCTCCAGTGTGATACTTGACTTGCCACTATTACCGGCTTGGCTTCCTACAAGTAAAATTTAATTATCAGAAAACCTTACTCAAATGATTAATTTAAATGCCAAAAATTGCAAGCTTTACAAAGAATACAAAATGATATTCATGCCTTGCAAAGAGTAGATGACCAAGACACTGCAAATCATATTTGAATATTTTTCAAGATTTCTAATTTGAAAAATGAAAAAACCCTTTGGTGCCTAACCGCCATTAGAAGTGCTATTGGGAAGTAAAATGTAATCTCCTCGCTTCTAATCAATGCTCTTATTTTAGACATCAAGATATCTACTCGAATGTACCTCAAGTGAACACGTGTTAGAAGACAGGATATTTGCATGCAGACATTTAAGTGTTTAGTAGAATACATAAAACGACCAAAGTTTATCCTATGAGAAACCATACGCATAAGCATCCGAGAAGAAAGAATCCCTATAGCATCGCGTATTAAATTCGAAATGAAACAAATGATTAAAAAAGAAACAATAAAATTGTTGGAAGCTCAATTTATAAAAGAATATCAAGGCCATAGATACACAAGGCTAGAAAAAGGATTCTTAGAGAAATACTAGTAAGAAAAGAAAGAAAAAGCGCGGGCAACCAAATAATGGGGAATTACAAACAAGGATCTACAGAACACCATCAGCATAGGTATCCTATTTGTTGACAAAAAATTAAAATGTGGTAAGCTTGTAATGTGTTGATTAAGCCAATGAAGAAATAAGATAAAATAGCTGTTTATTAATATTAACTTCAAAAATGGATGTTATTAAATCTGCATAGGACAATGTGATGGGTGCATTGGGGTAGACTCTGAAAAGGAGACACTTTCTAATAGAAGCACAATTTTTAAGTTTTAAATGGTACCTTTTGACTTCACAAATTTCCTTCCCCTTTTATGAGATTGATGACTAATCATTTCAGAATTTTTGTTGTAGTCCTATATGATAGCATCAGTGAATATCAGAAATGCAAGGATGAATATTAAACAATTTCCTTCAAAGGAGAGTTTTAAATAAATTAGATCAGTGGGGGATTTTAATGATAGATTTATCTAGATAGAAATGAAATGGAGCAGATGTTTTCTCCATCTGTCCATAGTTAAATTTTATGCTCAAGCTTCAGGAATCATTGCCTGAAAAAGGCAAGCAAACAAAGGTGGTTTCGGAAATTATAATTGACAGAAATAGAGAGCGAATACATTGGAGATTTTCTTAATAAACATCATTCGAAAGAGAGAGGTACAAGTTCAATAAAATGTGACTTAGTTACTACAAGGGAAAGAGTGATTTAAGTTTGCAATGATACATAGGATTGACAAAATACTAGATTTGTTCTCTGAAAGCTAACATGTAACAAAACACACAATAAATGCTTAAATTTTAATTGAAGAAATGATATTTTTTGTATTTACCAAGGAAGATTTAAGTGCCACTGATCTCAAGTTTACAACAAGTCTATTTCAAAATATTTTACAATTTTCAAGTACAACTCTGAATTTTAGTAACATAAAACATCCTCAAACAAGTGAGAAAACAACAATATACAAAATAGTGGACGGTGTGGGTTAAATGTATGTGGCTTGCAAAATAATCTATAATGAAGAATATTAGAAATTTTTCAAACACAATTATCAAACATTTCAATAGTATCATATCTACATATTAATAAAGGTGTGTTATCTATGGGAACAATTAGTTCCTAATTGCTATCTTGATCTGGATAAGAGGCAGACTTCCCCCCTCAAAACGTTGGAAAAAAAGAAAGGAAAAATAAGTTGCTCGTATGATCCATACATATTGAATGCAAAAATGCTTTCATCACAACTCTTTTCCTTTGTTTTCATCTTAATCCATAAGTCAGAAGGTAAATAGCTCGGGAAGGACATATTTGAAAGGTTCAACAAAGAAACAAAACACCCTGATTGAATTTTGCTTCCATTGCAACAAACTCTGGATTTTGCCAAACATCCTCTAGACATGTAATTGATTGATAACTCAAATTTAGATTGTTTTATAAACAGCAAATCGATTGAAAACCTTTCTATAAGCCTCCCAGGTGATCCGGGTGTAGGTGGATTCGCAATATCATTTACTTAAAGCTTGGTCACGAGGTCAAATCTAAGGGGTAGAAAATTTGAACAATATATAAGGTAAATGGAAATAACCCCTTTGGGCTTCCACAGGAGGTTTCTCATAATCCAAATTGGCATTTCACTTGGTCATGCCCTAAAAATAACCATTACATTTATAATGTCTCATGAGCTGTAGAACTCTTCCAATAGCCTTTTGGCACATCAAGCTATAAGAGTTTTCGCAATCAACTGTCTTAAGAGTGACAAGAAACTCTCCATTTTCAAAATAAGCCTCAACGTACTACAATGCTTCCCATAAGTCTTTACATCAAGTACCTTCTCAAATACATCAATAAAAGTGCACCTCATGATGCTATTTATACAAATCTAAGTGCTAAGACATCTCTGTAGTTTTGATTAACAATGCTTTCAACATGCCTGAAACATATTAGGCAACTTAGGCCCCAACCCCTGCCTTCTAATTGGCATATGCAGCACATAGTGGTCATTCTAGCTAACTTGAGGGTTGAATATGGTTTTTCCAATTACTTGACCAGTCAGCTATTGTTCCAGTTTGCCCTTGGTTTAATGGAATTCAACATTTCGTTCTTAGTTATAACAACTTGAATTGATTTTTAAGACTTCCAAGACAGGCAATTACTTTTCAAACAGGCAGAAATTAGCAACTATGTGCAATGAAAAGAACATTCTCCTCATCAATACAATCTTTTTGATATATATCTATTTTAGATTCCAAGGCCATGCATTGAAAATAACATGTATTTTAAGTTTAAACATATACCCAGAAAACAAAAATAAGAAATCAACAAAAACCTGGGAAGGCTGAGGTATCATTGGTATGTTTTTTTGTCAGAATGGACAGTCCCAATAAGGTACACTGTGTAAAGAAAAAAATATCTCAAATAGCATTTGATTTTGGAAGCTTGATGGCTCTAGAAGAAAAATATTATTAAGAAATCAAATTATAGATTCCTTATTTTAATATTTATATGAAGAGTACATTAAATAGCTTGTAAATTCACGGATATCATATAGAAAACCACCACAAGCTAGAGAGGGCTTACAAGACATGACATCAAAACCACCAGTAATGTTAGTGCCAGAGAGAGGGAGGATGCTAACCGAAAATCCTGCTTCTGAATTGGAAAAGCTTTTTGTGCAGGTAACACCTCCTAAGCCACCTCTTTCTTACAATTGGTTCCTCATTTTCATATTTATATCAAGAATGTATTAAATATCTTGTAATTTAACGGACATCACATAGATAAACCATAAACTAGAGAGGGCCTGGATGAGGACTTGCACTCCAAATCCTTCTTATGGAAGGGCAGAGCTTTTGGTGCATGAAATGCCCCTCGTAAACCACCTCTTTTGCACATTGTTATCCATGTGGAATTATCAATGTCTACTAATGACCAAAGTAGGTCGATGTGGCTCAAACATATAGCAAATGAGCAACACTAGACAAGTCAGAAAAGATATGTCCATATGATCCAAGTACAAATTACTGTGTGAAAGGAAGGTCCCTCAATGAACATGAGAGGGGAACGGATAGAGACCAAAACTAGCTAGAAACCATGGATGGAGATCAAAGTTGGCTCTTGTCTTTGTCAAAGTCCGGAGGGGAAGGACCAACTACTTTATCATCCATTATCACGAAAGAACCAATACAATATCCAATGATGTCCATAGGAGACTGACCAAGGCTAAGTGTGAATAAAACAAAAGGACTCACTAGCTGGGTAATCCTGGAAGAAAGCAGGGCTCATATAGCAATAACTTAAAACTTAAACTACACCTTATAATGCAACAAATTCTTGCAATAGATGAGGATTCACATAGCACAAACTCTTGGAATGCACAAAGATGTTTTACTCATTTGCTACTTTCACTCTTATTTCTGCACTTGTGTTCAGAAGTTGGTTTGAGTAAAAAATGACAAAAATTATACAAGCTATCCCATGATATTCTTATACTCACCAAAGATATTATATACATATTACAGTGTCATATGTCAGAGTTTCATATACCTCAGGTATCTGTTTTTAAGCCTAGTCAGTTTTAATATTGATAAAATGCTTTTCCAATTACCTGCATATTGTCCATTGATAAAAACATGTAAAGCATGTCCCAAGGATTCTACATGAAGAACTGGTTGTGTACCATCCTTGAGAAAACCTTCGTCGTTATTAACTTGGATACTGTCAAATAACATGCAAGTTTGTCATATTAGTATGATATACAAAAGCAAATGGAAATGGAAGTACTTGCCTGCCAGCATGCAAAGTTTAGTGGATTTTTAACATTGTTAATAAAATACTACTTGCATCCTGTTCTGATTAAGAAATGTAACTATAAGCCGATGATATTATGCATCGTGCTTTTTATTTTTTTTTGTACAAGACTGTAGGTGTAAAATATATCGACTCGTTCAGACAATAATATAACCTATTTTCCTTGATTCTTCTCAGGACTAGCAACTGACAAGAAAAAAATTGAATGCAGCTGTAATAAATGCCTTCTTACCTTGTTGTGTACCATAAGTAGTCACTAGAATCTGCTGTTGTATTTATTTGCTCTACCAAGCCGGACTTGGATAATCCATTGTTTCCCCAAACTCCTATTGGCTCTTGCAGCCAACTCCAATTTGGGCTTACCATCTCTATGCCTGCTATTTTTATGGAACCAGAGCCTGCCAATGTTGACTTCACAGACTCCATTTTTATAGAAGTCGTTTGGGAGCTAATCTGCAATCATTGGGTACACATGTAATACATGTTAACAGACTACCTCCAGATAATGGAAACTTTCTTTACAGTGTAGAAACATGGTAAATGATTATAGTCAGTGCTACAGAAATTTAGAGCACAGCTGCAAAGGACTCAGTGTACAAGCAATTCTATCTCACTGAGCCAAAACGTGGGAAGCACCTTTCCAAAAACCCCATTTTTGTGTGCCAGTTCTGACTATGCTAACATTTTTTAAACTGTTTTATCTGTTGCCCGATAAAAGTCAAGAAACCATTGTAAAATCCTCGTTAACATGAATTGAAAACCTCCTTTGTTTCCTCCTAGAATGATGCACTTTTAAGAAGCAATGATACTCAATCATTTTACAGGACACCTGGTTGTACCAGACTCCTAGTGAGAGATGCTAACTTTGATCCGACCATTTCATTCTTCACAAGCACCTTTTGATGTATTATTCATGGTCCCCCAAAAACAAAGACACAAATACAAAGTAATGCACGCTAATGAGGTTCTTTTTTTTCAACAATTTAAACACCAGTGCTAATAGATTCACTCTATGAACTAAATTGGTCTTCACTAACATTTGGCTACTCTGCATCTCTCGTCTAAGCACTGATTTGGGCAATAAAAACAAATTTCTATTTGCCCTCATACATGTGTTAATTAGCTTCAATATCCAACATTCAGTGTTATCAAAATTTCGTATCTTCTAGAACTTGCAAGATTACCAAGAGAGAACATTTACATGATATTGCATAGCAGGTAAAAATTTGAGACACGTCAATACTCACAGTATCAACATTTACTTGAATTGTATATTCACTAAAATTGATAACTTTCATTTGTAAAATGCTAGGATGTTTGGGGTGGATTTTTATTTTTAAGCAAATAAATTTCAGTTTTAAGGTTAGATTTTTCGCAGTGCAATAATATATAAAAACATTCAGGAGTCACTGCATAACAATGTTTTCATCCGACATTTCGGATCCCACTACTGGATCCATCCTCTGTATTGGCCTATGCTTCATCCTCTTCTCCCTGAAAAAGGATCCAATAGTGGGATCCGAAACATCAGACAAAAACATTGTTACATAGTTGAATCCAGAAGAATTTTATAAATAAAATGTTTCTAAGCTTTCCTCAAAACAGGACACCAGCCAATGTCCAATGACAAAGGGCTCCAGAGGGTACATTTGAATTACCTTAACATTCACTTGACAGCATTACGTAAAAATGTATCTTATTTAGTATTCCAGTCTTTTAAGTTTTTGGAACTGAGAATTTACAAGTTGTTTAGTTTCCACGCCATAAATTTTTAGTGCTCCTCTTGGATCACAACATATAAGTCCCTTAAGCACATTTGGAAGCAGTTTCAAGCGATGGACCCCCCTTACTCTAGTATTTGTGTTATATCCCCCAGGTCTCATGGGATCACATGCAAGATGGGTGCGACCAAAGCAGTAGCACACACGGCTGACGGTGGAAGCTCCCCTAGTGATTAAGTTAGAACTCAGAGGATGTTTAGAAGCCTCTGCACATGCAGTGTGCGCTGAGTGTTGCTCAAAAACTCTAGATGCATAAGTGGTGTGCTCATTTTATTCTTTGGGATTAATGATGATCAATTTATGCGGGCTCAATCCCAAATAATTTAATCTATGTGCATATTGGTCTCATCACAATACTAGACCATTCAGAGAGATAAATTGGAATTAGTTCCTCTACTTTCGTTGTCAACCGTAGAGAATATATCTAGTATTCTTGAGGCTTATAAAACACCGTGGAAACAATATTTTGCTATTCTAACCTTGTCAGTCATGAGGTAGTATCTGTAGCCATTTCCTGAAGGCTATTTGCAGTTGCTCCAGAGTGTCTGCTATTGCCATATGCTAATTGATATTTTGCACTGAAAAGAACAAACAGTTTCTTGAGAATGAAATACAAAGATTTGTATTTGAAAAATCCTCTTCACCACTAAAACAGAACCTGGGAATTTATCGCTTAAAGGAACATACTGTTTAATGCATATGCATCCAATATGACATTACATGGAAATAAAATTAGAGTTTGTTATAGCAACAAACACATACTGGTTTATGGCACTAACCTCTTTATTTGGCCTAGAAAGAGAGAAATTATATTAATGTTCGAGTAACCAAAGTAAGTCAATAGGACGACAAGAATACCTTTTAGATATTTAATTTTTTGTAACATTTTTCTCTGCGCAGAGTATTTAATACTCAAGTCACCCGTTTATGACTATTTTACAAGTAGTCATTTCTTTTATGAGCAGTCACACATGTACATTGATAATAATCACAAGGCGAGGAAACCCACAAAGCACACAAACACCTCTAAGCTTTGTTAGTAGTGGAGAAGAGGAGGATGCTAACACATGAACCCAGGGACTTGCACCCCCAAGTCATGCTTCAGGTTTGGCAAAGCTTTCGTAGCATGTAATGCCTTATAAGCCTACCTTGTTCATAATTATTACCAATGTCGGGCAATCCATTCTTAACACCTTTTCATATTTCTATAACTTAATTCTATAAAAATCAAATGCAATTGTGAAGGTAAAGATAGCATAAGTACAGTTCAAGAGTCAAATTATATGTTCTAGTTTGGATCCTATCCATGTCTCCTACACATTTGGCTTGAAACCACTGTTGGTTAAAGAGTCTAACAAGATGCATAATTCATTCCACAATTTATAAAATCTGTAAACAAGCATGCATAAACCTATAACAAAACTATAACTATAGCATCTTCTATCTTTCACTGTTCAGAAAATTATTTCTGAAAATACAATGCATCATAGCTATGATATGAATTTTAATCCATACCTGTGCGGTATTTAAGACAACGTTCTTGCAATCTGGAAGGATGCTAACAGACCAAGCCGGCAAATGATAAGAGATTCCTTTGAAATTCACAGTTGCATCAGAATGAGTGTCTATATTAGCAAGAAATGCCGCACAGGTTCCTGATCCGGCTGAGTAAACATGCGCCTGTAAAATCAAAATCAGATATTACAAAATTTCATTTTGCCTCTGTGATTTAGAAGCATAAATATGCATTCATATTCAACACACTACCAACAATCATATGTAATTTTATAAGGATTAGTGTCATAGTATAGTCAATATGAAAATTAATATACCTTTCAAAATAAAATGGAACTAAAACTAAAAGGCATGCTGGTACTTAATGATATGTAAGTTGTTAAATCTTAGTCCTGTGAAACTTTAACAAATGCACTAATGCTATTCAGCAAACCAAGCTGGATCCGAATCTTTTCAAGCTGAAAAACCTATAATAGACCTTGCCCAAACAGAAGACCATAATTAAGTCAGCAATGGTTGCCGAAATTCAAGTACCGCAAGCAAGCCACAACATAGATCTATCATGAAGTGGCTTTAGATAGAAATGTCATTTTGGATGAACTATCAACTATCTTAATTAAGCATACATAATTGCAATCACTCATCATGCAATTAGTTAGTGCATATTATAACATCGAAGGTTAAATATATCAACATGCATTAAAACGTACTCGTTCAAGTTATAATATTTCTTCATTCGGCTTCATGATCTTAGCTCAACTCAAAGACAGCATAAACTAAAATGTATTTGATTTTTACTTGTAATATTTAATAGTAAAGAGATATAGCTTTAAGCATTCTTAACAAAGATGTTACCAGGACAAACATTCAAGCTCTTGGTTTACAAAACCAACATTTCTCGTTATCTTTGAACCATAAACACAAGTATATGATTTCAAATATTAATACTTCATGAAGGAAAAGACAGACTTGAAAATAATCGAGTAGTAACTAAACTAAGGAGCATTCTCATTAAGGAAAAAAAAAGTTGCACAACTAAGATAAATACAAAGCCATATACAACAATTAACTTTGAAATGCCTAAGACACTGCTAATTGCACTTCCCTGGCCCTTATGCATTTTACAAATAGTCCATCTCCAATATCTTGAGCAATTCCCTCTTTAGTCCATTACATGGGCTGATGAAGAGAGACTTATTCCTTGTTTCCAAGGATAGAAAGAGCGATTTTCATGAGAGCAATCAATGACAGACTAGCATAGCTTGGATACACATGCTGCTTCCTCAAACGTGTCAGATGTCCTCAACGATGTAATTGTTTGATCCTTTGACAAGTTAGAAACATGTTGAATCATTTTATCATGTGCCCAAAATCATCCATAGCATAATGGGAACTATATTTAAATACTTTCCTGTAGAAAAAAGATTTGGTAAAGTAGTAATTCTTTCACGTCACATATGGTCCTCTGAATGATATCACTTACAGATGAATCATCTAGTGTACAAACGCTTGGGTGCATCAAACTTTATGGTAAAAAGCCAATGCACCATTTGAATTTAATCGTATAATAACTAGTTTTCTAACAAACTTCATACTTCTTCACGTTTCTAACTTAAATGTTGCATTGCACTTGCTAGAACCAAAGAAATCATATGCTTAATAGAGTTAAAATGTTCCTGTTTGTGAATAAGCAGGAAAAAATTTACATTGGTATTGGAAATAAGGCGTAAAGGAAACTTGCCTCTTGTGCAGAACCAAGTTTAGTGTATGTGGGTTCTGCACTTATCAATGCTGCTTCACAAAGTTTAATGGCTTTGTGAAGCTCCTTAAGGAACCCCCATTTGGGTTGTCTCAAAAGTCCTGCACCAATAACAATTGGAAGATTGAGCAATAAGGAGAATCCAATAAAAAAAGATCTTGTTGCTTGAAAATATTTGCATTCAGGTCGTTTCATATTAATCAAAGCTTCACATGCTTGTGCTTCATGGTGTTTGGAGCTGAAAATTTATACCGTAAGGAACAAACACACGCTTCAATTCATTCATATCAGCTATCAGAAAGAAGTACATAGAGGTGCATAGTTCATAGCAAATATCCATAAGGGAACTAAGCATTAAATTAATTTACATCTTCACAAATATGTGGATTTCATCTCTAAGGTTCAATGGTCTATGATTTAAGTCCCAAATTTCCCATGATTGCTTTCAGAATAATGAAAAAAAGTTAGCAAGTACATAAATGGCTAAAGGCACCACCAGACTAGAATACTCTTATCTTCATATAGTTATTTGGATATATCATTCCCTGAAAAACAATAAGAATTGCACCAATACAAATCAGAAAAAACATGATTAACTCAGTAAAACTCACAAATTATACTCTAAGATCCATCTAGAAAGGAATCAAGAAATTGGAAAAAGGGCCTCATAAATGTCATTGCTGAACTTACCCTGGAACTCTTATAGCTTCAACCAAAAAATCCCATGTTATGTAGTTTAATTTCAAACAGAAGAATTTGATATTTTGTGATCATACACACACGCACATGTGCAACCACACACACACACACACACCCACAGGCACAGGCAACAGGCACGCACGTACACACCCCTGCCTATTTTATGATATTTCACACATTCAAACCACCTGCCTAGCTATGCATGTCTGTGTGTGTGAGAGGGTAGGTGTGAATATGTATATGCATGTGTGTCTGTGCTGATTATCTCAAATTCAATATAGTCCAACCTTGCAGCATGGATTGATATAGCAGAGTGGTTTTTTACTGGATTTGGATATTAGGAGAAAATCAAGGTGCTTTTGCATGTGGATAGCACGATGCAGATCTGGATTATTCTGCTATTCCTAGAGCATGAGATTCAGTTTTAGAGGTCAAGAGTCAATGCTTGATGCAACTTAATATAGTGACTCTGTTTGGAGCCTCCTATCTTTTTTCTGTTAAGACATTGGATTTGTAATCGTTTGTCTACCTGTAAGTAGAGTTTTGATTTTTTGCTCATTGGATACAGGATTTGGTCTCTGGTCTGCATAAGTTTGTGACTGATTTCATGTGCACGAATCTTTTTCTGCATTAAGGCCTTGTATCAAACTAATTTATTTTTAGTAGAATCTAGAACAAACCCTACAACATAGCAACTAGCTATAACAACATTCAATTTCTCCAACTAGTGCATTAAATGTTATCGAAACATCATTCTAAGAAATTTTTAAAGGCAAACCACACAGAAACTATGCCTTGGCTTTATCGCCTAGTTAAATTTTAACTGAAAAAATCAAAATATGGAAACTTTTCCTGCAAAAACTTTACATTACTTTGTGATTCAAGCATCCTTCAAAATGTCGGTTAGATGTTTGTCAAAATGTTGGTTGGATGTTTGGACGATGTTCATTGATTGAGAAAACCCTCTGCTTTTGAGCTTTTTTGCAGAGAACCAAAAATTCAAAACAAATGTAGAGACTAGGAAGTCAGAATAGAGTATTTATTTTCTTGGTAACAAAAATAAATAGTCCCAATGTTATCTCAGCAGGTTGAATGGATGAAACTTAATAGCATTGCATAATTATATACACCAAATTTTTATCAACGTGGTGATTTATTCATGCATTCCTCCTATTAGCACCTAGCGTTTCTCAAGTAGTTGTATTTATAATGGATTGAACTGTCTTAGCTCAAGATACTAAAGTTCGGACTAATTCAACATCATAACCACTGCACAAAAACTAGAAGACCTTATGTCCAATCCACATTTTTGGCACTACTTTGCTTCAGGCAAGTGCTTGAGAACTCATACGTACTTGAATTACATCAACATTAACTAATTAGACTCTTTAAACTATAGCAAAGATAACATTTGAAACTAAAAAAGTATCCAGGTGAATCATTTTGCATGGGACAGGTAATTTGTGCAGTTTGCTCCTATGGATGTTTTGTCTGGTTAGATGAGTGCAAATTCAAATGTTGTTCAATTGTTATTATATATATATATATATATATATATATATTGAAAGATACGTTTTATACTAACATAAAAATATTTAAATCAAAGAAAACAAAGAATGGATGAGCATATACAAAGACGGTCATATCCTAATCCTAAGAGCAACAAGGGCTGAAATGAAATCAGAATAAAAAGTGGGTCCAGAGCCTGAGCGTCCTTGACAAACAGAGCCCCTCTAGCAAGGAGCTGGTGGCATACCTCATCCTTCCACGTAGAGTAAAAAGTAGACACAGAGCTGTCCTCGTGAGCAAAGACAGACTGACACCTTATTTTCCATAGAATAAACAAAGCAAAAATCCTTATACAATGCCATATAAGGAAAAAATATTGTATTAGCTTGAGAACGACGATCTCCAAGAAGAGCAGAACACAAGTGAATCCTGCCCTGGAGCAACCCAGCTAGCTGACACTCAAGGTATCTCCAGCATTGCCTAGCAAATGGACACTCCCAAAAGATATGGTTCATCATCTCCAAGCAATGACAGACACAATAAAGGCCATATGAAAGCCCACTCTTGCATAGTCTGGACTTGAAAGGAATCCCCTGATAGACCACCAGCCAAGCGAACACTCTTAATTTGCAGGAAAGCCTAAATGACTAAACATTGTGCAACCGACAAATCCATCTCTCCTCTGAATCAGTGGGAGAGCTAGCAAGCATTCAGGACCCGGGATAGAGTACATATGACAAGAATCATAATGCAGAAGTGGTTGATCAAAGCACCACCTCCAATCCCTCCAAAGCGGACCAGGCATACCAATATTCCTTTCAAATAACTTTGTTTCCAGAATAAGCCTCTTCAACTCAACAATTGAAAGACAGTCCCAGGGTAGGAGACCAAACTCCCGGGCAAGAGAATGCCAATCCTTCTAGGTACGAATAGTGGAGTCCCTCAAGTCTCTCCAAACAAACATGCCCTTCCTGCTCAGCCTACAAGTATGCTAGCAAGGCAATTCCACAATACATGAACCCTGCTCCCTTTAGCTCTAAATAGGACGGCACACAAGGTCCCATCCAGCCCTGTTGCGCTCCCAATGCCAACAAATCAAACCAGCGACCACTTTCCAAGCAAACCAGATGCTCCTAAAAAAGGGGGAGCAAGTCACAAGGAAAAGAAGAGGTGAAGAAAGGATATCACATAACCCAAAAGTCCCACAGACTGTCGGAATGTTCTGCGGAGATCATCCCATGTCAAAACCCATTTGGCAAAAAGAATGCACCCCTAGGTGGCAACATTAATCAAACCTAGGACACCCTCACTCTTGGGCATGATGCAAACATCCCAAGGAACTAAAGGAAGGTCTCTCTCCCAACCATACTCAGACCACAGATAAGCCCTCAGAATTTGCTCAAAATGTCAGAACTAAGCTCTGCTGGGGAACCAACAACAGACATAGTAGGTATGAGAAGCCTGAAGAATGCGAACAACAACCATAAGCTTGCCAGCAAATGGAAGGTCCTTGTGATTCCAGACGTGAAGCTTACTCCAAAGCCTCTAGAGACACTACTCCCACATGGAAACAGGCAGCAGGGTGATCCAAAAGTACTACCCATTGACCCAAGGAACGTACAATAATCCCAAGTTGGATATAAGACCATGCTGCAGGAATCCAATCTGGAGAGGTATCCAATCCGACCAACCAGAAGTCCATTTTGTGTGCACTAACAACAGCACCAGAAGCAAAGCAGAAAGTGTACAAACAAGTAATACCTCCATCAATTGAATCCCAATCTACTCTAACAAAAAGAAGAGAGTCATCCGTAAAGTGATTATTGGCCATCTATGAGCCATTTGAAAGTTGAATGCCACAAATTTGGCCTGCAACATGGGCAACATCCAACAAATAGCCCAATGCTTCTACTATCAAGCTATACAGATAAGAGGCCAAGGGGCATCCCTAACAAATAGAACGGTGAAAGAGGATCTGCAGAGACAAAGGCCGAACCATTCGAGATGAGGGTAGAGATCATGTCAACACAGCGAAGGCCAAAGCCCAAGTGGTCAGCATCTCCGAAAATAAGAACCAATCAATCCAATCATAAGCCTTGTCAAAGTCAATTTTCACAACAAGGGTCTACTATCCAACTTTTCTAGCCCACTCCATAGCCTCCCAAGCAGAAACAAAAGTATCAAAGTTAAATCTCCCTTGAACAAAGCCGATTTGCTCCTAACTCACCACGTATGTAGCAACCACACGAATCTTCAAGGCTAGGGCCTTTGCCAATATCTTATAAGCAATAATAAGCGAAGTAATAGGACTCCGACCCACAATAGAGTCTTTGGATGCATTCTTAGGAATAAGCTTGACCAGCCCTTGATTGAGAAACTTAGAGGCACCCCAATGAGAAGATCTCAAAAGCCAGATAGAAGAAATCATCACCAATTGTATCCCACATGGACATGTAGAACTCACAATGAAGTCCATCCAAACCCGAAGACTTTATTGTTCTGCATGGAAAGAACCGAAAAATGCAACTCCTCCTTAGTGAAGTCTCTATCCACTCTATCTCTGTCACAACTAGAAACTTTGCGGGGGACAACTCTACAACAAGCATCTCTATCAGCCCCCACTGCATTCGTCCAGAAGTAAGGAGCAAAGATACTTTGGAAGTGTTGACTAAACATAGCTCTGACCTCTGAAGGATCTTCAACAAGGGAGCCATCCACCTATCATAAACCAACACCCTCTCAGTAGCAACCTTCCTTTTGAGGAAGTTAAAGTAGAATTTCGAGCCCTCATCCCCCTCCTAGATCCACCAAAGACGAGAACAAATTCGTGCACCCCTAGAAATATAACCCTCACCACGACAAACAACAGCTTCCAACTTCGCAACTTCCTCATGGAGAGAAAAGTTATGCATGTCCCTCTTCAAGATAAGTGCAAATCTCCTCGAGAGGTTGACAAAAGCCACCCGCAACTCCTTCCTTCACCTACTACGCTATCATACTGCCCCAACCTCTAATAAACTTAACCGTGTGACAAACAACAACCTCCCACCATAAAATCCGAGCGTGATTCCCAAGCAGGCAAGGAGACAGGTTCCAAACTCTATGAACAAGTGCACAAAAATCATCAGACTCCAAATGGGAGACATTCAACTTAAAAATAGGAGGTGAGTCAGCCAAGTAACCAAGAGTAACCCACCGTATGAATAGGAAAATGATCTAAGTTTGTCACATCCATAAGAACATCCATCGCACTTTGACGACTAGAAAAGGACAAGTCCTCATGAGGACCATAAAATCAATCCAACCAAGCCTAATATTGTGTTTCCCTTGACGAAAGTTAAACCAAGTGAACCAACCACCATGATCTAAATTCCTTTGCTTCCAATTGGGATTAAAAATTTGTACAGGGTCTTTACACCTGAACCAAGCCTTCTTCTCTAAGCCATTGATGACTGAACCAACCCATTGCACATGTCCCCTTCCCATTCCACCATGTTAAAGTCTCCACCAACAATCCACTTAACCATGGGAAGGGACAAGGCCATCCAATCCCAAATCCTACATCGTTTCAAGCTAAGATTAGAAGCATACACAATAGAAAGGCCTATCATGCGGCCCTGCATCAAGAGTGACCCAGACACACCGATCCTCAGGTTCTAAGCCAAAGGCAACAACAAAGTTATACATATATGATGAAAGGGAAATCACAACCCCTCCACTCCCCTAACAATACTCAGAAAACCAAAAAGGGCCATTCCAACAGTTGTTCTTTCTATTCCAAAGCTCAAAATCAGCAGACTTTAACTCTTGAAGGAGAACCACATCTGCTCTGCAACGCTACAAGAGTCCACATACAAAATACTTGAAACCAAGGATCATCATCCCTCAAACATTCCATGGTAGAAGGGGCAACTTCATTCCAAGGGAGGATGAATAGCGATTATCCATCTCAAAACCAATCAAACTAGCAAGGCGACATTCAAGAGAGTGAATCATCACATCCTTGTAAGATTTCGCTCATAGCTTGAGGTTAAGATCCCCGTCAAACCTATCCACTTGACCTAGAGAGGAATCTATCTTCCGCTTATTTCTTTTACCTATCAACTGGACTCAATCTCCATACCCACAGATCCTAGGCTTCGTGGTCCCCGAAGAGGTTCTGACTCCAAGAAAGTAGTGCTAGTCTGCAGCTGAACCACGACCCCACTGTGAGTCGTCAACAATCCAATTCTACCAGAGGTTGAACAACCTGGATATTTGCCATCATAACTTGAACCACCTAAGCCACCAATACTTGTAGACCCTGGAATTTCAACGCCAAGGTCACCAGGGGAAAGTCTTCTATGAATGACATAAGTTTTCCTCCAATGCCGAAATTTGAGGCCAAACAGTTGCCTCCAAACCCCAACTCTTTGGAGGAAGATTGACTTGTTTTTCCGCCCTCATTCAAGTGATCCTGATGCTGGAATGTGTTTGGCACATTCAGAGAGCAAACCCTTTGGTTGTCGGATACCATTAATAGTACACACAAAAATGAATGGCAAAAAAGTCCGCTTCAGATCAACCTCCATAGTCCACGCACAAACTTGAGGATTCGACCAGAACTGTGTTGCAATGAAATTCCCCCTAGTCTGAAAACGTTTCCAATATGGAAACGTTCTAGAAATGTACCGAAAAGGCCCGAAAACGCTCCAAAACACTTTCGTGAAATGCCTTGGCATTTCCGGCCATATCCCAACATTTCCAAGGGATTCTGACACCAAAAAAAGTCAAAATTCAACAAAAAAATAAAACTAGCCCAAACCAGATAGTGTATATATAAAATAAACATTTAAGTATAAGAAAATAGATGTCCCTATCTAAATGTAAACTTATAATTTAGGTTATATTATGTATATACATATATACATAGGGATTCTGACACCAAAATAAGTCAAAATTCAACCAAAAAAAAAAAAATTGGCCCAAACCTGATAGTATATATATAAAATAAACATTTAAGTATAAGAAAATAGATGTCCCTATCTAAATGTAAACTTATACTTTAGGTTATATATATATATATATATATATATATATATATATATATATATATATATATATGTACACTTTCAAGATGTTTTTGAGTGGTTTCAGACCTCTAGGAGCTATAATGCAAATTCTAGGTTTTGTAGGATCCTATCATATTTCAGACCTAGTCAGATTTCAAGGTTTCAAACTTGGCCATATTTCAGGGTTTCAAGATTTCAAGGAGACATCATAGGAGGTATGAAGGTTGCATGAAGGGATGTAGGTATGATAGAATAGTATGAGAACATCTCTCGCAAAGTACCACAAGCCAATCCCACCCCGGTCCTTATGCACCCCTTAAGGCATGCACTCAAGGAGATTCAATGCACCAACGAGCACCTAGGAGAGAAAGTGTCAGTAAATGATAAAGTTGAAAAATAGTGGGAGTGCCATTCATTATTTTGAGGGCAATCTAGATGATTTATTCTAGAATCGAATGTACATTTTGTCGTTGAAGTAACAAATGAATAAATACTATATATTTTAAAGTGTTTTATCTTTTATAGACTAAAAATGAGTATTATGCATTGTTTATATATAGTATATGTATATTGTACGGATGTTTCCATGACATTTCCAAATCAAGGGTTTTTGAAAATCCGCATTTCCACATTTTGGAAACGTTTCCATTTCCAAACAGCATAGGACCAAAATGAATTCCGAGGACCATTTGGGATGAGTAATTTTCCAAATCAGTGAGCAAAGAGGTCAACAAAGGGCCACAGGTCAGCAGGTAAAGCAAAAATTCTAGCCATAGAGGTAGTGAGTTTGGCCACAATCCTCAAGATTGAAATCTGCTCACCACGACTAGACATACGCAAGGCTGCCAGCAATGTTCCAAGTTCCCTATTGAAGTACACGACGATCTGCAGTATCCGAATTAAACAAAAGGCACACATTTCGAGCCTAATCCCCAATAAGAATTCAATGAGATACCTTTAGCTTCCCAATTGAGCACACAACATCAATTGAATGCCTCCTCATCCAATCTTTCGCAGAAAATACAAAATCACCCCCTAGATTCCAAAAGCATACAACCTTCAAAATACTCTTTGTTGTCAGCAAGGAAGAAGTTGAAATCCGCCTAGTCCAACACTAGTTTAAGGACAAAATGGCTAGGACGAGGAGCTTCATATTCCTCATGTTGCAACTTTCGTGGAGTGCCCAACAAGTTAATAGTAATCTCTCCCTCCTCCAACCCTGCTCTACTAGTTTTAGGGTCAGGGTCCTCTAGCGACAAGATAATATTTTGATTGGGAGAAAAGGACACACTTTGTATACATGGTTGGTCCTTGACTGACAACATGTTCATAGCATCTTTAGATCACTGCGTAGACATTCTTGCAAGTTCTTTATTCTTATCAAAAACTCCACTCGATGGCCACTCTTCCATGTTATTGTCTAAAATAAATGTCAAATTGCTAATGAAATGAACACCACTGAAGTGTTCCCTTATATCGACCCCCAAACCTATATATGTTCCTTGGAAATTATAGCGAGGATAATGAAATTTGAAGTTGTTTCCCTTGGCTCGAAAGCAATGACCAATGAAGATTGATCCAACTATCCTTCGAGTATGGGGGCACTCACTACATATTTGAGCTCAATGTGGGGGTCGTCATTCCATTTTTCAATCGAAGAGGCATCTAGGGGCATCTCTAATTTGCTCTGCAATGCAATTTCATCTACATTCAAGTGAGAGACAACCTTCAACAGGGTGAGCAGAGGATTGATCGAGGAAGTCCCATCATCGTTTCCCTTAGCTGAGTTTACAAGTATTCATAGCTCCTTCAGATCATAACAGTTGAGCGGGAGAAAAACTTGAGGGGAATGATCCCTAGATCAACTCCTCTGAGTATACCTTCCTGCTTTCTTCACTTTCACCAATTTTTCATTCTACCTCTAGCTGTGGACAAGATGGAACAAGATAGATAATGTTCTCGCAAACCGTGAGAGGGTTGACACTGGCCATGGTCGGAGGCCATGCCCTTTGATGCCAAAGGACAGGTAAAATGATCGTTGTTCGATGCCCTTGGAAGTTGGAAGGCTATTTGTTGCAAGTTTACTCAAATCTCCTATCAATGAAAACTCTCCTCACTCCACAGGGATTTTTTCTATGTTTCCTAAATATTTATTTTAAATTCCTTCTATTCTTATAAAGAAATTTCTAAGTAGGGGCATTTATAATAAATCAAACTGTCTAGTGCAGAAATGCCAAAGATAATATAGGTCCTGACTCCTAACAGTAACATGAAAGAAAACAATAGCATACGTCATGTCAATTTATCTTTTCAATGGGTGAGCACATTTTCAGCATGAAGCTAATGCCTCCTACACAGCTAAACCTTGAGACCTAGGGCAAACTGTACTTACAAACCCAATACTATAGGCTGCATTCTACCTTAGCAGTTACTTCATTCCAGATATAGTATTTCCCTTAACAATATAGGCAAACCTGACCTTAAAAACTATTAAAGGTTGTTACATATTTCCTTTATCAAATAATTCTGATTCCCAAAGATGTTTCTCTACCTACTTAGATTCTACTCGGGTGGTATCAACTAACATTTACATAAAACAATTGATCCGTGCAGTGGCCCAATCCTGGAGGATTTATGCAACACTGTCATCCAGCCCACAGCCATGTTAACAGAAGCTAAGGTTTATCTTGCTCCCGTCACCCAAATTTTCTTGGAGACAACGAATTCAAAGATTTCGGCACCAACGCCAAAGGTTGAAAGTGGCAACACCTTTCCAGTAACTGCTAAAACATGAACCACTTTATTTTTCCCAATGTCTATTCATCTCTTATTCTACACTTTCTGAATTAAATTATTAATATGTATTGTACCCATGGGAAAACCACAAACCTTTTCAAAGGTTTGCCATGCATAGAATTTTCAGATTTATTTCACTCTAATTGCAGTTCTTATTAGCAATATCATTCTCTATGTGTGAATGAAGAATGTTTTAACTCCACTCTAATTTTTGTTTGATTTGCTTCTGCTATAAGACACCAAAATTTGTAATTTTATTGCGTTGTCCCCACGATTTCCCCTGGGATCAGGGTCACCAATTAACCTCCTTAACATCCCTAACATAGTATGTAATCAAGCATGCACGGATGCTAGAGGATTTTCTAGTCTATGCTTTGATATGGATTTGCATATGGTACCAAGGTAGTTGTTAGTTATGGTAAAACAGCTCTGTGGTCTGAATTGGTCAGTTGGCTGAATTTCATTTTAAAACACCACTCTGTACGAGAATCATATTGTTGTCCAATTAGATGAAACATATCCAGATTAAACACGAGAATTTAACAGAAACATGTATCCTAGAAAAATAAATTTTCTCTTTTAGGTGATAAATAAAATAGACGTATAAATCAATATTTCTACCATATTCATCAATAGGAGCATCATAATCATAGCTTGTAGCAATAAAAGGGCCTCCTGTTGTGCGACCAAAGTTTGTTCCTCCATGATACTGCGAGCACAGAAACATAATCTCTAAATTATTTTTCTCCCATAGCATCTTCTGTCACAGGACTTTATTATTTAACGTAGAATGTTTCTACATTCTAATAGAAATAATAAATAATGCTATGCTCTGTTAAATCATATAAATTCAATATATGAAACAAGCATACCATATAATAATTCTGAAATGTACCCCCTCTTTGGTAGAAGCGTGCAACTGAAAAGGCAAGGTCCTCTGTGGGCCTATAAGGCACACGACCTCCGAATGATAGAAACCTGCCAATAGGTAGATGAATAAATATGTATATAATGTAAGTTACGAGTTTCAATCCCAACAAGAAGGCATTGTATTTATATGCATGGCTGACTTAAATACAAATGCATGTGCACGAAAAGCAACTATAAATTGCTTTCCTGCAAGATCTTGAAATATTCTAATTTTTTGTGATTTGTTTCTCTGTTGCATGCTAAAAATACAGGGTTCAAATAAGATGAGGTTGCTACCAGCCACTCCAATTTTCTGTCCACATCTTGGGCTTCCCTGGAGAATTTGGAGTAAATGCATCACAGTAGAATCCATTACAAGTGTTGATCTGCAAATTGAAAAGAACAAAACATTATATAATTTCCCATGCAATTCTTGCAATGAAATCTGTAGCAGAACACTTTTGCATAAATGTTTTCTTTGATTAAATTGTTGACTTGTTTTTTGTGTGCTACCAGATTCAAGAAGTGTATTTCAAGTGTAAATTTCACAAGCTGTGCCAGAATATAATTCTCAAGACAAAATCTTACTACGATCAGAATAATATGTGAATAAGAAACTTTTAAAAGTGGCTTGAGACAAGCACAGTCCAAAGAGGTTAAACATATACTCACAACTGAAACGGGAGCATCTGCTTGTTGACACATAACCCAAGGGACTCCTGTGTCTAGGCCAACAGCCATAGATGCTGCCCATTTTACGTATCGCTTGCCTGCTTCTCCATAGGGTCCAGCAATGTTGCCATACTCATTCTCTATCTACATTATGAGATAAATAGTCTTACGATAATTACCCAAAAAACTAGGCAGCAATCTTGTCTTCTGTCTTTATAGGTCTCCTCTCATACGGTAATGTATCAGGTATGCACATATTACTAAATAGACACTGCTGCAAAGAAACCCTATTGCTCGACAGTTTGCATACTAAAAGCATGCATCGTATATGGGAATATAGCACATTCTTATTTTATTTCAAATCACATCCAATAATATGTAGAGGAAAATACAAATAAAACATAGACATCATGAAAAATGGTTGCTATTCATACAGATAGACAAATGACCTGAGATAAGATAATAGGTCCCCCTTGGGAGGCAAAGAGTTTCTCCTGCTTCATCATGTCCACAATTTTTCGGGTGAAACGTTCCATCTCAGTCTACAGAAGAAAGCAAACAACCCAAAAAAGGAAAAGCAATCCAATTTAGTATTTGATGAAATACTACAGATTCACAAACGTTAAACTTAATCATTTATAAAATTGCAAAATGGAACCAAAAATAATAAAACTTTGCATATTTTGAATAGCATAAAGAAGACAGTGACCAACCTTGAAGGGCTCGTTATCAGTTCGGAACTTGATTCCAGGAATGAAATGCAACCAAACCGGAAAACCTCTGTATCAAATTGAAACAACAATGATGATTTCACCAACCATTACTTGAAGCCTGCTAGACTAGATATGACAGGTTGTCAATGGTATGTGTGCACCAGTTTCCAATGCCTATTTCAGCCAAGTTGAAGACACCATGCGCACATGAAACATACAATAAAGACCCCAACATTGAGAGTGCTTATTTTGAGTCGATAAGAATCAGGGCTCATGTTCTTGGATGGCTTGGAAGATATGACTGGCCAGTCATTTTACCGAAGGAATTCCCCAAATCAGCTTACAACGATGTGTTGCACTTGGTATATGCAAGTCTGAAATATCCAGTGCAGGCTAAAAAAATCTAGGGCAGCAGTTTATAGTATATATTTCAATTACTTTGGAAGATCAACTTATGACAACTATATTTCCTTCTTCCCATAGAAGCAATGTATGGAAAAACAAAAGAAAGAAAAATGAACCACAGAAAAAAGGGAAAAAATTAAAAATGATCATTGCATAAAATCTGAAAAATGGGTAGAGAAACTACATATACATATCCTGCTGTGGAGTGTATAGGGGTGCGTCTAGGAGGAGAAAATTTACCCTTGCAATTGTTAGGTTCTGCATCTGAACAGAATGCAGTTCAAAGTTTACTTGGCTATGG
Source organism: Torreya grandis (assembly GCA_037957365.1). NCBI lineage: Eukaryota > Viridiplantae > Streptophyta > Pinopsida > Cupressales > Taxaceae > Torreya > Torreya grandis. The sequence continues at coordinate 2,050,817 of JARHVA010002203.1, forward strand.
CAGATGGAAAGCTTCCAAAGTAGAACATAGATTGGGATCTCCTGTGTATATTGATAATAGACTCCAAGAAAGCCTCCATTCATTTTAAACAGTAGAAACCAAATACGCAACAACAAAAACAACTTCAAACAGCATTTTGTCTTTGGGACCATCTTTGCTTATAGTCTAACAAATCTTGGAAAACCTAAGGAATTCCTATGGAGCTTATCCTCCCCACGCAAAAAACAAAACTACCAAGGCAACTTCAGCCTAAAAAAATCAGAGCAAAAACAACACAAAAATAGAGGGGAAAGCAGAGAAGGCAAAAAGAGACATTACCCATAATTCCATTCTGCACATGCATAAGGACCAATGCGAAGATGGGCATAGAGTCCAGCCTGTTGAACTGTTTTTATGAACTTTACCAAATCAAATCTTCCCTCAAAGTTGTACTGCAGAACAGGTTGAAAACCATACAACCTTCAGCAAAAAAAGGCATATCCATACAGAACCTACATTGGGGTTTTTCTTCCTATAAATATCCCAAAAACAGCATATTTTCAACTAGGTTTCCAAAGAGACTCCTGATAAATATTGGAAAACTTGTTTCCAATGTTTCTGACATTTCAAGTCTAGAAAACTAAAGATTCTTTTTCACATGGATGATAATACTAGTGCTCGCATTACCAAAAATAATTATGTGGATCAACAATTGCACACTTACACATCACAGAAATCTGAATTTGCTGATGAACATTAAACATGTCTAATAAAACATAATCTGGGGAATTATTAGAAGAACTTAATTATTTTTCTAGATTGAGATAATACAGATATATTAAAGACATAATTACCTGATTTTGTGTGGGCTCGTGGATATTCCAAAACACATAAGTCTCAATGACATCCAAGCCTCCTTCCTTGGACTTCTGAATGATATCAGGCCACATCTGCCATACCAAGAACAGCCATCTTCAATATGTTGCAAACCCACTTTTAAAAAAGTGTTTTTTTTGGCTATATGGTGCGAACCAACTTACAAGTAATTGGCTTTTTTGGTAATATGATGCAAACCCAATTAAAAGCAACTGGTTTTTTTTGGTATATTATGCAAATCCGCTTCAAAAAACATTGTTTTTTTTGCTATATGATGCATACCCACTTAAAAGAAAGTGATTTGTTTTGTTGTATGATGCAAACCCACTTCAAATAAACACAATTTTGTGCTATCTGTGTCAGACCCACTTAAGAAGATGTATTTTTTTATTTATTCTTTTGCTTTTTCAGATTTCAATCATGGCAGAAAAAGGAAAACATAACTACCTCTGGTGTGCTGCGAGGATAGTGAATAGACCCAGATATCAAAACTCTCCGTTGTCCATCAATCACTAAAGCTCTGCTATCATACGTAACTTTTGCGCTAGAAACATGTTGCAAAAACCCATTAAACAAAAACGCCAAAAACAGAGCTAATATGAGCTTCCTGAGCACTTCCATGGTGGAAGAAAAGGTGCATGGAAATCAATACTAAACCATGTAAGAATAAATTTCCTGGGCAAAACCATGTAAAATCAAAAGTTCTCTGCAAGATCCAATAGGACTATGTAAAGCTCTGTTTAAATTAAAAATCAGTGCCCACAATCGTTTGAAGATCACATAAATGACGAAGAACATGAAATAGTTATGAGCAGTTAATGTACAAGTAAGTGGTGTTTTTATGGTGGGAATGGCAGGTTTCAAAGTGGATTATCCACCTGACGAGTTTGCTGACCGTGTTGTGTGTGTCTTGTGTGAAGGGTGGCAGGATTAATGGTGAATTTTATGTCATATTCAAATTCATTCAATTTCCATTGGATTTTAGCGAGAATTTGTGATTCCGGTTTGGAACTTTGTTTCCAAAAGCTGGAGCACTTGATGGGGACTGCTTCGCAGGTGATGTAGGATTTGTACCATGTCCTCTTTATTTTAATTGGTGAGAGAGGGAGTGGTGTACCAAACACCACTTTAATGGTTTGATGTGTAAAAGTAAAATGCGAACGTAAGGTTTAGATTTTCTTTGGGCAGGTATTTTCCGAATTCTATTTTGATGAAGTTTTTTTTTTTTTTTTTTTTCTTTCTTTTCAAAAGTTATTAGAATTATATTAAAAATATAAATAGAAAAATTATTCATATATAAAAAGTGAGTAAAACAAGTCACATTTCAAAAGTCACATCAACAAAACATGAATTATTCATACCAAAAAAATAAAGGTGTCATGGGCCAAAGTCAAGAAATTACATCAACAATGTAATAAAAACAAGGATCGTGTAGTAGTTAGGATATGCATTTGAAATTGGTTTATGGATAAATTTACATGTAAATTTTTTAATGTTAGGAATTTTTGTCTATATTTCCAATCCTATAAAGATAAATTGAAAATATTAATTGTTCTAAAGTGAAAGAAGTTACATTAATAAAAGTCAAGAGATTACATCAACAATGTAATAAAAACAAGGGTTGTGTGGTAGCTAATATATACATTTGAAATTGGTTTATGGATAAATTTACATGTAATTTTTTAATGTTAGGAACTCTTGTCTATATTTCCAATCCCGAAAAGATAAAATAAAAATGTTGATTGTTCACAATAAAAAAAGAGAATTTAATATTAAAGTTTAAAATACACTTCACACTTTTAAGTACCACTATCTTCAATTTGTTTTTTTGTTAATTTAGTGGTACGAACATAAGTATATTAAAAGTCTCACAATCAAGTAAACAAATTAGTTTTAGATAATAGTTAAGAAAAAATAAATACTATTACATTTGTCACTTTTTAAATGTGTGTAATTATTATATCGATATAAACAAGGGCGTCATACGCCAAACCCCTGCAGAGGCCTAGAATAGTTTTGAAATTTGATTTAAGTATTGATCATAGAGTGAACTTTTATCAAGCAAAATTTTTTAAATTGTACTATGAACAACAAGAGGTCTCTTATGATCGTAAAATACACTTGATTAACTAGTTTATCAAGAGATTTAAATGAGGTTAAAAAAAGTGTATCTTATGATCTCTTATGATAAACCCATTAATATCATAAAATGTATAATGTGTTAGACCTTGAAACCTTAGTTAAAAAGTGTATTTTATGATCTCTTGTGATAAATATGTTAATGTCATAACATGTATAATGCGTTAGACCTTAAAACTTTAATTATAAGTAACTAAAAACATATTAAAATAGGGAAAAATTTAAAAATTTAATAATGTTTATGGCACCTTAATTCATTATCCAAAATTAAGGTGCACAGCTCATGGAACTTTTCTCTAAATTGGAGAAATAAAACTCGTGGCGTAGTTGGCTAAGGCCTTTGGGTTCTTCCCATATAAGTCCTGAGGTCGATTCTCATGACCAGGGTTATTAAGGTTGTCTGGTGCGTGCACGCTTCACCAGCAGCCCCTAGAGGATTAGTCTCAACTCTGCTCGCCCCAATGAAGATCATTGGGTGGAGTCGTAGTGTCCCAACTAGGATAGAGGATACCTCTGGGTTAAAAAAATAAAATTAAAAACAAAAATTCTCCCAAAGTTAAAGTTTCTACAAATATCCATATTCATGCCCTAAGCAACATACTATACAAGGCACTACTGAAAAAGTTAATGCTTTAGAACTGTACAAACGGGGTTTGTTTACCATTATTTCTATGGATAGAAGTGTCAATGCAAAACACACTTTCTTATTAAGTCTGTAGGCACACGTACAAAATACTACAAGTTACAAGTACCTATGGTACCACACATTCTTAAGACCTGAACGTCATCTACCTAACAGGGATTTATCATGCTTAAATAAATTATGTCGAATAAAAAATGTTGTTTAGATTGTATAGATGCTTTGGACTGTATGTTTTGGACAAAATTTTAAATGAACCTGAACTTTTTTTATGATTGTATTCACTTGATTCGTACCTCCAAAAAACTTGCTCAGTTTTTCGTGTCTTTGCTTTGGGTGTTGGGAAAATAGATTTCTTCTCCTCACCCTAATTGAACAACTTTAAAACCCTAAGGAAAACATCATATATTTTAGGGCTTGTATTTGACCATGTTATAATTACTATCTTGATATTTGGTATGCCCTTCAATAATATATAATATTAAAAAAAATCACATCGATGATTCCATTAATTGATCAATGAGGAAAACTAGTATTGTACAATGTGTCTCTAACATAAACTTCAATACTTCAATGAATATTCTAATGATTATTTGATTTCTTTATAATCTTTACAAATGCTCAATAAATTATTATGAACAATCAATAAATTTTATAATTTTTATTTGATTTTTTTTAATATCTTAAATTGATGATAAATGACTAAACGAATTGTTATTTAAGTATTTATAAATAAATTAAATTCAAATCAGAATCTTATACAATAAAAAAATAAAAAATAAAGAAAAAGTAAAAGAAAAATATATTAAAATAAAAGGAACCACTCAAAAGAATGTTTAAAATATTTAGAAATTCTAAACAAACTTTGTAGACATATAAATATTTTAAATAAAAAAATTTAATTAAAATAAAATAGAAAATATATATATATAAAAAATCAACAAAACATATGAATAATACATTTAAATTGATAATTAATAAATTTATAAATATATAATTTTAAATATTAAAATTAAATAATTAAAAAAAACATTTAAAAAAAAAAAAAAAACTAAAAAAATCATAGAATACATCAAATGTCATCATTCTACAAGTCATAAATGTGTTTTATGAGTCCCACATATTCCAATGGATTATTTCTCAAGGACATATTTGAAAAATTACACACTCAAATCTTTGTCAATCTAAAAGTACATTTTTAAAAAAAAACCTTTTGTTAATCCCCAAAAAAAAAAACTTTGTTAATCTATAAGCTTTGACACAAAATTTTTTTTCAAATTATTGATGTGTCATGTGAAATCATAGCTTTAATGTGTATTTAAGTTAAATTTAGTGTATATATGTTTTATGGGTTACTAGTGTAAAAGGTCAAAGTAAAGGAAGTTTTTAAGATTATCGTCAATTCAGACATTGGCATAGTGTATAATTTTTTAATAAAAATTATATAAATTTTTTTCTTTATTTTATAAATTGTGAAAACAATCTTTTTAATATTATTTTTTGAGTTGGATATATGACTTTTTTTGGAAGACAAATAACATCTCCATCAAGTTCATTATTCGTGTATTTTGTGGGTTGAAATTAAAATCTTAACATTAATTTAATATCATTTATAATATATTTTTTATAAAAGAAATTATATTTTTACACTTCATTCAAATAAAATGTAGATTTCTGGTTAAAATCGTATCAATATATTTTTCAATAATATGCATGTTTTGTGGACTGTACATGAAACTCTTAATATTTGCATGTTACCATTTTTAATTTTTAAAACATGTTTATTGAGCACTACATTCTTCATTGCTACTTGTTTTGACTTCGATAGTACTTGCTTTGTAGCCCAGACATTTTCTAGACACTACATTCTTTGATGATATTGTTGCTAGTATTTAATATGTTACCATCTTTCTATACTTTAGTATTATTGTATTGTCATATTTCTATTGAAATTGCTTTCAATTATATTTGGTAGAAATTAAAGATAGAATAGTGAATCGAGCATGGAAATCTTAATAATAATGTGTTAACCATATTTCTATTGAAATTGCTTTTAATTACATTTGGCAATTACACATGTAAAATAATTGACCAGGGACTTAGCATTAGCATTATTGTGGTGTTATTTTTCAAAATTAGAATTACTTTCAATTACATTTGGCAATAATAGATATATCTTAAAAGCCACCTATCAAGGCTTGCATATTATTGATTCTAATTTATTTCAAACACATTCGAAAAATATAAATAAATCCTATAAGCCAAATTTTAAATACTTTCAATTACATTCGACAAATATAAAAAATTCTATAAGCAACATGTTCATTTTTTCTTAGTTACATTTGGGATTTACAAATAAATCTTATTTACCACCTATTAAAGCTCATATTATAGATTGAAATTGCTTTCAATTACATAATTTATAAATTATAAATAGATGTTATAGTCACTTATTAATTGTTTTCAATTATGTTCAACATTTATAAATAGATTGTATAAACCACTTATTAAAGCTTTTATCATCAAACGATATTCAACAATTTCAAATAGAGAATGGACCAATTAAAAATAGAATAAGATTAGATTGCTCACTAATATTCATGTGTTTGGTGAGTTGTATATGAAAATATTAACATTGTATCTACTATTTCTTATTCAAATTTCTTCGATAATACACTCTTCAATACTACATATATATTCGTTAGATTCAATAAAAAAAATATATATATAATTAATATTATATTTTTAAACATTACATTTTTCATGCTTTTAAATATATAACCATCCTTTATTAATGAAACACATTGCTTAACCATGCATACTTTAAAATATATATATGTGCATTAATGTTGCAAAATTGTAACATTAACCCTATATTTCTTACATATTGCATTTTTCATGCTTTAAAAATTAGCCATTGAAATCTTAGCTTAAATGTGTTACCATCCTTTGTTACTTGAACATATTGCTTGAGTGTACATGCTTCATACTAGTCAATATGCTTCTTGGGTGGGGAATTGAAATCTTAACATTAACTTGCTTGTGCACTACATTCATCACTCTCACTCTTACTCATGCTTTATTGCCCATGGAAATCTTAACACTGATATTCTAGCCTTATCTGTTGAACTTGAACATCAACCCTTCGATGACACACGTTTATTAATTCCCTTATTTTATGATTATTTTTTCATATAAATGGTGTTCTTAAAATTTAACTTTGTTCTACGTCATAATTATTTTGTTTTATTTTAATATATTTATCTGATATATTTTTAAAAATATGAATGTTAAGGTTTTGTTTTTAAATTTTTCATATATAAGAATGATTAAAAAAATTATTGTTATTTTTTTGTCAAATTCTTAATGATTAGTAATAAGTGGCATCAATCTAATTACATTATTAAATTGGGCTTGAAAAAATATTCTCAAGAAAAAAAAATAGATTCGAAATTCTATTGTATGGTCAATATATTATGATTTTTCAATTGACTTCTCTAAAAAAGAAAAAACTTTAGACTTCTCTAAGTAAAAAAAGAAACGTTTACATGGCATTCAAATGAGCGTTATGTTTCAAATGAAAATTGTCATGTGACAGTCGAATGGACGTCGAATTTAAAGTCAAACATACTCCCTTACTACCATTGTAAAACGCTTATCGGTGTAATTATATCAATAAGTATAATTATAGTGATTTTTTGAGATGTAAATAAAAATGACCAACCTTAAATTTGACGTATATTCAATTGTTATGAGGTAGTTTTCCTTTTTACTTAGAGAGGGCAATTTAAAAATCACAATATTTTTTTATTAAGTGAGGTAAACACTTTTGATCAGAGCTATGAACCGATGCTAGGACACAAAAAGGGGCCTAGTCCTTGACAACACAAAGACGCTAAAACAATGAAAAATGAGAAACTACTAATGATGACTAAAATCCAACATAATGAAAATATCACATAGCCAAGGAAAGGCAAAGCAAAGCAAAAACATGCCACTAAACATCTGCCAATAAGCATTGATAAACTCATAGGAGAGTTTGATGTCCTTCAGTGAGCCTTTAGCCAATTCGACTTGCAAAAGAATAGAAAATCATGACAAAAGTGGGAGTCATCCAAAAGAAGCTCAGACAAAAGTGACACAACCCTAAGCGACAAGCTAGGGCTAATTTTCTCTCATGCCTTCAAAGAAGGTCCTTCATTGTCCACTAGGATCCTCCTCTCACCAAAACTTTTGCCTCAGACCTTAGCCTTTTTACCTCAGAACGTCTGCCCTTCTTCTTGGCAGTGATGCCTACATCAGCTTTGAGTCTTCTAGCACACTTGGATGGAGGGTCAACAGTAAGAGAGAGGGGGGAAGATATAGAGTGAGGAGAGGGCACCGAGGAGGGAGCAACACAAGGAGGGGGGAAGGGACAACAATAGATTTTAGAGCTCATTTTTTTATAAATGTTTTTTGAAACTCAATGCAGTTATACAACTATAATTATTATATCAATATAAATAGAATATTCTACAATAACATGTAGAGGAATATTCTTTAATTTTTTATGTGCTAAACTTTAGAATTGTTAAAGTAGAATGTCTTGTCAAAAGTTTTCATTAACTAGAAGAGAAAAATTATTTACTAAAGTAATTCATATAGTACCATGCCTTGACAAGTACTAAAAAGGTGATGAAACCAAAGAGTTATAAACATAACCACTTCATACAATGCATACTAAGCAATAGGAGCAATACTAAAGGATGGAAAAGGAGGAGGTGGGGGATCATCGAGTTTATCACCCCATCCTTCCTAGCACCCAATAGTTGGAGGGTTTGCAGCACCAAGTAAAAAACTCCAACCATCTTCTTTCTTTTTTTATCTTTATCTGCAAAATTGTATACCTTAATAGGAGAAATAATAATCCCAGGTGAGAGAACTTCCCCATTTCTATTTTTTTTAAGTTTTAGTTTTGTTTGTGTATTATGACTAAATAAATATATATTAATAGTATAATGTAAATACTTGTAAACATTTAACTAGGTTAAATACATAAATAAAATAGTAATTAACTTAATTAATTTTAAAATTAGATGTATCTTGCATATCGTGAGATCTAATGATAGTTGTCATAATATTATAGTGAAAGTGTACATCTAAAAGTAAGATAAAGCTAGCCTAAATAAATTATGTCGAATAAATAATGTTGTTTGGATTGTACAAAGACTCTGGACTGTACACTTTGGACAAAAATTTAAATGAGTTTGAAAACTTTTTACGACAATGTTCACTTGATTCGTACATCTAAAAACCTTGCTCATTTTTTCGTGTCTTTGCTCAAGGTGCTAGGAAAATAGACTTCTTCTCCTTGTTCTAATTGAGCAACTTGATCTAAACTCCTAAAGAAAAATATTGTATATTTTGGGGCTCGTATCTAACTAAGGAGTAGTTGAACTATCTTGATATTTGTCATGCCCTTCAATAATATACAATATTTTAAAAAAAAGTGAAGAAAACTAGTGTTGTACAATGTATCTCTAACATGAACTTCAATACTTCAATGAATATTCTAACTATAGTTAGATTTTTTATAATGTTTGTAAATGCTCAATAAATTATTTTGAACAATCAATAAATTTTATATTTTTTACTTGATTTTTCTTAAATAGTTTAGATTGATAATAAATACCTAAATAAACTAAACTTTCTTTATATTTATCTATAAAATTGAATTTAAATTAGGATTTTATTGGGACCTAAACCAACTTTCAACAATAAAAAAATAGAAAAAACAAGAATAAAAGAGAAAAGTACTTAAAACAAAACAAAAGTGGCTAGTCAAAAGAGTGTTTTAAATATATGAAAAGTATGGATAAGCCTTAAGGGTGTACAAATGTTCTGGATTTAATTAAAAGAAATTAGAGGGGAGCAAAAATAAAATTTCAATTAAAAACTATCGAAAATCAACAAAACACATCAATAATACATTTAGATTAATAAATATATAAACATATATTAAAATTTTGTAATTTAAAATATATACTTAATTTTATAATTCAATTAATTAATAAAGAAATATTTTTAAATATATACAATTTAATTTTTTTTTTATTAAAGTTACAGAATAAATCGAATGTCATCATTCTACAAGTCATAATGAATGTGTTTTGTGAGTCCCTCATATTGTAGTGGATTATTTCTCAAGTAAATATTTGAGAAATTACACATTCAAATCTTTGTCAATCTAAAAGTGTTTTTTTGTTTTTGTTTGTTTGGAGGGTGAAAGCTTTGTTAATCTGTAAACATGGACATAATATTTCTTTCTAAATATTCATGTGGCATGTGAAAATCATTGCTTTGATGTGTAAGTTACATTTTAAAGTAATGTATATATGCTTCATGGGTTAGATGTGGACATCTTGGTATAAAAGTGTTACAACTAGGATATTATAGTTTTTAATAGAAGTAAAAAGTAAAGGTAAGGAAGTTTCTAAGATCGGCTTCAATTTAAATCAGACATTGATTTAGTGTATAGATTTTTTTATGGAAAATTATGGAAAAAAGAAAAAGAAAAATAAGTTATTCAAAAAAAATATTCTCTATTTTATGGATCGTAGAAATAATATTTTTCTAATATTATTTTTTAATTGTGTGTGTGTGTGTGTGTGTGTGTGTGTGTGTGTGCGTGTGAATATATGAGGTGTGTAACCCTATCTCATTCAGAATTAGATATGTGACTTTCCTTGTCGAGGACAAATAACATATTCATCAAATTCATTACTCGTATATTTTGTGAGTTGGATATAAAATCTTAACATTAATTTAACATCTTTTATTTTTTGAAAAATATATTTTTTATAAGAAAGATTGTATTTTCACAATGCATCAAAATAAAACCCAAATTTAAAAATTTATTAATATATTTTCCAATAATATGCATGCTTTGTGGACTGCACATGGAACTCTTAACATTAACATGTTAACATCTTTTATTTTTTGAACATGTTTATTGGGCACTACATTCTTCAGTGCTACTTGTTTTGACTTCGATGGTACTTACTTTGTAGACTGGACATTTCTTGGACACTACATTCTTTGATGGTATTGTTGTTGGTATTTAAAGTGTTACTATCTTTCTAGATCTTAACATTAATGTGTTACCATCTTTCTATTGAAATTGCTTTCAATTACATTTGGTAGAAATTAAAAATAGAATAGTGAACCGAACATATAAATCTTAACAATAATGTGTTACCACCTTTCTATTGGAATCGCTTTTAATTGCATTTGGTAATTACACATGTAGAATAATTGATCAAGTATGGAAATCGTAACATTAGCATTATTGTGTTGCTATTTTTTAGTTAGAATTACTTTCAATTGTATTAGGCAATTATAAATAAATCTTATAAACCACTTCTTAAGGCCCATATGTTATTGATTGGACTTACTTTCAATTATATTAAAAAAATATAGATAAATCTTATAAGTCATCATTTAATTACTTTTAATTAAATTCAGTAAATACTATAAGTCGTCTATTAATTTTTTTCAATTACATTTGAAAATTATAAATAAATCTCATATGCCACCTACTAAAACTTATATTATCAATTAAAATCACTTCTAATTACATTTATAAAGTATACATAAATGTTATAAGTCACTTATTAATCATTTCAATTGCATTCGACATTTACATATAAATCATATAAATCATTTATTAAAACTTGTATCATTAAACAATATTCGACAATTACAAATAAAATAAATAAAAACTAATTAAAAACATTTTATAAGATTAAATTACTCACTAATATTATGGGGGGTTCTATTAAAAAATTTAAAAAAACTATTTTTTACACAAATTTTCTTGCATTTTACATTCTTCAATATTAAACATATATTTTTTTAAGTCTTACGAAAACATTGATCTTATATTTCTTAAACATTACATTTTTCATGCTTTAAAAGTTAACCTTGTGATACCATCTTGTTACTTAAACCCTGTGATACCCTTCTTGTTAGTTAAACACAATTTTTAATAGTACATTCTTCATACTCCTTATGTACATGAAATTTGTAACATTAATCTTGTATTTCTTTAAATACTGCATTTCTTATGCTTTAAAAGTTTGTCATTGAAATCTTAGCTTAAGTGTGCCACCATCCTCAATTATTTGAGCACGTTGCTTGAGAGTACATTCTTCATAATACTTAAATATGCTTCGTGGGTGGGGAATGGAAATCTTAACATTGACATTCTTTCCACTACATTCATCACTTTTACTAGTGTTGTTTTTGGGCATGGAAATCTTAACATTAATGTTTTAGCCTTTTCTATTCAAGGTTCTTCTAATTGGATTGAGTAATAATTTTCTTTTTTCTTTTTGGGACCCAAATTTTGTAATATAATATTCAAGTATTTTGATAATGCAGTTTGGAAGAGTAAGGGCACAAGAATAATGTAGAGTATTATGGTGCAAAAAAGGACAACATAGATGAGAATGATGTGAGAGAAAGATTGAAGAAGAACATGGAAGACTTTGGGGCAGAAGGGCGAGTTGCAAAAGACAAGGAAGCAGAGAATGAGTAGAAGATGCAGGGCTCAAAGAAGCGCAAGACTGGAACACGAGCATAAGGAGCGGAGGTGATTACAAAATAGTTCATGGAAGCAACAAAGATTAATGAGAGCACAAATCTAGCACCAGTCTCCAAAAGAAGAGGAACACAAACACAAATATCTAACATAAAGAGTGTATATAGGGGAAGTTAGGCCCGAGTCAATAGGAATTAATTGTAACGACTCTCAACGACTCATGGTTGTTAATGGTCGTTGGTTAGTCATCACTTTTGTATTATTTATGTAACCGAAGGTGAGGGGTTTACTTGTGTATAAATACCCCTTAGCTTTATCATGAAAGCATTGTTGTCGTGGTTGGAGTTGATAGATTTGTTATTGGGTTTGTTTATGATGTTGTTAGATGTAATTGTGAAGTGGTTATCAATATAAAATTGAAGAGATAATGTAATGAAGGAAGTATCTTGCAATCTTATTCAATGAAAACAATAAAATCTTTTGACTGCAAATCGTGATGTGTTGAGCTCTATAGTGTTAAATTTTATTTTATGATAATAGTTATATGCATTATATCAATTCATCAAATGACTGACTCTAGACTAATGTTGGTAGTAACAACGACTAAATGTAGTAACTCAAGTGCCTAAGTAAGATAGAGTTGTCTAACCACCATCGTGCAATAAAACTAACAGGGACCAATCTAGGCTACACACCTCAGGTGAGTGCATGAGGTTTCTCCTTGTGTGATATATCAACACACAAGCTCATTGGCATCTTCTTTCTATTGGGCACGAAACTAATAATTAGTTATGCAAAGTTAAGGAAAAATACCCAACATTTTTTGTTTCATGGTCGGGACACATTGTACTTGTTGGCACAATGGTATAAAAATGCTCAAGCGACTATCTTTGGAAAATGTCAAGTGTTGGGTTGTTGCCATAGAAGAGAACTTTGTGCTCCAATATCTTGAACCAGGAGTTTCTGCGGATATATAGGTAGAGCAGCACCTATATGACTTTATGTATGAAACATTCTTTGTAGAATTACCCATTCACTTACATGTTTGGCTTTTGTCATATGTGCAAGACTGCTAAAAAAACTACATAAGGCTTCTTGGTCAGTAGAACATCAAATGACCTTAGTTAAGTTGGAAACTACTTGGACATGAATGGTAGGCATCTGATGGAAGGGAATTCTTAACATCTATATTTTAGAATACATGGTCTTTACATATTCTTGTTCGAAAAAAACATGGTTCAACTTCCTGAAGGAACTGCATGTAAGGTATGTCAAACAATTTCCTTCATAGATTAAAAAGCTTATGGTTGATTTTGGACTTGATAATTTTCCCATGGATGGATAAACTCTCTCATGCACGAGTAGAACAAATGGCGGGGATATGGAGGGTACACACTGGCATAGGATTGGTGGTTTAACATGGCAGTTAGTCAACAAAAAGTGTAGAAGCATAAGTATGATGAGGCCAAACATGAGGCTATGGTTGGAAGTAATCCCATGGGAAAATGGGAGGATACTAGAAGTGCCACGAGAATTTACACGAAGGCAGAGAGGCATAATGAGTATTCCCCAACCACGGGTTTGCACCCTCTAATGGCACATATATACGCAGAAGAAGCAAGACAAACATTTATGATGGTAGAACCCAATCCAAATAGGCCCAATTCTCCACCCATAATGCATATTCATGCATTTGAGTTTGACGGTCCATTCTTGAAAGAAATTTGGATAAGGATACTGTGGAGTCCAAAGCTGAGTTTATAGAAGAAACTCTCAAAGTACAAGATCAAGATAACAATCTACTTTTAATTTATACTTTTTCATTGCAAGTAAGACCTATTGTTCACCTTGGAATGCCTGGTAGACCAAATCTAACTAGTGGGTAAAATACAAACGTTACATCTCAATATTCTTCTAGATATATAATTAGTGGATTTTGTCGATAGACAATTAGTTGATTTGACTATTACTTATGATGGACTAGTATCTGTGGATTTTATTTAATTATGAGCTAGTTATTTAGGACATGATTATGCTTTTGATTATAGTCATTCATTGTATGATTAACTATGCTAGCTTGATTCATCTATTTATTATGACTTATGTTGGTTATGGATTAACTACCATTTCTCTCATCGAGGTGGATGCAAGATCAGTTCGCCCTAAAAAATCTATGCAAGGGAGGGTATTGTTGGAGAGGGAGGTGCAAATGGTTACAATGGGGGTAAAAACATAAACAAGGACGAACCTGCACACACCACAAATGTCTTAAATACATGTGATTGCTTGTGTTTGTTTGGCTAATATATCTCTCTGCTTCATGTTGATTTATAACTTAGTCGCATTTGCATTTAATGATCGTCATAGTCTATATGGTTTTAAATGAGTTTTCTAGCCATACTTTTGATTAGTATTAAAAATGAATCATGTGTGTGTTGATTATGTTTTGAAATATATTTTTAGTCATTTATCAATTACATAGATATGTTGCTTTCCTTCTCTTGGGTTTTGATTTCTTTAGCAAGTATCATTGCTTAAACCATAGGGAGACTTGTCTCAAAAAAATATTGTACTTTTGACTCTCTAGTCTAAGTCATCCTTGCTATTGATTTGTATTTTATTATAATGACATGTGTGTGTGTATCATATTATTGAACGATTAAAAAAAATAGAATTACATTTGAAAATAAATAAAATACAAAAAAAACTTTAAAAAAATAGAAATATAATATTATATATATATATATATATAAGATAAAAATAAAAAGTAAGAATGGATAAAATTAAAATCCTTTCCAAAATAATTAAAAGGAATTTGAATAAGGAAAAACCAAAAAAAAATAAGCTTGTTTTCGAAAGTGCATGTGCCTTAAAAAAAAGGCTTATTTGAGAAAGAAAACATTAAATAAAATTTAGATCTAGAAAAGTAAGTTTGAGAAAGACAATTAAATAAGTAAAAAAGAAAAAAATTCTAAAACAAAAATAAAATGCTTTAAAAAAAAAAGCTAAAAGAAAAAAAAAAAAAGTGGCTCTTGAAAGAAATATAAAGAAAAACTAAATTTAAAGGGAAGGGGATTACTTTCATGCAAAAGAGAAAAAAAATTGTGTGGATTAGGAACAAGAGAAAAGTGGTGTTGAATTGGAAGAGAAAAAAATAAAGGTAAGAGTTGGAGAGAGTGAATTATTGGAGGAAAAGATTGAGAGCATATCACGATAATTTTTTATATAGAGATTATTCTTATCCAATTATCTAAATCTCTTAAATAAATTGGGAGATAAAAATTATTTTAATGAGTGCATTGCATTGTGATTTTATTTATATTTCAGTTTTTCTCAAATTAAAAGATTTTGATCATGCTAGAAAAAGGCCAAAATCTGATAAATTTCATAAATGTTGAAGTTCTCGACTTAAAAAATTACACACATACACACACACACACACACACACACACACACACACACACACACACATTTATGCTTTTGAATTTAAATATTAGTTGTCTGATTATGATTTAATAGATTTAAATGAGTTATGACCATTCAGAGGTAGAGTGTTTAGGGTTATATAACATGAGATTTCAATACTTGAGACGTTGGAAAATCTAGGTTGTATAAATCACGTGAAAACTGTCATACAGACAATTGGTTTAGTAAATAGAGAATAAATATTAGAAAACTATTCAGTCATAAAAAATTTAATTATATGAAGTTTTTAAAATGATAATTATTAGACTGTATTCTTTTGTATATTTGGTGTTGAAAGAGTAGAAATTCTTACTGTAGAGGTCTCCTTCAAACCAAAAACCTGGTTATGATCGAGGATCAGTAATATTCTTTGTATGCCTATGTAAATGCAAAAGATTATGGGATCTTACATGATGATAGCATGTTATAATGTTTGGTGCAGAAATGAGTGAATTGCATTATATGTTCATTAATATTGATATCGGTTGATCTCTCTTAAGAACTTTTATTTATGAGATACTTGATGGATCATTGTTGATGTGTGTGTGAAACAAATGTTGTTTTATAAACATGAGAAAATTTGAGTGTTAGTTATGTTTAGAAAATGGCATAAAAAGGTTAAAGTTATAAATATGAAAAACCAATCTTATGCATGTTTTTAAAGTGAACTGTATTGCATGAATAGAACATAAATACCATCACTAGTGGAAACTTGCATTCAATGGCTATGTATGTTAAACCATATGCTTGTTGATTTGATTAGTGTTAATGTTTTTATGTTTGTATATGTTGTAGTGTGTATGCATAAATGTCAGAACGTAGTTATACAAGGATACCCGGTATAACTCGTACACCTATGCCTTGACATCATTACTCTAGATGAGTTATAGTAGAGAGTTTAGTGTGGGTGAATGACACATATTTATATCTGATTTTTTTATTGAAAACTTTGGCCAAAGTAATGTTTAGCTGAGACATTTGTCATTTCACTGTGCTTTCTTATATACATTTATATGTCGATGTTATTAGATATATGAACGTATTTTCGTGTTTATTGTGACATTTGTATTTGAATTTAGGATTGCTACACATGGGTTCCAGGTTTTTTTTATCCGCACATTTTTACCTACCCTTCTATGAATGGCAGGGCCATTTCCATTTTAGAAAGTGTGCAGGGGTTTGTGGTCCATGGTTGGAGGTAAAACACTCGAATGATGCCCTCCCTGCCTTAATTGAAACAACTTGATTGGAATCTTCTCTGGCTTTGAGTATGTATTGAGATATGTCCAGCTCCATGGTGCCATGGTACCTAAATCCATATATCATTAATTGTTCACTACATTTGTAGTATTGTATTTATTATAGATATTATCTTACACAACAATGGCTGTGAGAAAATGTAAAGTTTACTTTATAAGATATCTGACAGAAGTGGTGGTTCATTTATATGAAGAATTGCATCTGTGGATGTAACATTGATGTTTTGAAATATATTCTTAGAAATAATTTGTATCAAATGGAAAATTGTCTATTTATGATTTTAGTGGCAATATTATTTATGTTATCTGTGGATAGTTGTTGTAAAAAAAAATTGCTATTTATTTTGGGTAACCACATTTGGGTTGTTACAACATGCTTAATAAATCAACCTCCCTTAAAGCCCAATGTTTCAAGGGCTCCTATTTCTACATGAGGCACAAGAGGCAACACCAGTGGTGGTTCTACTGGAGGAGAATTAGGCAACGACTCAAGAGGCATTGACGAACCTCCCCTATAGGGATCAGGAAGAACTAGAGGAGCACCATAATAGGGTCTACTATAACCACCAAGTGCACCTATAGTTTACTATGAGATGACACTTCATCTAACTGAATATCATGGTGTTGAAAATGCAACACAACATGTTCATAAGTGTGAACTCATTTGGTAGGTGAATGACATCACTTCTACTAAGCAAAAGGCAATCTAGTTTACCACTACATTACTAAATTACATGCATAAATGGTACCACAAATTTGACCCTCAACGAGCAGTTGTGAATTATGAGTTGTTGAAGACTGCTTTTCTCCAAGAATTTGATATTCTTAAATTTGAGAAACATAGTATTATTGACTTGAAATATATCAAGCAAGAGTTTACTAATAGTGTGCGCACATATGATGTGCACTTCAAAATGCTTCTTTCAAAGCTATCATTTGAGATTAACCCAACACATCATGCCTAGTGGTTTGTGGGAGGTTTATTATTTCCTTTTCAATGACCTTGTCCCACAAGACCTTCACTGATCTACATGAGGCATTGGAAGTTGCTCTCTGCACTAAAGCTATGAAAAGTCTAAACACGGGAATAATTCTATTTATGGAAACACAAATTATTGTTATAGCTTCTCAACTAGAGAAGCTTACGACCAATAATGCTCAGGATACCTGTAATAACCTATGTGTGTTGACTGTGAAATGGAAGGTTACAATAGGAATAATTATCCCAAGAGGAATAGTCATGTAGTGGTCAAGTAGTATTGTGAAATTTATCAAGAAGATGATGATGTAAGGAGTTGTCCCTTGATTTAGCATGCCACTCAACCAAAGTATCACTATATTTTAAGATATGTGATTCATACACCCATAACACTAATGGTTGTTGGGTCATCAATGAGATTCATGAAACACGTGTGCAGGGTACTCACCAAACTTATATCGCTAAAACATAAGAGGCTAGTGGGAATCAATCTTTCAAGGGTCGAGGACATGGAAATGGACGTGAAAGTGGTTATTTTTCACCTAGGACCTATTACAAGTGTGGTTCTCTAGAGCACTACTAGCATGATTGCACTATCTATCCAACCTGTGCCTTTTGTAAAAATCATCATCGCCTAGAAGAATGTCTTGATTTGTATGTTGTTATCACCAAAGAACATAATGAGAAGGGCATCAGGAGGATACATGTTGAAAAAACTCCTAATACTCAATGAAGACTGTGCCATACCACTCCACCAACTGGAACCAAGGTCAATATCACTACACGGAGTGGTGCTCATTCCCAACCAATTTCAAATCCACTTACTAAAAATGTTTTAGCATGAAGAACCTCATGCACAACACTACCCCAATGCTCAATGATAAAAAGAAGTGTTGTATGAGATAATGGCCTTAGTTCATGAATTACAAGGCAAAATTGAGTTATTAAAGGACAAGCATGATAAAATGTTGGCCAAGATAGAAAGAGATACAATACCCATGGACATTAAGGCATGTTGTTTAGAGCATTAATGGCTGAAGTGATGGATGATAGTGTGGAGAAAAATTAATGTAGCATGGAGGAGTTAATAAAAAAAATTAGTATATCCTATAAAATTCCATAAGGTTTCATATTTCCATTTTTTTATGATTGAAAACTTGAACAATTGTAGAGCTTGAGCAAGCGAAAACCAACAATGAAGAAGGCAATTATGTAGTGCTCCCATTTATAAAAATGATATAGAGATTAAAACAATGTGCACTCAAGAAAATAAAAGAAAAGCATCCACACAAGTAGAAAAGAGAAGTTACAGGTTTCAAGTGATAAGTTTGCCATTAGAGGAAGTTGAAACATGGAGTCAAAGCATTCTGCGTCTAGGGAAAATAAGTCAATACGTATTCATTTGGGAGAGTTAGTTGATTGCATGTTAACCTTCAGGGACCCTAGTTGGTGATGCAACCAAAGCAAAAATATAGGAAAAGAGACCCACTTCTAGTTAGTCCTAAAGTTGAAGAATTTGAGAGCACAAAAGAAGGAGGTCATATGGTCATTTAGGAAGAAAGTTGTAGTGAGAGTAGGGTACATGGAGAGGACTTAGTAGGGTTGAGGGAAGGGACCCCTATCAGACAAACATCATAAATGGTGCACATGGGGAAAAAGGTCACTACAACATCATTTCCTCCTCTTGTTTTGATTGAAGAGATGCAATACCTAGAGATGATGTTATGCACAAATGAGTGGGAGTCTAAGGTTTCCACCTATCAAGTCCTGGACTACAGTCACCATCGAATTGGAAATGAAGTTGAATTACAACATGACTACCAGATAGAGCATAAGAATACCAAAAATGAGATCACTTGAGATCTCTCAATCTACAACCTACTAGAGGATGCAAGGGTGCTCCAAATCTTTAAGCTATCATATTTTAGGAAACTATAAGAGGTGGCTCAATTTTTAATCTCGTGCATTCATGAAGACTACCTCTATTTCGTAGGCACAAAATGAAGATCACCCCTAAACGGATTAGTAGAGTAACAAGGTTATTTTATTATGGAGTTGATCTCTATGTAAACCTTTAAGATCAAATTATGATTAATAGAATGACGGTGGTGCTAGAGTATAAAAAATAAGGCCACACTATGTACATTACTAGCCCAAAAGATCCCATAATTTGAGTAGTTACATGCTTGGCCATGACCAAGCTAAGGGACATAGATAGGTGGAAGGAGGTGGATATGGTACAAATATATGTAGCCAACCAAATGGCTAAGGGGAAAAAATACAATTATTCCCTATACTTTATAGATAATATTGAGCTTGATGAGGAAAAGGCACATCATTTGCCCAAGCACAAGTTTCTTTGGGGTGCAATTTTTCTACTTCTAGTTTTTTATGAGATTGGCATCCTAGAGTACTTGGGCAAAGAACTAAAGTGGTTTTATGCCCCAAAACATAAGTCCTAAGCTGAATGGTTCAAATAATTCACTTGCCCTTATACCAACATACCCTCCTACAAAGTGAATATGAAAGGTTAGTTCGATGGCATGAAGGAGGCATTTGGGAACAAGTGGCACATACCCAAAGAGTTGCCTACATAGATGGGATCATATGCTCAATTTTTTGTAAAATAACACTTTTCTCTCATGTGGATCTAGATGGTAACCACATATAACTTGTTAGGGTGGCTTAAATTGCTCTATGTTTTCATCATCAGATACTTCATGGACTTGACAAATCATATTTCAGACACATGCCCTATGAAGATTGATGTAGATAAGATTAATGTTGAGATTCATACTCTTCACAATATTTATGTTTACCCAAGGAGGCATGCATATGTGGAGAATCATGAATCTGACATGACTGACCTTAATCCCTATAGGATAGTCGTGCAAGGGTAGATCTAGGTGATATTCTATATGCTTAGGCCATGAAAGAAAACATTGATAGGATGAGAGGTATAAAAGGATCCACTTCCCTCATAACTAGAAACACGCATAGAGGTGAGGGTATGTGCAAAAGAAAAAAGACCAAGACCTGAGGATGCCAGTTCTAATGGGACATAGGACCAACCCAAGTTTGTCCCAAAATGCCAAGACAGGCCTCATCACCACCAAGGACATAGGGGTTGCTTGCAGAATATGAAGACATCATTACATCCCAATTGTCTATTCAATTAGAGCCCCAATGATGAAGGTGAACCCCCTCACCAATAAAATCCTAGGAGTTTCCTATAGAATAGAAAGATGACACTACACACCCTATTACCCAAGTAGAACTTGAATAAGAAGCACCCCAAGTGGTGATTCTGGACACAAGTGAGGCATCTCCAAAAGCACATCCTGTCAAGGAACCCACTCCCAAGCCAATCAAGGAAAAACTCCATGAGTTGAGTGAAGAGCATAATGTTGCATCCAGTAAGGAACATCCTATGGCCGAACATCAAGTAAACATTGACATTCCAACATCAGAAGAGGCAGATAGGGGAGAAGGCCCCATCAGAGAGGACCTTAGTGTCAGTGCCAACAAGCAATGGGAAAAGACCTTGAAATCATTGAATTAGAGCATGAACCCCAAAATAATAAGGAACTGATGTAGGATGCAGACCAATAACAATAGGTGAATCAAGAACCTCCTATTCATGTTGCATTCTAACATGATATGTTGGACAAGTGATTATATTTGTGAAACTATTTCTCTGAACATGAGTTCATAGAATAAAATCGACGTGAAATGTCCTTTGTGATTGAAGTGTGTCATGATGAATAATGATTTGAGATTGTAAAGGACAACATTAAAATAAACCCAAAAGTGGTGGATGTTCCAGACACATTTTCATTAGAATTATTAACACGAGTTCAAGGTTGATAAAGTTTTCCCTAGAAATTTCTAAGCAAGATATTCTTAATAGCCATGATGTGGGCCAAATTCACGTCAAACATTAGGAGGCCATGTGACTATACAAAGAAGAGCATGAAAAATGGTGAAGCTTGAAGTGGAAATTGAAGAACTCAAACACTAAATGAATATGGTAAAAGTAGCTTGACTTGGGACTTTGGGCCTTTATCAAATAATTTTGAGGAGTGAACCAGTGTTTGCAGATGGGTTTCCCATTACTAGTGAAGAAATAAATAAACTAGAGATGCTCATGGACCTTGTGCTAAGTAAATGTAAAAACCAAGTGGATCCTAGAAAAGAGAAAATTTGGGTAACTTAGTAGTTTTATGAGGCCATGGAGGTGTGCCGCACATTGTTGAATAAACTGAGCACTACCATTCCCATTGTTGATGGGGTTTTTATGAACTTGGCACGGCCTAGAAATTTTTTGAAAGCATGGATACTACCTAAAGAATAACATCACTAGTAATTGGCTGAAAACACTCTGAGCATCAAGGATAGGGCCCAATGTGCAAAAGTTTTCCAGGATGTTGAAGAACTAGAAACACAAATAAGTGCCCATCAACAACAACTGAATATTAGTTTTTGAGTGCTTTGAGGACAAATTTTGGCAGAGTTTGGGGACATTGAGGATGCTGACAAGACTATAAGTGCTTAATTTGAAACTTTGACAAATCAAGATAATACCATTTTGGAGGAGCTTAAGGAGATGAAGAAATTGAAAGGTGAAGTAAAAGTTATTACTTCTAATCTTCAGACAATCCTCAACAAGTGGGAGGAGCTTAAATGCAAAGTATAATAAGCAGATCCCACATTTTTGAAAATTGAGGAACTCATAGTGTAGTTCGAGATGGACTATCAGTTTAGTGTGGGGTGATTTTGGACCCAATTTTTTTAATGTAATACTCAATTATTTTTGTAACATGACACGAAAGAGCAAGGGTGCGAGAACAACGTGGAGTACCACAATGCGGGAAAGGATGGTGCTGAATAGAATGGTGCAAAGAGAGAAATATTGAAGAACAACATGAAAGACCTTGGCAAAAAAGGGCAAGTTGCTAAATATAAGGAAGTGGAGAATGAGCAGAAGATGTAGGACTAAGAGAAGTATAAGACTAGGACAAGAACGTATGGAACATAGGTGATTATAAAGCAGTTCATGGAAGCAATAGAGATTAATGAAAGCACAAATCTATCACTGGTCCATGAAAGAAGAGGAACACAAACATGAAGATCTTACATAAAGAAGGTATATAGGGGCGGTTAGGCCCGAGTCAATGGGAATTAATTGTAATAGCTCTCCACAATTCATTATTGTTGATGGTCATTGGTTAGTCATCACTTTTGTATTATTGATGTAACCAATGGTGAGGGGTTTACTTGTGTATAAATACCCCTTAGTTTGATCATGAAAGTGTTGTTGTCGTGGTTGGGGTTGATAGATTTATTGTTGGATTTGATGTTGATGCTGTTAGATGTAATTATGAAGTGGTTATCAGTATAAAATTGAAGAGATAATGTAATGAAGGAAGCATTTTGTAATCTTATTTAATGAAAGTAGCAAAATCCTTTGACTAAAAATCCTGACATGTTGAACTCTATAGTGTTAACTTTGCTTTTATGATAATAATTATATGCATTGTATGAATTCATCAAATGACTGACTCTAGACTAATTTTGGTAGAAACAATGACTAAACGTAGTAACTCAAGTGCCTAAGTAAGATAGAGTTGTCTAACCAACATCGTAGAACATCACTGATTGGGACTAGTCTAGGCTATGCACCTCAGGTGAGTGAATGAGGTTACTCTTCATGTGATATGCTGGTGCACAAGCTCATTAGCATCTTCTTTCTATGGGGTGTGTAATTAATATTTAATTATGCAAAGTTAAAGAAAAAGTTCCAATATATTTCTTATTGACCATTAATAAATGGTATCAATCTAATTATATTATTATGTCGAGTTCGAAAAAATCATGTAAAAATAATAGATTCCAAATTCTACTATATGACCAAGATATTACGAATTTTTGATTAATTTCTCTAAACCAAAAAAAATTGTAAGTGAGAGTCAAATGGATATTACATTTCAAGTTAAAATTATCATGTGATGGTCAAATAGATATAAAATTTAAGGTCAAACATAATTGTGAACAACTCACTCTATTACATTCCCTTATCACCATTGTAGGATGCTTATTGGTGTAATTATATCAAGAGACATAATTATATTGATTTTGTGAGATGTCAATAACAATGATCGACCTCAAATTTGACGTCTATTTGATTGTTATGAGGTAATTTTTTTTTTAACTTCTAGAGGATTAAAAAAATCATGATATATTAGCCTTACATGATAGATTGTTTTTGGAGCTTTTTTTCTTATAAATATTTTATCAAGTTAGACGTACTAGTACAACTAAATTAAGACTGTATATCACCAATAAATAAAAATTTTGTAAAAAAAATAATAGAATTATTAATCGATATGAAACTTTCAATAAGCCAAACTATGTGACAAATCCAAAATAAACACCTTGAAATTGATACATCTCTCTCTCTCTCTCTCTCTCTATATATATATATATATATATATATATATATATATATATATATATATATATATATATATATATATATATATATATATATATATATATAAAATTCTCATTCAATACTTCATTTCACACACACACACACACACACACACACACATATATATAAAAGTAACATTCTCATTCAATACTTCATTTCTCATTAAAATCTTATTAATTGTTTTCATTGAATAGTTATAGTATTTAATTCTATAGACTCTTATACATGGTCCTTATCAATTTAGTAGCGATTAAATTTTATGGTTTTAGGATGTTTGTATATTTATCAATTATTGGTCCAATTTAAATATTTTCCCCATGTTTCTTGATACATAATGGACTATCATCTCTCATCTCAACCCCATCTTGATGTCTCTTTATCTCTCTTACTCATTTCCCCTACTTTAAACTATTTGTCAAGGAAATGATTAACACTCGTGGTTCTATTAGAAACATCATTCACTTTATGGGTCCTTTGTGTGGTATCTTTTGACCCATGTGCACATGTTCCTCTTGATTTTTCTTTTTCACTTTTCAATCATATGATGTTAGTTGGGGCCCAAAAGGATATTAATTTCAATTCAATTTATCTATAAATATACGAACATTATAGTTCATTTATCAAAAAATAAATTGAGATTTTTTATAGAGTAATGATAGGCATTTTAATGAGATCAAGCAATCATTAAATGATTTATCACTATGGCACACAAGTTCATGTCAAAGGATTATTAGGAGGAAAGACACACCACACACCATTAGGATTTTGTATGTCACTTGGATTGTTTCCAATTATACAATTTGTTAATTCTGAGATTATTTATTATCTGGGGGTTTGATAAGTAAACGATGTTTAAAAATCTAGCTGATTCTCAACACATGCTACAAAATATTTATGATTTTTTATAAGTTTCAATTATTATAACCAATCTAGACCCAGGAGAATATTTTTTTGCAAGTCATATATATCACAATGCGACAAATCAATAATATCTTTGCCAATCGACAGACGTCAGTAGAATCAGTTTGTTTATGTTTGTAAAAATAGGAGATCTTGTTTGACTTCACTAATTTTATACTAATTTGTATATTTTTTGCTTGATTTGCTAGAAGAATTGATTTTGGATTTCAACAAGATACAGTGGTTATTAGAGACTTTAGGATACGAACTGGTCCAACGTGGTGGGGTTAGAAGTTGCTGGTTAGTTTTTCCCGGAAGATAGCAATAGTTTTGGCTATTCTACATGAATGTGGCGTGGCATCTACATGACATTATCCAAGTATGCAAGGAAGGGATTGTTTTTCCACTCTCCTTCCACTTCATCACACGCAACTATCTTATCTTTCTATTATAGAAAACGCAATAAACACATCCAGATGGAGACATGTTGGCTAAGGAAAGAAAAACTGACGTAGACAGGGTGGCCAAGGAAGAAAAGAAAAACTGGCGTAGACAGGGTGGCCAAGGAAGAAAATAAACAGTGACGTAGACAGGGTGGTTAAGGAAGGAAAGAAAGACAAACGTAGATATGTTGGCTAAGGAAATGGAATATTGAATGTTGTTTTTTTTAAAAATAAATATGGAGGAATCAGTAATGTTTCTTCATTTTTATTTTTGGTTAAGGATTTAAATTTGTGAAGTTGTTATTACAATTATTGTTTTTCTTTGGTAAATATAGTTTGGAGTGAGGGAGACTTTTAGTAGTTCAGTTTAGAATCACTGTCGTTAGGTTGGGATGCACACAACAAAGTCATGTCAGTCTACATCTGTTACTTTTATTATGACTTGTCTTCAAGATGTTAAATTTGGGTCTCCTCTTGGTAAATACCAGGAACTTACCAATCCACTTAACCTTTACGATTAGGATAGTGAATGAAAGATTTTAACATCATCTTTAAGACTAAATAATAATAACGAAGGTGTTTCGTGTAAAAATAATGATTTGAAATAAGGCCTATCCCATAAACATATTAATTAAGGAGAGAAAATATAATGTTCTAGGTGCTAGGTTGGTTGGCTTGGATTCCCTCGAATTATCAAAAAAAGGGAAAACGAAATAATAATTGAACACAACACTTACTTTTGGTTTGATGTTTTATATATATTAGTAGATTATTACTCGAAAATTACATCTTGTATACAAAACACCACTAAGTTTAATAATTGGGAGTCATTATTTGTAACAAATTAGAAACTCGTTATCATATTTATTAGTCAATAAATATAGAGATGAAATATAAGACAGTTTACAATAATAAAAAGTAACAATTTACAATAAAAAGACGGTTGATTGATATTCAAAGTCCCAAAAAAATGATACTTGGTTAAAACTCAAGGCTATAGAAAATAATCTTAAAACACATAACTAGCAACAATCAAAACTAAATACATGTTGCAACGTATGACATAAGAGGTGGCAAATCTTATTTAGGAGAGATGGCAACCCAAGAAGAGAGCACAACTCCGACGCTACCCATCCATTTTAATTAGTATAATGAATATGCTATTACCTAATAAAAAGGTCAATTATCATACACCTTGAATTAATAGCCCAATAAATATATCATATAAGCATTAATTAATATATGAAAAAATATTTATTTGAAATTATAATATATTTTTATTATGTATTTATCATTTTACATGTTTAAATGGAGAGAAAGTCATATTTTGAACTAATTTAAAATTTAAAAAATTAGAACCGCTCAATAATTAACATGGTACATGGCCAAACAATACTCAATATTTATCATAATACATGATCATAATTTTTTTAACTTTTATCCTAAAATAATAGAAAGTAACTAATCGTATCATAACATATAAAATAAATAATAAAAAGTAGCCAATCACATCATAACATATAAAATTCACACACACACACACACACACACATTAATTATAATTTTTGAAACTGTATAGTACCATAAATATGAAATTTTATTCATGGAGACTTAACTTCTCAAGACAAGTTCATTCCGATGCTCCTTTTTGAGATAAAAGATGTACATGTACGTCACTTAACTAAAAAGAAGAGTTGTATGACATGTAAGAGATATAATCATGTACCTACACTTGAAATTTTGAATATATTTGCATCATAATTTTGAATCTTATATGTTACGATGTGATTGGCTACTTTCTATTATTATACGATAAAAGTTAAAAAAATTGTAATCGTATACTATGATAAATTTTGAGTATCGTTTAACCATATACTATATTATCTATTGAGTGGTGTTGTGATTAGATACCTTCCTTAATAAAAAGATATTGGCCACCTCAAACACAAGGTTAATGGCATATACTATTGTAGGAGGTACAATAACTAACATGACCCAAAAAACCCATAAAGTAGTAACAAAGTAACAAGGCAACCATGAAATGGTAAATTTTATTGTTAGATTAGGGAGACGCACATGTGAAACGATAAAATGAAATGCTTACATTTTTATTATTATAATAAATATATATATATATATTTGTTTTTATTTTTACATTAGAGGCATTGTTAATTGGGGAAACAAACCTTAGAGTTGTCCCTAGATTGGATCCCTGCCTGCCATGTGGATGGCTTAAATTCATTTGCATAATACAAGTTTTTTAGGCTATGCATATGATGACACGTGTGTAGGGTGAAAGGAAGCTATTATATGTAGACCCCATGTGTTTTGATGTTGAAATCTTTGCTTTGTGCCCTTCGATTTCCTGCCCAATGAAGTAAATGAGTAAGAGAATAACATGGTTAAATTTCAGCTATAGTAAGTGAAATGGAGGGTTATTAGCCTTAAATAAGAGAGATAAAAAGAATAAACGATTATCTATTTAATCACTAAATTGGGAAATGCAAAATGCAAACATGAAAATGAATACAAGCACCTACAAATTGTAATAATATAGATTACAGAAGCACCTCCAACCTTTCATCTCAAACCACAACACCCAGGATTACACAGGCAAACATATGTTTTAAAAATCAACCCACTTGAAGGATGATGAAAGACCAACACTTTGCTTAATAATAAGAGAATAAATAAAATATTGGGTCAATCAATTTTAATAAAAATAGCGACCAGACTGACATGGTTCTACCATTTTTGGAAACTCTATAGCCCACCAAAAATGTTCAGGGAAGGCAGTGTCAATCCCAAACAAGAAATTAGGAATTGGATTAGCACCAACATAAAATAAAAAAATAGTTAGCCTAATGCCTTACCAGTACAACGTAATGGATTAACATAAACAAAAAATGGATTTTTTTTGAAATATTTGCAACAAGGCTCAAAACACATACGTATAAGTTCTATTATATATAATGGATTTTCCATAATTACCACCACATGACCTATTGTATTGTACTCTAGCTATTAGACAACAAACCAAACCAAAAATCATTATGACCAAGTTTCGTAGAGTATCCTTGAAGAATGGGCTTAGCTTTTGTATTTTTTTTATTCTCTTTCATCACTAAATCACCAACTTCAAACTCTCCAAGAAGAATACATTGTTGTAATTGTGGCATATTAAATTCTGATAGGCTCTTAAATGTTTTAATGCAGCTAATTATTTCTCATCTAAGAGCTTTAGTTCTTGCAATCTACCTATTCTATAGTCTTCCTCATCAATTATACTCTACAAGGAGATTCGTAGAGAGGGAAACTCAATCTCTATAACGATGATAACCTCATAACTAATAAGTAAGAAGTATGGTGTGGCACTTGTAGGCATGCACATACTAGTATGGTAAGCCCACAAAACTGGGAATAACTGCAAGTGCCAGTCACAACCAACATCATTAACAATATTCTTGAGAATCTTAACAATGGTTTTTTTAAATGCCTCAGTTTAGTCATTACCTTAAGGAAAATAGGGTGTGAATCTTTTATGTTTAATATGAAATTGGGTACATAGGGCTTTTACGTCTTTATTTTTGAATGATCCACCATTATCAGATATAATGGTGGAGGGAATGCCATAGTGATAAATGAGGTTATAATAGATAAACTTGGCAGTCTACTTTCTAGTTACGTAAGTGAGGGGAATGGCCTTTATCCACTTAGTAAAATATGTTGTATTAGTGAGGATATGCTTATATCCATAAGAGAAAGTGGGGTTTATTTTTTGTATGAGATCGAGTCCCCATATTGAAAACAACCACAAAGTTGTGATCAATTGAAGCAATCATGAAGGGGCATATATCAAATCACCATGTTTTTGATAGGCAATACATTTCTTGACATATTTACAAGCATATGTCTTCATTGTTAACCAATAATATCATGTTTGATGGAGTTTCTTAACTAAGACCATACCGCTCATGTGAGCCCCACAAACCCCTTTGTGTATATCTTTAAGCACTAATTTGGATCCTCCTAAAGTTAGAAAATGAAGCAACATTCCATCATAGCCTTTACAATAGAGTGTGTTACCAAGTAGGGTGTAATGGGAAGCATTATGAAGGAAGGATTTGTGTTGGTTCTGAGCTAGGTTAGTAGGGAGAATTTGGTTTTGGAGATAGGCGTATAGGTATTGGTACCAAGATGAGTTGGGACCAACAATATCACATACCATCTCAAAATATAGTTGTACATGAGTTGGTTGAAGAAGGTTTTCAATAAGGAATTGATACTCCTTGACATTATCGACCACTGCTATCATGGACCCAATGGTTGCAATTAAATCTGTTGATTAATTATTGTCCCTCGATATCTGGTCAAATTAAATAGATTCAAAATGTTGTTTGAGCTTGTTGACCATACCTTTGTAAGGTACAAGCTTTTCATATCTAGTTTGGTATTGGTTTGTAGCTTAATTAATGATCAATTGGGAATTCCCATATACCATCAACTATTTAATGTTCCACTGTACAACAAGACAAAGTCCTACAATGAGTGTTTCATATTCTACCATATTATTGATGTAGTGAAAACCAATGTGAAATGTCACGAGAATAATATCCCCTTATGGTGTGATGAATAAAGTGTCAGCTCCAGATCCATGGGATGCACGTGAACCATCAAAGTATAGTTTCCATCATTTGGATTCAATAGCCACTTCTTCCAGGGTTAAGTTCAACTTGTTTGGGAAATAAAAATGAGAGGTTTGGTGTCTACTAGAGGAACTTCAAAAAGTTGATCTGCAAGGACTTGCCCCTTAATAGCTTTTTGGCTCTAAGACTCAACATCAAAATCACTTAGCAATATTAACCACTTGGCCATGCGACCTGTTAGAGTTGCCTTAGATGATATATATTTGAGGGGGTCACTATGGGCTATAACAATGGTCTTGTTATTTAACATGTAGTGTCATAGTTTTTGAGTAGTGAGCACCATTACTAAATGAACCTTTTTAATTGGTGAATAATTGTTTTCATAAGCTACAAGTGTCCTACTCAAATAGTAAACTACATGCTCCTTGACTTTTTTATCATGTTGAGCCAAAAGTGCCCCCAATTCATGTTCTATTGACGATATGTAAAGGAGTAGAGGCTTCCCTGGCATAGGCAGGGTCAATACCAGTGTATTAGTCAAATAGGTCTTCAATTATTCAAAATCTTGCCAACAACTTGTATCCCATTGGAATGTGACACCTTTCTTAAAAAGGTGGTTAAAAGGATGACACCTATCTGCTAGTCGTGAAATAAACCAATGAATGGATTGGATCTTACCCTACAAGATGTAGAGCTACTTTAGATTAAGAGGAGGATGAATTTCCATAATAAATTAACCTTAATGGGATCAATTTTGATTCCTATGCGTGATACAATGAAAGTTTGTAATTTTCCAAAAGTAATGCCAAAGACACACTTCTTAGGTTTGAGGTGTAACTTATATTCACGAAGTTTATCAAAGATTCCTTGTAGAACTTCATGGTTTCCTACACATGTCTTTGATTTATCTAGGATGTCATCCACGTATTCCTTGATAATATCATGCATCATGTCATGAAAGATGATAGTCATGGCACATTGGTAAGTTGCATCGCCATTCTTTAAGCTAAATGGCATGACTTGATAACAAAATGTCCCCCAATGAGTGGTGAACATTGTTTTGTGATGTTCTTTAGGTGAAATATTTATTTTATTATATCCTAAAAATACATCCATGAGGGATAACATCTCATATCATGTCATTGAGTTGACTATCATGTCTATGTTTGCTAAGGGGAAATCATCCATAGGGCACAATTTGTTGATATCTTTAAAATAGGTACATAAACGAATCCATTGTGGTTTTTTGCTTACAAGAACAATATTTGAGATCTACTCTAAGTAATTAAACATCTTGATGAAACTCCCTCCCAATAATTTTTCTAACTCTTTCTTAACCAAGATAGCAATATGAGAATGCATTTTCTACAGCTTCTGTTTGATAGGTTTAATGTTGGGATGCACAACAAGGTGATGCACCACTAGATAATGGTCTATCCCCAACATATACTCGTAGGACCATGAAAAAATGTCTATGAAGTCTTTTAAAATAACAATAATAAATTCATGTTCCTCAACAGTGAAGGAAACACCTATTTGAATCATCATAAGTGCCAATGTTTACTTTTGTGGTATCTTCCATAAGGAGTGTCGAACCACCTTTAATAATAGTTGCCAATGATTGAAATTTATATTGTTTATCCATTTTTGAACCACATGACTCACCCATCTAAGAAGAATCAGAATCAGCCATGTCTGGCAATGGCCAATTAGCAAACTATTCTAGAAAGTCTTGAACCAATTGCTCAAAGACTCTCTATTCCTCAGAACTGATGTGTAAACCAACTCTAATACTTAGACTTGGAGGACACTAACCTTCCTAAGGTGGTAATCAAACTTCTCTATCCAAGGGCATATGATATAGGTTTTCACCAATAGACATATATTTTTCTTTACTTTTTTCCTGATCCAAAGATGCCTCAAAGAGGTTTTCACCAGAGGATCTCAATGTTTTACCTTTTTTGTGACCAAATAAGTTCAACTGCTCCCCAAAGGAGGTTACATGATCCAATATGAAGTTGAATCCTTGTTTGTGATCTCCAACTGGTAACCCATTCCTGAGATCCATGAACTTGGAAATGGACTCTTCGTTCTAAAATTCATCTAATGGTATAATAGAATCTTGATTGTCCCAATCGATTAGGTTGGGATAATGGAGTAAAAGGGGTATATGGGATGTGATAGTGAGAATAACATTACTATTGAAAAGCTCATCATATATGATATAATTGGATGATGTGTCATTTCCAAGAGTTTCATTATTAGATGTGAAAGTAGTATCACTCTCGAAATCTATGGGGTCACCTTTAGGTGGTGTGAATCCAAGACCTCGATTTCCTATATGTTTTGTTGTAGGGATAGGTTTAAGAATGCCTTGTTCTTTTACCCCCAAGCCTTTGCCTTTATAATCTTGGTTGTCCATGATTCTATTAAGGATGGGGTATTTAGTGCTTTAGAAACATGTAGCAAAACCATCACCATATAACCAAGATCCTTTAGAACTGGTACATTGATCTTGGTTTGGTGACATATCCTTTACAAACACTAGTGGTTCCTGTTGATGAGAATTGGCCTTATTTTTACACATCGTATTAGGCCTATCAAGCATTTTGGTAGGTTTATGTTACCTATAGGGTTGAGATATTCAGGTAGTTTGCCAATGTGGAAAGCATCTTGGATGTTGTATGTCGCAATCCCTGTATCTTCAATGGTAAAGTGAGATGAAATTTTTAGAGGAGGTGGATTAGAAGAAGTGGATGTGAGGTCACTTGGGTCAATGTAATTATATTTAGGAGATTCAAGAACTATTTTTTTGGTCTTTATATTGATAAACTTAGTGCTAGGATAATACTTTTAGTTCCCATATTTGGCTTCTAGGTTTTTACAATAATGGCATGGCTACAAATCACCAGGAATAGTGACCTCTAATCTAAAATGAGGGAATTTGATATATTAGTACAAGGTGGAAGGGACTTCTCATATTTCATGGATCTAAGGATGACCAAGAAGCAAATTATAAAGTAACTATATATCAATTACATGGAAAAAGGTGTCATGTGTAACTGACCCAACAATGATAGGCAAAAAAATGGTATCTGAAGTTTCCTTTTTTGCATTATCATGGGCTTTGATCATAATAGTGTTTGATTGCATGTCTGCTGATGTATATCCCAAGTGTTGGATTAGCTTCAATAAAGCAATATTTAGTCTCAAACCATTATTTATGAGAAAACACTTGATTTTATGGTAGGAAATGATGGCTTCAATGTACAAAGGATTATTGTGTAAGGGAACAAGGGATAACATATCACTTTGATCGAATGTAAGTTTTTGCCCCAGGGATAAATGCTCCACAAGTGCTTAAAATTGGGTAAGATCAATGTTATTGGGTACCTTGGACTATTAAAGAATGTCATTCAATATTGTTTTGTGAAATTTTAATGTACGCAAGAGATCCATGATGAAGATCTGCATAGGCATTTTGCTTAACTGTTCACGAATATCATACTACTTAATATAAGGGTGATAAGGCTTGGGTTTAGAAGGTGCGAAATCTTGAATGAGATTAATATTTGAAGCAAATGAAGGACCTTGGAGAATAACTCTTGGATGTCTAGTTGTGACTACATAATTTCAAGTTGGGAGGGGTTTACCTGAATTAGAGGAATTGGGCGAAGGTTCAAGAATAGTAATTCGTGAAGGTTGAGGCTCAATTGAATTGCTTTGACTCAACGGGGAACTACTTAAAGGTAAAGGTGGAGGTCCTAAAATAGAAGGTCCACCACTTTGACAAGTGTTATATGGATGGGGAGTGACCTTAATAGTAGCAATGTAGTTACTTGTAACACATCCTATGACATTGCATTATTCGTATGGGACATTACCATAACTGATTTGGTTGGCTTGAGCATCATGATATTGACTAAGATTAGCTTGGTTATGATTCTGATCTTGTGCTTGATTCTGATTATTCTTCTACTATTAATTATTGTGATTTGGGAAGGGATCTTTGTAGATACCCATGTTCTAGTTGGTATTGGAAGCTCTTTTCTCTAACTCAATTTCTCCATTCTCAAATAAATCTTGGATAACATGCCTTAGTTGCACGTATCTATAAATTGTGTGGTCAATGACATGATGGTAATCATAATACTCATTCTCTTGATACCACACAGGCTTGGGTTGGCCCTCTGGAAAGTGTTTTAGAACTGGCCAAATAGTTATATTAGTTGCAACTAATTTTTGAAATACCACCTCAATGGTCTCCTCAAGGTCACTAAAAACTCTATTATGAAACTATCCTCTTTGTGGGGCATACCTTTGCAAGGTGAGTGGTGGATTGGGTGGGGTATCTTGGGTAGGTGTTGATTGCACCATTTGCACATGTCTTGCTTCTATAACCCCATTACCAACCATGTTTTTTTTATTGAAGGTTTTAGGTTTTTTGGCTACACTTGCTTGAATTGACATTATACCTTTATCAATAAGCATATTTTCAATATGTACCCCCTTATCAATGATATCTTTAAATGTGTTCTCATAATGAAGTCATATATTGTAGGTGACCTTAGTATTTAGTTTTTATGTAAAAATACTAGCTAACTATTTATCCAATAAATTATGTGGGAAATGACTAGCTAGGGCCCTCCATCTTTTCAAGAATGTTGAGAAGCTTTCTCTGCCATGTTTTTTTGCATTACTCAAATCAACCAAAGTCAACTCATGTTTTATGTTGAATGAGAAATGTCTAACAAAAAATTTTGATAGGTCATCGAAAATGACGATTGATCCTTTTGGAAATTTGAGGAACCACTCCAAGACTTGTCCACCCAAACTACATGGAAACAAGCATAGTAAGTAAATATTACTGAAAGCTACCTCTTGGCATGAGATAAAGAATGCCTATAAATGCTCCCTTAGATCACCTTTCCCTTTATATTTTTCAAACTTAGGTAGTTCAAATTGAGGTGGGAAAGGTACTTGAATAAAACTTAGGTCAAAAGGGTAAGGGCATATGTTGTCAAATTTATACTTTTTTCTTTGGTTACCTGCTTGAAGACCTGAAACCATTTCCTTCATTGCAATCCATTCTTGGATGTTAGGAGCACTTTGTGATTCAAAAAGGGTATTTTATTGGTCATTCACAGATTAATGGGCCTGGTTGGAATTTGTTAGGTTGTGGAGCTAAAAGCTTCACTAATGCAAACAGGGGAGGAGGTTGCTGAAGGTTGCTGAGTTGCAGAGCAACCAACGTCGATCTAATCAGTCAACGTTGGTCAGGTTAGTGAAGAGAAGCAACTGACATCGGTTAGGGATTGATCGACATCGGTCACCTCCAGGCAGACAGGGACCGACGTCGGTCGCCTGTGCGGTTTAGAACTGCAAGTTTTACGGGCAGTTAGTTAACGAACCAAGTGTTTGCATGTCAAGATCCAAATTTAGACTAGAAGCTATGGATCTAAATATTGTAATTAGATGTCTAATTATTGTTTGGATGAGATCTATATAATAGACTCATGGGTTGTATTGTAAAAGTGTTCTAGTTTGAGTTGAGCAAAGTTAGCTCCTTCTGTGTGTGAAGTGAGCAAGGGTGTTCCTCCTAGTTCCACAACAATGCCAAGTGTGGGTGCTGGTTTTGGAGAATCAGAAGGGTTCTTCAGTTGTGTAGGATCTTGGTCATCAGGTGTGCATGGCTACGTTAGGATATCTACATGGTAAGTAAGATCATTGATCTGCAGGTGTATGTGTATGCATGATCCAGGTTGCAGG
Source organism: Torreya grandis (assembly GCA_037957365.1). Classification (NCBI taxonomy): domain Eukaryota; kingdom Viridiplantae; phylum Streptophyta; class Pinopsida; order Cupressales; family Taxaceae; genus Torreya; species Torreya grandis. The sequence goes on from JARHVA010002203.1 coordinate 2,086,986, forward strand.
TGTGCAAAACCAAATTGATTTGCAGGTGTGCAAGATCAGGGAGGACAGCAACACAACAGGGAGTAGGATCAGGCAGGATCTACTTGGAGTACAGTGTGTACTCAAAAAGAGAGCAAAGAGGAAGGCAAGGAAGATCCTTCCATAAGTGAGATCATTTGGGTTGCAGGTTGTTGCAGTTCAGGGGAGGTCTACTTGAAGTACGTTTGTGTACTTGGAGTGCGTGGAGCACTGGTGTACTGGCAGTAGTGGATACTGACTGATTGGAGGTGAACACCAACTCTGTGTTTGAGTTGTGTGTTAGGACCGTAAGAGAGAGATATTTCAGGGAACATTTACTGTTTATGCCCTAGAGGTGTGGGAGCCCTAGAGGTGTGTAAGGAAGAAGAACTGTGGCAATCTTCTTTATTGTATTTTCTTTCTGGATGAGTATTAATACAAGATTGTGTATTGTCTCTCATATTTTGTGCTATTTGTGAATTCTAGTTACTTGTTACTTCTGGTTAATTTCGCATGTTTAATTGCTTGTATTTGGTAATCATATTGTGCTCTTTCTGAGGAGCAAGATCCTAACAAGTGGGATCAGAACAGGTGTGTTGTTCTTAGATTCCCCAACAACTGGTATCAGAGCTAAGGTTTCAGGGAGCGATTTTGTGTTTGATTACAGGTCACTCTCAGGGGTTTCTGATTGAGTGGGAGTAGAGCAATGGCAGAAGAAAGTACACTAAGAATGGAGGAATTGAAAAGCATAGATGATCACTTACGATGTTATGGAAAGAAAGAGCAGTAAAGAAATATTGCTGATTGGTGGGAGATCAACATGAAGGAATTGAAGAAGCAGATGTTGCAGGTGTTGTTGCACAAGATGCTCTGGGATGTTTCTTGGATAAAGTAGAATCTTGTTTTATAGATTATGTTGCCTCTTTCCATGTAGTCTGAAATAGAGTATCTTTTCATGGTAAGGTATTTGGAGACTTTGGAAAGATTTATTTAGGGGCTGGTGTGCCTTGCCAAAGAATTTGCAAAGGGGAAGTGAAGCTGAAATTGCAGGCGGCCAACACATGGGTGTTGAAGGAGGTCATGCAGGTCCCAGTCTTGAAGATAAGGCTAATTTCGTTAGGGATGTTGGGTGATGAGAGATGCACAAGAACTCTCACAGTGGATGCACTTGAATTAGCTGGTGGTAAGAAAACAGGTACTCTTTATCTACTTGCTTATATTACTGATTCTTCTTCTGTTGCAGAGACGTGGCTTTGTAGGCTTGGTCACATGAGCAAGAAGGAGATGCATGTTCTTAAGAGGAAGTTAGATGTCTTTGACAGACTTAAGTACTGGAAAGCCTTATGTTTTTGGAGGAGATGGCAGACAGAGATCAGTGGAGAAGGCTGGATACCTGTAAGCAGAGCAGTTTGGACAGGGATTTGATTCAAAGAAAGCTCACGGGTAAAAAGTCATCACTCACAGGAAAACATAGGTACCGACGTCGATCAGGATGAACCGACATCAAACAGACAGGTGCCGATGTCAGTCATGTGCAGACCGGAGCCGGTGATGTCAGGTAGGGTAAGACCGAAGTCGGTCAGAAGGACCGACATCAGCGGTAGTAAGACCAACGTCGGTCAAGAGGACCGACATCGACAATAGGGAGACACCAACGTCGATAGGGTCGGTAGTCAGGACAGGCGCATGGAACCGACGTCGGTCGGATGCAGACTGTGTAGTGATCGAGGTCGGTCACTGTAACGGATTTTGGGCAGACAACAAGCTGTCAAGGAGTCTCAAATGCCCATATGGAGGATTGAAAGTGGTAAGTAAGCCTCAAATTCGTTGTTCCCCTTCTTTATACTAGTTGCTGACTGCAGAGCAGGAAGGATCCAGGAAACAGTGGGAGCATGGCATGAACAGGATGCAGGACCAAACGGGAGATTTGGTAGGGTTGTCAGTCAGTATGAAAGCACAGAGATGAATGGATACCTTAGTTAAAGAATAGAGAGAACGGACACATGAGATGGAAGGCCAGGTCATATGGTCTTGAGGAAGCTGCAGGACAGTGGTACAGGGTTGACAGGTGGAGGACAGAGCATGGCTTTAGTCAATGTCAGGGTAACTACTGTGGGTTACTTTACCAAGTGGATGATGAGTTGTAGCATCATCTTATTACTGTATGTTGTGTGTTTGCATGCAGGGTTACACATACAGGGTTTTGCTGAACTAAAGGTAAAGTTAGTTCAGTAGTATGTCATGAGAAATTTAGAGCAGCAAAATTCTTTGGCATGAGTGGGTTCTTGAGACATGGAGATCACAGGTTGATTTTGTCTCCAGATGATTGTGTGAAGCCGGTGAGCACATCGATGGGTTGGACAGTTTTATGAGCAGTGTCCTGATTCACATGATGAGGTTAAGTACATGAGTACTGGACCTGGGTTTCCCATGTAATGGGAGCTGTCAGAAAGTTTGGAGCCAATTCAGGAAAGAAGCACTGGAGGGCAATTCAGTGGATTCTCAAGTATCTGAGATGGACCAGCAGCAGGTATACATGCGATGCAGGGTCAAGTTCTTTTCTACATGTGTTTGTAGATGCAGATGCGGCAGGTTACTTGGATGACAGCACGTGCACCACGGGTTATGTGGTGGTTGGTCTTCAGGATTCATCTTGAAGAGGGATACAAGCCAGGAAATAGATTAGACAGGGTACAAGTACAGGTACAGTGCAATTATTTATCTCCAAGTGGGAGATTGTTAGGTTGTGGAGCTAAAAGCTTCACTGATGCAAATAGGGGAGGAGGTTACTGAAGGTTACTGAGTTGCAGAGCAACTAGCGTCAGTCTGATCAGTCGACGTCGGTCAGGTTAGTGAAGAGAAGCAACTGACATCGGTCAGGGATCGGTCGACGGCGGTCACCTCCAGGCAGACAGGGACCGATGTCGGTCGCCTGTGCGGTTCAAAACTACAAGTTTTACGGGTAGTTAGTTAACGAACCAAGTGTTTGCATGTCAAGAGCCAAATTTAGACTAGAAGCTGCGGATCTAATTATTGTAATTAGATGTCTAATTATTGTTTGGATGAGATCTATATAATAGACTCATGGGTTGTATTGTAAAAGTGTTCTAGTTTGAGTTGAGCAAAGTTAGCTCCTTCTGTGTGTGAAGTGAGCAAGGGTGTTCCTCCTAGTTCCATAGCAGTGCCAAGTGTGGGTGCTGGTTTTGGAGAATCAGAAGGGTTCTTCAGTTGTGTAGGATCTTGGTCAACAGGTGTGCATGGCTACGTTAGGAGATCTACATGGTAAGTAAGATCATTGATCTGCAAGTGTATGTGTGTGCATGATCCAAGTTTGCAGGTGTGCAGAACCAGATTGATTTGCAGGTGTGCAAGATCAGGAAGGACAGCAACACAACAGGGAGCAGGATCAGACAGGATCTACTTGGAGTACAGTGTGTACTCAGAAAGAAATCAAAGAGGAAGGCAAGGAAGATCCTTCCATAAGTGAGATAATTTGGGTTGCAGGTTGTTGCAGTTTAGGGGAGATCTACTTGAAGTATGTTTGTGTACTTGGAGTGTGTGGAGCACTTGTGGAGTGCGTGGAGCACTGGTGTACTGGCAGTAGTGGATACTGACTAGTTGGAGGTGAACACCAACTCTGTGTTTGAGTTGTGTGTTGGGACCGTAAGAGAGAGAGCTTTGAGGGAAGATTTATTGTTTATGCCCTAGAGGTGTGGGAGCCCTAGAGGTGTGTAAGGAAGAAGAACTGTGGCAATCTTCTTTATTGTATTTTCTTTTTGGATGAGTATTAATATAAGATTGTGTATTGTCTCTCATATTCTGTGCTATTTGTGAATTCTAGTTACTTGTTACTTCTAGTTAATTCCGCATGTTTAATTGCTTGTATTTGGTAATCATATTGTGCTCTTTCTGAGGAGCAAGATCCTAACAAGTGGGATCAGAACAGGTGTGTTGTTCTTGGATTCCCCAACAGAATTGGTATAAGTAGGGATGGATCCCCTTTGTGTGGTTTTATTATGGATATTCACCATATAACCTGAATTATAACTTTGATAAAGACTTGTTGTTGGCTTGAATTTGTATGAGAATTGCCAAGATGCTATTGATTTTGAGGAATTTATTGTTGATAAGCATGCACTTGTTGTAAAAGGAAGTGAAGCTACTACTAATTCTGAGGAATATATTGTTAAGAATTATAGGAATCTATTGGCTCATAATAATCCAATGTTGTTGTAAATTATAAGAGGTAGGCGTTGTGTGTTGTGAATTACCCACCATTTGTGGTGGTGGAGTGTTTGCAACCTGATATTATGGATTGTTGGGCTCTTACTGTGCATTAGAAAGAAATTCTTGGTGATTGAAAAAGGTATGTTGTGTATCAAGTGAAACTTGTTGTGAAGAACTCAACGGGTTTGCATGCTCAAAAGGAGTGAATGGATCTACATTAGATGTAGGATTGGCTAAAGTTTCTTGTGATTGTTCAAATGACTAGTTTGGTCTATGAATGTAACATTATTGAATGAAATTATAATTGGATAAGTTGTCAAATGGCTAAAAGATAATATGTGTAGCATTGACTAATATACTATATTGTGGAAGTAATAATTTGGCTATGTTGGGATGGGTCAATAAGTTGACCTTTCCCTTTTCTAGACGATGCAATAATCAATTTTGAACTTTGGGTAAAAGGCTTATTTTGGTTAGTAGCTACCTCTTGAGGTAACTCCTCTACTCGAACAGGGTTGTGTAACTGTTCCATGGGAAAATTAGGTGGGAGTGTAGCTCGATATTATAACATCCTTAAAAGGGCTTCATCTTTATCTTCTGAGAGTTGATTTTCAAATTGATTTGGAATAGACCTTGTAATGAGTGTAACATACTTAAATATAGTTGGGTGGTCCTCCCCATCTTCAATGTATTCAAAATTTCTAAGATATCTTGATGGATCATAAAAGTTTTCTTCATAAAAAATAGGGCTGTAAGATACCCCACTACAAGTTTATCTAGACATGTTCGAAATAACACTTGGATTTGAGAAGTGTTTGACCTTCTTGGATTTTTTGACTTTTGGTTGGCTTTGATTCTAAATTTGGAATTAAAATTGGAAAGAGGTTGAGTTGGTTTTGAATATAGAATTTGATTGACATGAGAAACTTGACTTTGGACCTAAATAGAAATGGGCAATGTAATGGTGCCAAATGGAAAGAATTTTATTCCAATTGGGAGGCATAATGTTGTAAAATGTGAGAAGCGTGGCTTGGAATGTGGACAACATAACACCTTAGTGTGTAAGTATGTGAATAAGTGTTTTGGAATTTAGGTTTAAAAGTTGATGTGTTTACTTGGATGTGGTTTTTGAATACGAATGGGTTTTTTGACACAACGATCAAACATCAACCACATAATTATCATGGATCTAATTTAAGAACAAACACATGATTATGACATAATCATTTATCCTTTTAATATTCTTGCCTTCTAGAGGATTTAAAATTTTTAATGATTCATTAAGTAATTAAGTAAAATTATGGTGGTGTTTTAATCCCACCCTCTCTCAAAGGTCCACACATAAAGGCAATCTTCAGGCACTGGTACCTTTGCACCCCTGCATCAATGAGAGTTCTATAGCAAAAGATGATTCTATTCTAATTTTTTAAAAAGATTTATAGATGGTGCTCGAAGGGAAAAAAATCCATCAATTAGACATCCAGACTTAACAGACCATTCACCAAAGTGTCTAGTCCCTTTGCAACCACTTCATCCATAGGATATCAATGAAGTGCTACCAAAAAAGTCAAGCTCTGAGGGACATTTCAATCAAAGACCAACTGAGCATAGCATCAATTTATATACCTTATCGGCTAATGAGGTTAGTATGTGCATTGGGGAATGAAGTCCCAATCGACACACCCTAAGAACCCGCAGGAAGGTGATGAAGTCCACCCCATGCTGTCTAAAATCAATAAAGGAAAGATGTGTTTGTTTCTTATTCTCAGAACCCCACAAATGGACAAGAGAAGAGCATACTCCAAATAATATTTCAAGTAAACAAGAAACATGTAAGTTATGTGTTTTTTGGTCACCCAGGCTCCCCAAAGGGGGTAAGGAGAGAGCTTAGACACACTATTTTACACAAATAAGCAGGAAAGAAATAATGCTTTAAGCAAATAATAAAATGAAATGTAAGTATTTTGAGAGAAGTGAATGAAAATGTAGGTTATGAGTGAATTATGCCTTGTTAATTGTATGCAACAACTCCTTAGGATCACAAAACCTACAAGAGATCAGTTAGGAGTTAAAATTTTATTCTTGGTAAACAAGGGAAGTCATAATTCTACAATTTTTAGGTCTCAGGAAAGTTAACACATGGCGATCTCATCATTTTGAAGGACAATCTCATCATTCTGTAGATCAATATCACTACTCTATAATGAATCAAATATACAGTCTAGCAACCTCATCGATTAGTAGGACAACTTCATCATTTTTCAGGGTGAGTTTATCATTTTCAATAAACACTAGTACAAAAAACATAATTACCTTGTATGAGTTAATCAATTAGAAAGTCATTCTCACTGATGCATACATCAATTAACTTGTATAAGGGGACTCGAAACTTATCATCTATTCAATCTCTAAGGTAAATTTAAAATTTGGAGAATAAAGGCTATAATGGATGTGATCAAATTTTGGTAGGATTGATTTTCAACACATTATGAGAGAAGGAAATAAAGTTGTTGATTGGGTAACAATGATGGGAATTGGATTGATTTGATCCATTAGTAGAATGAGCACTTTCTGGGAACCACCCCTCTAATAAATTGTAAAGCTTCCTTATATGGGATGCTTTCCGTATGTCTCTCTAAATATAAGCTCTTCATAAGGGGTGGTGAAGGGGGGTTGAAAACACCATCCCTTTGGCTTAAATTTTATGATTATTGGCCATAATTAGGTTAAATCATTGAAAAGGCTAACCATATATTTTAAATTGATAATAAAAATAAAGGTAATCATTGATTGTACACCACCGATGCAACACATTGAACAATTTAATTCTCTCATGCTTTGCATGAGAAATACCACCATCCCCACTTGTGGCATTATGTCATCTTAGTAGATGGTCCAGGGTTGGTGAATGGAGTGGAGGTGGCGTGGCCATGGCTATATATGCCTCATGTATATCCCCTTAAGCTTAATTTATTGTTTTAAAATCATGAAGGTGGCCAAGATTGAGGAGGCTTCTTCCTCCAACACCTGTCCCATGAAGGGAAAGTAAAGCATTGGGCACCAAATGGGTGAGTTTGTGATAGGAAATTTTTAGAGTATATTGACTAAGAGGTAAGAAATCCTTTTATGTGGATATGGCTAAGAATAATGTGGATGGTAGAAACAAAAATTGATGAAGTGGAGAGTAAAGACATTGCCAAGCTCATGAAAGCTCTCATGTTGGATCTAAAGCAGTCTCTTGGCCATATGACTTTTTTTCAAGCGGTTGTCATTGAGCTGTGTTAATATGCTCTCCAATGTGGCTAGAACCTACACCTTACATGAGGAACATAGGGCTTTAGAAACATTTTTACATTCAATTAAGGTGAATGGAAAATACCATTGGAATTTAATCCTTGGTGGTATGAGAAAGGTCAATAAGGATCAAGAATTATTGGCAAATAGATTGGGTACGATTCTTCTTGATGATTACATATTTAATGCTCCACGATGTTCCTCAAATGATAAAGATGGTCATTTTCATGTGAATGTAGAGGAAGAAGGAAATGAAGATGTGATTCATGTGGCTATTAGTGAGGGACCAAAGCAGGAAAATGTGATTATCATAGATTAGGGTTTTTAAAATTTTAATTTTTTGGCATATATATATATATATATATAGCATAATCTTTTGGTTTTTAGGGGGGCCTGTGTAATTTTCCCACCTTGTTAGCACTCAAAATTTTAGTAGCTGATAGTGTACTCAAAAGGTACTGTTCCTGGAAAAAATCATGTTGGCATATATAAATTTTGACATATATAGTAAATTTTACTCCATTTTTAGGGTGTGATTCTTGTGGCTATAACCACTCTGACACATTTCTTGAATAATTTTTTGGGGTAAGATAATACTTATTTGTTGGCTATGCTTCCTCCCTTTGGGATAGAGCATTTGCACACACTAACGGTGATTTTTTTGGGGTCCCATGGGAAACTCTAGTTGGGTTGTTCCTTCCCCCTTAGAGGATTGCATTGGAAGGGATTAAGGATCAGTTATTGCATGATATTAAGATTTCATGTTAAAAATAGTTAAGCATTTTGCTTCAACAGAACTAATTCTGGTATGTCATCATAGGCCTGTGCATGAATAAATTATCCTTTGAAGGCTTCTTGTACATTCATAGGTTATAATTAAAACCATGGACATGGATATGGGCATTTTGAACGTGGAATTTTTATTAGTCTACATGATTTAAGCCACTTTACACACACAATTGCCTTGACATGATTGTAGGAATGATGAATATGGGTGCTCAAAATTGATACAATTTGACTCAAACTATTTGTAACGTATTGGATTAGGTGAATGAATTGGTTTTGTTTTTTGTATTTTAATGTAATACCCTTTCGGCATGTGCAATGATAATAATCCTTTATATAACATCTTGTACACACCACATAAGTGAAGTCTATGGATGTATGTTGGAGTCTCTTCAATTTACTTTGACCCCTCTCTCATCTTGCACATATGAAGCATGTTTCACCCACAATTAATAAGTTATCTAAAGGAAATTTTTAGGAGTAGGCAAAGATTTTTAGACATTAATAATTACAATTTGATGCTTTGAAGTTGATGATGATAGAATTACCCATGTTTGTAGAAATTTGTAAAGATTACGGGTTGGAAAGATATGTGGCTTTGTTGAGTCTGGTCATCATTTTGGAAATTTGGATGTGGATGGATGATATTCCATTTCTCTTTTTAAGATCGTAATCTATGACACAGTTAAACTTTTATTATCTATGTTGGATGGATATTTCTCTCATATACTTGGTAATGTTATACCCTTCACATTATACCCATTGTTGATGTTCTTCAGTTTTGTTCTTAATTTTTTTTAGTCGATGACCTATTCATAATTATCTATAACAAAAAAGAAATACAATAATATAATGTACATATTATTATACATAATATAAACAATAATAAAAACACATTAATTATATTTAATATAATTGAAAATAAATATAATATAATTAATTTTATTTACATAACATTATTTATAATTATAAATAATTATATTATATTAATTTATTTTGAATTATATTTGTGTCATATTTACGTTGATTTTATGTCGATTATTACTGATGTAAAGGTGATGCTAATGTCATGTATATATGGTATAAAAAAACACAATTAAAAATGTTTAGTTGTTTTATTTTTATGTTACCCTTCTATTACTAAAAACAATGCAAATTCCTCCTATTTTCACCATTAAAAACATAAAAAATAAATAAATTATAATTTAAATATAATCTTGTTTATAACATTAATTATACTCTATATAATAATATTGATAACTACTTTTTTAAATGTCAGATTTTTTTTTTATAAAATCTAAACTCCATACTATAAAATTCCTTTTTTTCCCACTTAAAATTCCAAAACCATTGAGCTTTTAATCTTCTAAATTTATTATAATATTATTTAAATTATTAAATAATAATTATTATTAAATTATACATATATTAGATACTTAATTGAATTATATATTCATTAATTTGAACACACAATCTTACAATTTTTTTAACTAAAATTATTCAAATAAACACAATTTTTTCCAATAAACACACATAAGAGTTGTGCCTCATCAAGCCACTTATTGGTGGATGAAAGTTGGTTGTTTGCTTTTCCCTATCACGTTACATGTGGAATTTCCTTCTATTTACTTGCCTCTTTTCTTATGCACACAAATGTAATAAACAAATTCTGACACACGTTGGTTATTTTTTCCCCCTTGATAACGTAAAATACGTGTGTGTTTATGTAATTCAAAATATGCACATGGTTATTAATATTTATGTAATTTTGGGCTTCTCAATCCAAAAAATTATATATATATATATATATATTATAAATAAAATTGTCATAAAATTAAAAATAATTTATATAAGTAACATTTCTTACTTTGAATTATATAACGATTTTCAAATTCTTTGCGTAATTTCAAGTTAATTTATATGGATTTAAAGTAGAACCCATGTTTATAAGTATAAATCATTAAAAGAGCTTAAATATCTAATAAGTTTTATTTTTGATTTTAATCGAAATAAAATTATCGGGTATTGACAATTTTAAATATGTGCATGTGTAATTGATTTAGTAATCTATTTGATATGCAAAAAAGATGTAAGTTCAAGTTAACATATGTTTTTACAATAATTGAAAAACAATGTGTTGATTGTTTATGTGATAACACTCGTTACATTTAGATGATACTTACAGGGATGAACAATGAAATTTCCATAGTA